>JAZKJV010011424.1:172500-772500 GCA_037367405.1 Ottelia alismoides
CTCCATGCAAGATTGCTCAAACTACAGATGAAGATGCATGACTCCTGATGAGCAACAAAGAATTTTGAATGGTGTATATGTAAAAACTTTTTTGAAAGAAGAAATATAGTTTTTTATTTATGCAATTGAATAGTAGTAATCAAAATTTGAATTGTAGAATTTGTTTGCTTTACCCTCAATCCACACAAAAGAAATGTATCAGCAAGTCCTGGAGAAATTAGCAACAGACTGAGTGAAAAACAATGTTTACATGGCTAGAAAAGTTGCAATTAAAAAGCTTGATGATGTGGAAGATTGGAAGATGTAAAAAATATGTGGTCCATCATGGTGAACTCCTAAGAGGTGGAGACATTATTGCGATATCTTTGCTCAAGAGAATTTTCAAAATCATTCTGAAATAGGGAAGGCAAATAGGGGGAAGCAGTCAGTCAGATCCACTAGGGGATCAAAAAGTGTTGGAACTCTGAGGATTGAAATGCTATGTACAAGTATTTATACTTTTTCAAGTTTCAACTTTTACCAATAACATATGGATAATAATAGAGTGTTTCTGATAATTGCCTTCCATCACTAGAAAAATGATGGACTGCTATGCATACAATTAAAGGTAGTGATGGTATGCACATTACTACTACTATAAAATTATAGTTATTTGGTAGATAACTAAAGGAATTCTCTTGTAGGTTCATTATAAGGAGTTGTATACGGAAAGGTTTAGTGTCCCAGGATCTGAAGGGGAATTGACTTTGTCATCGGCTTGTGGCAAGAAGTCCTTAAAGAGAATGAAGTGGGACCTAATAGAAGGCAGACATTGGGTAGTTTGCCACCCAAGTTCTCATCCTCTTTGGATTCCACTGGAGCATCCACTTTTTTAGGGATGACCTCAACATATAACACTCCAAGATCTCAGTCAACGGTATCTGAGGTTGAGTTTAGACAACTATCACAGGTCGTGAATTCTCTGGTATCCACAATAGGTACCATGTCTTTTGGATTACAAAATTTATTTTATGGAATGGTCTCTTTGAAGGAGATTGTAACTTATTTAAGGTATGCCTTATACTCTAATTTATATTTTAGTGCGTACATTGATTCATCTTTCAAATTATATTTACAATGAATGACTTATATTTCTTCTTAAAAATAATAGAACTATAATTCCAAAAGTTCACGAGGTGGAAGATGAAAACGAAGAGAAGGATGGAGAGGAAGATGAAGATGGGGAGGAAAATGATGCCACCGCATATAGAGTCTCGATTCGCAAATGGACTGTAATCTCGGAACCTATGGAAAATAGAAAAGAGCCCAAAAATGACAAAGAGAGGAAGAGTAAGGGGAAGGAAAAGGCAAAGGAAGGTGTTTTCTCCTAATGGATGAAAAGAAAGTTTTAATGCAATACTCTGTAATGATACTTTCTTGTTAGAATCTTGTAATGTTAAGAACTTTATTATCTAGCTGTTAGTCATGAACTTGTAGTTTTTATGCACTTGAACTTGTACCTTTATATTGTCCTAAACTTGTATCTAACTTTCTATTGTCTTAAACTTATAACTACTTCTCCTGATCGTGTAGCCTTTTAGCTTTTGCTTTGTATGGTCTTCAACTCGCATATGTTACTCATGTCTTGAGTGTGTACCTTTCTATTGTCTTTAACTTTTAGCTTTATACTAGTAAGATTGATTTTTCTTATCGATGATTGTATTTGATTGTAACTATAGTTGACAGGTTGATTATATCATATTGTTTGTTAGAGGATTTCAAAAAGCTTGGATGATTATATTTGCTTATATTGTAGTACAAGGGAATCATATACCCTACATGCGACTGATGGTTTTTTTCAGGATAGCAGACTTTACGACTATTCTGCTATTTTTTGCTACCATTGCAGTAGCAACATGGCTGTCATGTGATCGCAGAAATAGAATCTGTTACTACATTGTTACTACCTTATCGCTACAGTAGCAGTAACATGGCCGTTTTTTTTGTAAAAACAGTGGTGGTATAACGATCTTCAAGTAATCGTGAAAATTTTTCCATGTGGTGGACACATTGTCGTAATATAGTTGTCTCTCGTCGTAGTACATACAAAAGCTTGCACTGAACTGTGACTACATCACGACTACATGAATGACCATCTTACGACTAAGTATGTGGTCGCTGATATATTGCGACCGATTCAACCCGACCACACATTTTGCAACTGCATGTAGTCGTAAATTGCCTTTACGACTACATTGGCACCACATGGTCACCAATTTACTAGCAAATCTATGGTTGCAAAAACTGCATTTTCTTGTAGTGATATTCGAAGTCTTATCAGGGTCCTATTAGACTAAATATCATAGTCAGAAACTCCTAATACATTCAACGCATTACAAAAACCAATATAATCATAGTATGATAACGTTGGCTAATGGGCATCATTTCTCTGATATCATCACTCAAGCCATGCCCCGTGGGTAGTACATTAGTACATTAGACCTAGCTCACTAGGATCTAGATACATGACAATAGCGGCATGTATGTATCACGATTAACACGGAATGTAAAGTAGGAAAAGAAAAGAATAAAATTGTCCAATAACATTTACTATTCATAGTTCCCAAAAAAATTACCTAACTTACAAATCAAATGAGTTTGGACCATATTGTTTTAATGTGATGGATTCTATTTTGCATAAAGGAATAATGCAACAGTGTAAATGAAATGTATTATCATGATATAGAATAATAAGGATAAAAAACATGGGATGGGTAATCATAAAAACCGACAGCAAGACGGTTTGACCGTCGTTATGCATGTATATTCTTATGCAGCCATGCATTAAGGTCTTAAATAACACGTATCTAAACCACTCAATTAACCATAAATACATCAACACATCTTTTATTCCACCCATTTTAATTAACATGCATGGGGATTAACCGAACACATCATTTAACATCTTTTTTTTAGGAATTTGAACATCAAAGGGGAAACCCATCCGGCAAGGGGGACTCAAGGTCCATAACACATGCAAGACGAGAAAATCACAAGTAAATGAAAGGGACCGTACCTCCAGCAGTGTATCCTGTGAGCAAACCCATACGTTTGCCCATTCTCGCATATCCTATGATCAAGGCTAACTCTAACCCATAAGAAACCTATGATTAGGATTGACCCGTGAATAAAATCACCAAAAAGATAGAAATGAGAGGTGATCTCGTAACTTTAGTGATAGATCTGTATAGAGGATGACGAGATGAAGCTGCTCTCCAAAAATGGTGGTGATCCATCACCTCCAATGATGCTCTAATGGAACTACAACGGGCGTAGGAGGTCGAAAATGGAAGGTGGGCCGTTAGGTTGCAAACGAGGATAGATTATCTCAAAAGGTAGATTTTACAAGCCTCTTAAATGGACTTGAGTGTATCCTTGGACATACCACACCTTAATCTCATACTAACAATTCGGACTTGACCCCTCTTCACTAAAATGATCATATCTCCCCCATCCTATGTTCAATATGCAAACTTTCATATGCATTGAATTCTTGATGGCGACGAGCATGCACCAAGTGATCATATGCTGCAATCATGTCAAAAATTGTCAACTTATCCAAATCGTGAGGCTAAAACATGAGGTTTTACTATGAGTCTCTCTTGTAGATCTAAGGTAGGTATATCTAAACATATCGATGGACTTCAATCTGAGACTTTAGGGATCGTTTGGTTACCATGTTACCTGATGGTAACATGGTTTACCCTCTGCATTCGTCGATTAGAATTCCATAACATATCAATATGACATCACATCGCATTTCTCATTCCAACCCTTATAATAATCCAAATAGCTACTATTCAAAGGAGGTTCCTCTAATCCAACCCAACCCAGTTACCAAATAAGGGTTGGGTAGTTGTTTGGATGGTTAGGAGGGTTAGAGAGGGTTGGAATGAGGAATGTGATGTAATGTCACATCGATTTATGATGGAGTTCAAACCATGAATGTAGGGGGTAAACCATGTTATCCCAGAGTAACATGGTAACCAAACGAACCCTAAGGCTTCGTTTGGTTGGAGGGTTGGGTTGGGGTACACTAGCGTACCCCTCCTTCCAACCCTCCTAAATCTCCTTACAGTTTACTATTGATAGGGATACCCCAATCCAACCCAACTCCGCAACCAGGGACGAAGCCAGAAAATTCATCTTGGGGGGGGGGGCTAAATTATTTAGATATTATTTATGTAATTTATCTTGTCATTTTAGTTGTTAATATTTGGGGCAAGGTTTTAAAAATCGGACCGGACATTGAACCGGTTAGTCTTTGGCTTGGTCCAACCGGGTCGGACGGTCGGTCCAAACCGGTCGGACCTGTGATGATGTTAGCATGACGTCATCATTCATATCGACTTGGAAAAAACCAGACCGGGCTTAATTTACTGGTCCGACCGGTCGAACCGGTTTTTTGAACCAATAAACCGGATAGATATATGTAAATATGTATTTATATATCAATGAAATACTCATTTAAAATGTCAAATCTTTCAACATAAAATTATGATTTTCTATTTCGAATAAAACTCTACAAAAGGTAGTCCCATTTTCTATTATTATATATGAATATAATATCGTAATAATTTATTTATAGTTGCTTTTAGAAAATTACCCCAAGAAGGTAGTGGCACTTGTATTCCAAAAAAGAGAGGGATGTAACTGAAATTGTAAAATTTAAGAAGGGTACACGTGATAAAAATCCTATTATTTTATTATTTAAACCTTTATTTTTTGAAAATATACTAAACCATCAAATCCAGGTCAATCCGGGTCAACTCGGTCCAACCGTCCGGGCCAACCCGGTCCGACCACCGGTCTGACCCGATTTTTTATTTTCTTTTTTTTTTAAATTATTACCTAAAACCGACCAAACCGACCGGGTCAGGGCCGATTCCTGGTCCAAGTGGTCCGGTCCGATTTTTTAAACCCTAATTTGGAGAGTGGTTCTTCTGATGTAACGTGAGTTACAAAAGAGGTGTTGTAACTATTTTTTGTTCAATTTTGTTTCTTAAAATCATTTGCTACTTTGTATCAATGGCTAAAAGTCTATTTCTCTTTTAAACGAGACTTAAATTTCTTAAATATTGATTAGACTTTTAACTGCTAAGATAAATTAAGAAATGATCTGATTTGAGCGAAATTTGAAGGATATATGGAACAGATTGATTACAACAATGTTTAGACCGTTAAAATTACATGTTCTAGATGGAGGGTAAAGGAGTCTCTATTAGGGTGGAGTATTGGGCTCGACCCGATCCAACCCGGGAAAGCCCAGCCCGAGCCCATCAATTTTCCGTGGGCCTTGGGCCGGGTCGAAGCCCGCTTTTTTCAGCAAAAAGAGGACCCGAGCGGCTCAAGGCCCGCGGGATCAGTCTCGGGCCGGACTCAACCCGCATTATTTTGATTCCAATTTATTGTTATGGATATAATTCATCCATAACACATGAATATTGGTTGTATTGTTACGATATAATATCACTATTGATAGATGAAGGAAATATTGGATGCATTGTGACTATAAATCCATGTCCCCTAATTTAGTTCTAATATGATATTTTGAAAAATGAGGGCTCGGGCGCGACCCATTTGTATTCGGGTTCGGGCCCGGCCCGAGCATAATATTTTTGAAAAATGAGGACCCGGGCCCGACCCATTTGTACATCTGGTTCAGGTCGGGCCAGGCTCGGGTTTGGGCCGGCCCAGCCCAGTGCTCCACCCTAGTCTCTATTTCTGACGAAATTTGAATGATATGTTGGAGGGATATATAGATGAATATACATGGTGATATTTTTTAAAAAATAAAAAAAATGCGGAAAAGTGTGGTAGGGCAGCCGTTTTATTCTCTATATATTGATTTTTTTGTTGAGATATTGGGGGGCTATTATACATAACATATAAATTTCAATTATTAAATAATGTATTTAGGTTATATATAGTACTATATATCAAACATATATAGGGATTATAGTCGAGAGCCGGGGGGCTAAGCCCCCACCCGCCGCCCTCTCTCCGTCACTGTCCGCAACCAAAGAGACCCTAAGAGTTGTGAAAACAAAAAGGTTGGCTCTGGTAACATTCGATGACTCAGGCGGTCTCTCGTAGAAATCAGCTCTAAATAGAGAACTAGAGCGAATGAGCTAAACGAGGAAGGAATATGATAAACCTTGATCACTAATAATGAGATCTGGCAACTGCTCTGACATTGTTGCATCACACGGCTTTGGAATATCCACCCGGATCGGCTAATACAAAGTATCTGCTTAATAATTGGGTCGAACAACCAGTTATTTTGACTTTATGTTCATAGATATCCAAGAAAATTATCTGAGTCACGTACCCATAAGTGCCTGACCTATTCAACTTTTGTGATCCATTGGAAGATCGGTTGGCAAAACCGGCTGCCCTGATGGGTATCAACTCACTTCAGTTGCCTCTGCCGACGACTTCCCACACTCCATGTTTCTTCACGGTTAGGTCTGCTCCTAACACCTCCTCTGCTATAACTTTTCTATACCATCAAATACCCGAACAACCCGGAGAGTCCACATGGAGGGAAAGATTGGTTTCAGGAATCGACCAACAGAGAGGAGAGGGATTGGACTGGGAACGGAATGGTCCTTGAAGAGAGGAAAGACATGGGCCACGTCCCTAGTTTACATTTGGATGATGCATATTGATTATTATTTTATTCGAATGTAACAAATATATAATACCAACTAGTATCATTATTTGTTGATAAATGTAATTCCGATTAAGTTATCTATTTACCTTTAATATTATTGTGTTGATATAATTTGACGAGCGTATATTTAAAGTTGAGTTGGAAATTAATTGCGAAGGTGTATACGGGTCTTCCATCGGGTCACAAAGGTTAATCGGATTAGATACTTACGGGTACTTGATCCAGATAATTTTTCTCAGGTACATGTGAATATAAGGTCAAAATAATTGGACTGGGTTCAGTAA
Organism: Ottelia alismoides; assembly: GCA_037367405.1. NCBI lineage: Eukaryota > Viridiplantae > Streptophyta > Magnoliopsida > Alismatales > Hydrocharitaceae > Ottelia > Ottelia alismoides. The sequence goes on from JAZKJV010011424.1 coordinate 179,500, forward strand.
CTATTTGATACGGCTACATTAAACGCTCCTGCTGGATATGGAGTTTAGCCCTTTAATAGTGTTCACAGTTAAATATCTTGAATATAACGATCAAATCATATCCATATACATATATGGCATTGAACTTAAAGATTATGTAGAGCTTCACGATGTTGTTACCTTAAATTATGTGTGTATATTTGTACAATCATAGCAAACTATTTTAATTCCTGCACATTTATCTACCTTCATTTCTATGTTTATCTCCGTGTAAATTCTGATGTTTTGATAGGAAAATATATAGTGATAATTTTTATAAATGACTATTTATCTTTACAATTGAGCTTAACGTTATTGTTTTTATTATTGTAAATAAAGGGACAATTTGGATTAGTTCATTCGGATAGCAACGCAAGGGACCATTTTTCTTGAAGAGATTTCACGGGTACCCAAGAGTAGCCATTATCCACATGGATAATCTGGGTACCTATTAGAACTGGGTACCCATTCAAACGGGTCGGGTCGGCCCATGACCCGCTAATAATTGGTCAAGGTAGATTAAAATCGAAAAGATCAAGGTACCAGCCTTTGAACACCTTTGAAATTCTTGACTTAAGAATGTATAACCACATGAAACATCAACCAATATCTTTAGTTCTGGGGCCAACCCCCATAGTAGAACTGAACGAGTTCTATCTTCTTGAAACGATGAGTTGGAAACTCCACAACAGATCTTGGAACAACATCTGGGTGTCCACCAACTCATAGGGATTTTCATAAAAAATATAGCTGTCAAGAATAAGGTTAGGTGTAAAGGATATTTTAGGTATTTGTCCTAATTAGTTTCCTCCTTATGTAAACCCTAACCGTAATCCTCTTGTTATATAAGGAGGGTTAGGGAGCCTAATAGAAACATAGAAATCAAATCCCAGTTTCAACTTGGTATCAGATGTTGGAGCGTATTTTCGAGGGTTTAAGTACCCGATTTTGCTATCGGATAGTCGTTGAGAACCCACAAAAATATACTTCAAACAAATAAATTACCGGACTTATCTATATTATGCACAAGGCAAAGTATATGGTAAGTCAGGGTCGAATCCACAGAGACAGGAAGATTCTGCACTTTATTTTAAAAATAAAAATACTTTTATAAGTTTGCAAAATGTTTAAATAACAAAAATGGAGATGAAATTTGGAGAAGACAATCGTGCAGGTCGGTAAGTGCTAATCGCTCCCCTTCTATGCGACAACTTCCAAATGGACTCGTACGCGCTAACTCTTCGCGAAATTGGATATCCTGGCGAGGTGAGTTGGATGCGATTACAATCGCGAATCGAGCTCAAACCTCGTGTCACGTCCCGATTCTCCAAGAGTCGAGGATAATCGCCGTTAGATATGGATCGTCGCGATAGTTTTGACAAACTCCTGTACGAAAGAGAAGATAACAAAATAAGATGGATATAAAAATATAAAGAAATAAAATAAAGGCGAGATAAAAGTATGGTGGTCGACGGCTCGGGAGGAAGCCTCTGGAGTCGGATTCACAGAGGGACCGAGGAATTGATGGTCGGCGGACGTCTATGGGGTTGGATAGTTTTTTAACGGCACTTGGGGTGGAGCCTCAGGAGTCGGATTCACTGAGGGTCCAAATGCACAAGTCGACGAAATCACTTCGATGCTTCGTCGATAATAAAATGGATGGCTAATTATGGTGGAGGATTTTTGTTGGATGACGGAATAGGTTAGAAGCGGAGGTGATTAGCAAAATCGATAATCCCCAACCCTATTCTAATGTGATATATATACAACTACACGGTCATGTTTAACCACAGATTGCATCCTTTCACATTGATACTTGCATCTCTTCGATTGGCACCGAATCATTGTAATGCCTATTCCATTTAATGCGGGGCACTCGTACCTTTTCAACTTAATGCACTCGAGATCCATATTAACTTCCAACCACGTCATGCATGCCTCTTCACATATGACGTTGGCACCTTTTTCATAATGGTAGTTACACCATTATATTCTGATGAGGCACAATTAGTCCAACGGCATCTTTTTCCAACGTTGGCAACTTCCAGCCACTACTTTCTTCATTAGTTCCAACCGCACTATTATTATTAATGAATATTCTAATTATTCAAATAAATGATGCTTGGCTTTATGTATAATATTGTTAGATGTATTGTATATGGATGGTAAATTTACTTAAAGGGATACGATTGCATATGGTATTTGTAGTATTTACACAGAAGGAGTAGTAGTAGCTTTATTTGTAGAGAATTGATTCTCCATGTGATCGGATTTTGACTAATCATGGAAACTAGTATGCATAATACATGTAATACTACTTCTTAAAGTAATTATTCATCATATAATACATGATTAATCTAATGGAATGGGGTGGTATTGGCATAGTTATATAATGAATCTAAGATTCATCATACCCCCATGCTTAAGTTTTGCTAGTCCCTAGCAAATGAATAATCTCAAAACTCTGTTATTGACATATAAGTAGACCATAGCCTCAGTTAGTTATAATAATTTATAAAGTTTGAGATTGGAAATGAATCTCTTCCTATAATGCTTGGTCATCTTAAGTGTCCTCAAGTGACTTAATGTAGAGACTTTCTCAATTCGGATGAAATGATACTTAGCATCAATAATGTCATTAGACATGAGGATAGACTCAAGTGTCAAATGTACAGAATTGACCAAGTGCTTTCATTCACAATATTCTAGCTCTGATAAACTAAGCCAGGAAATGTCAGAGATGGAGGCTCAGAGTATTCTCACAAGCTCCAACTTCATAATTAATGTAACACTCATCCCAACTTCCTCCAACTGGCCAGCAAGAAAAATAATAGGTTGATTTGAGAAATAAAGGTTTAGGCTTATTTGGTGGAGATGACTTTGCTCAGATTTCGGTGTATGGATATGAGAGTGGTATAATATAGAATAAATGTTCATTATAAAATAATTTTGTTGAATAGAAGAGAAAAATATAGATGGCATGAGAAGAGAATATTAGCACAATTATTCTCTTGGTTTTCTCTTCTTCTTTCTTCTTTCTTCTTTCTTCTTTCTTCTTCTTCTTCTTCTTCTTCTTCTTTTTTGCAATATATATATTTTTTTGCTATACTTCTTTCTCTTCTCTTCTTTTTTTGCAGTACTTCTTCTTTTCTTCTTCTTTTTTTTGCAATATTTCTCTTCACTTTTCAAGAGAACCAATGTGCTTTAATATTTTCTCTTGGGACTTGGAAATATAAAAGGACATGTAAATAGAATCTTGAAGAATATTTCTCTTTTGATGCATAATAGAAGAAGACAAATAAAGGAGTCAAATGAAATAAGATAGGTTATTAATGGAAGAATTTTAAAGAAGTGGTGGATTTGAGAAGTATGTAGAAAGGTAAGCAATAGGATGGTAAGTGAAGGTTTTAAGTGTGTATAATAATTGTGTGTAATGAGAAATTGCTTGACCAGTTGGGAACACTCCCTTACATATTATGGTGGACTCTCTTCCTCACATATATTTGGTGGAACACTCCCTACTCCTCTACTCCGTGATAAGCTCATCATCTCACAAACTCTGAGCACAACCATCATCAGACTCCCTTAACCTTTTGTATGACAAGCTAGCATCGCAGTACAAAGCTCATGATCTTTTCAGTATATAATGTTTAAGCTCATTATTGATACCAAGTGTTAAAAGTTCAATCGAGGCTAAGTCTCTTGATTTAAATGCAAAAGAACAAGAGAGAGTTATAAGCATTCTAAGCTTAGAATCACTTCAAATCTCATACTTCATGTGGTATTTAATGGTGAGGCTATTATTCTCCCTATATGTAAACTTAGAGAGTTGAAGTAGGGAAAACATGCAAATGAATGTAGAAATGTGATGCAATATGCATGAAAAAATACAATTTTTTTTGGATAGTGTCCCCCATGCTTAAGATTTGCCATGCCCTCATGGTAAATGCATATGCAGTAAACTAGTTATGGGATGATGTATGAGATGAGATGGGCAGTGAACAAAGAAATGAGTGCATCATGAGGGGTTTTGCAGAACATGGGTTTCTGAAATAGGCATTGATTTTCCAGATTCAACGACGGGCTTGAGGCGTTGTCCATACACTCGAAGGGTGGTGGATGTTTTAAAATCGGTTATTTCAACAGACCCATTATCAAAAACTTGTGTGACAATGTATGGACCTTTCCACTTTGACCTGAGCTTTCCTGGAAAGAGCTTTAGCTTTACATCAAACAACCATACTTTTTGACCAGTGGAAAATGTTTTGTGAGAAATGTTGGCATCATGCCAAATTTTAACCTTTTCTTTGTAAATAAGGCTGTTATCATATGCCTGGCAACGGCGCCAAAATGTTGGAGCATATTTTCGAGGGTTTAAGTACTCGATTTTGCTATCGGATAGTCGTTGAGAACCCACAAAAATATACTTCAAACAAATAAATTACCGGACTTATCTATATTATGCACAAGGCAAAGTATAGGGTAAGTCAAGGTCGAATCCACAGAGACAGGAAGATTCTGCACTTTATTTTAAAAATAAAAATAATTTTATAAGTTTGCAAAATGTTTAAATAACAAAAATGGAGATGAAATTTGGAGAAGACAATAGTGCAGGTCGGTTAGTGCTGATCGCTCCCCTTCTATGCGACAACTTCCAAATGGACTCGTATGCGCTAACTCTTCGTGAAATTGGATATCCTGGCGAGGTGAGTTGGATGCGATTACAATCGCGAATTGAGCTCAAACCTCGTGTCACGTCCCGATTCTCCAAGAGTCGAGGATAATCGCCGTTAGATATGGATCGTAGCGATAGTTTTGACAAACTCTTGCACGAAAGAGAAGATAACAAAATAAGATGGATATAAAAATATAAAGAAATAAAATAAAGGCGAGATAAAAGTATGGTGGTCGATGTGCTCGGGAGGAAGCCTCTGGAGTCGGATTCACAGAGGGACCGAGGAATTAATGGTCGGCAGACGTCTATGGGGTTGGATAGTTTTTTAATGGCACTTGGGGTGGAGCCTCAGGAGTCGGATTCACTGAGGGTCCAAATGCACAAGTCGACAAAATCACTTCGATGCTTCGTCGATAATAAAATGGATGGCTAATTATGGTGGAGGATTTTTGTTGGATGACGGAATAGGTTGGAAGCGGAGGTGATTAGCAAAATCGATAATCCCCAACCCTATTCTAATGTGATATATATACAACTACACGGTCATGTTTAACCACAGATTGCATCCTTTCACATTGATACTTGCATCTCTTCGATTGGCGCCGAATCATTGTAATGCCTATTCCATTTGATGCGGGGCACTCGTACCTTTTCACCTTAATGCACTCGAGATCCATATTAACTTCCAACCACGTCATGCATGCCTCTTCACATATGACGTTGGCACCTTTTCATAATGGTAGTTACACCATTATATTCTGATGAGGCACAATTATTCCAACGGCATCTTTTTCCAACGTTGGCAACTTCCAGCCACTACTTTCTTCATTAGTTCCAACCGCACTATTATTATTAATGAATATTCTAATTATTCAAATAAATGATGCTTGGCTTTATGTATAATATTGTTAGATGTATTGGATATGGATGGTAAATTTACTTAAAGGGATACCATTGCATATGGTGTGTGTAGTATTTACACAGAAGGAGTAGTAGTAGCTTTATCTGTAGAGAATTGATTTTCCATGTGATCGGATTTTGACTAATCATGGAAACTAGTATGCATAATACATGTAATACTACTTCTTAAAGTAATTATTCATCATAGAATACATGATTACTCTAATGGAATGGGGTGGTATTGGCATAGTTATATAATGAATCTAAGATTCATCATACCCCCATGCTTAAGTTTTGCTAGTCCCTAGCAAATGAATAATCTCAAAACTCTATTATTGACATATAAGTAGACCATAGCCTCAGTTGGTTATAATAATTTATAAAGTTTGAGATTGGAAATGAATCTCTTCCTATAATGCTTGGTCATCTTAAGTGTCCTCAAGTGACTTAATGTAGAGACTTTCTCAATTCGGATGAAATGATACTTAGCATCAATAATGTCATTAGACATGAGGATAGACTCAAGTGTCAAATGTACTGAATTGACCAAGTGCTTTCATTCACAATATTCTAGCTCTGATACACTAAGCCAGGAAATGTCAGAGATGGAGGCTCAGAGTATTCTCACAAGCTCCAACTTCATAATTAACGTAACACTCATCCCACCTTCCTCCAACTGGCCAGCAAGAAAAATAATAGGTTGATTTGAGAAATAAAGGTTTAGGCTTATTTGGTGGAGATGACTTTGCTTAGATTTCGGTGTATGGATATGAGAGTGGTATAATATAGAATAAATGTTCATTATAAAATAATTTTGTTGAATAGAAGAGAAAAATATAGATGGCATGAGAAGAGAATATTAGCACAATGATTCTCTTGGTTTTCTCTTCTTCTTTCTTCTTTCTTCTTTCTTCTTCTTCTTCTTCTTCTTCTTCTTCTTTTTTTTGCAATATATATATATATATATATTGCTATACTTCTTTCTCTTCTCTTCTTTTTTTTTGCAGTACTTCTTCTTTTCTTCTTCTTTTTTTTGCAATATTTCTCTTCACTTTTCAAGAGAACCAATGTGCTTTAATATTTTCTCTTGGGACTTGGAAATATAAAAGGACATGTAAATAGAATCTTGAAGAATATTTCTCTTTTGATGCATAATAGAAGAAGACAAATAAAGGAGTCAAATGAAACAAGAAGTCAAATGAACAAGGGTGGTGATGTTTTAGAATCGGTTATTTCAACAGACCCATTATCAAAAACTTGTGTGACAATGTATGGGCCTTTCCACTTTGACCTGAGCTTTCCTGGAAAGAGCTTTAGCTTTGCATCAAACAACCATACTTTTTGACCAGTGGAAAAGGTTTTGTGAGAAATATTGGCATCATGCCAAATTTTAACCTTTTCTTTGTAAATAAGGCTGTTATCATATGCTTGGCAACGGAGCTCATTTAACTCATTAAGGTCAAGTAACCGATTCTTGCCAGCTTGGGTTAAATTAAGATTACATTTTTGTATAGCCCATAATGATTTATGATGGATCTCGACAGGTAGATGACAAGGTTTGCCATAAACGATGCGATACGGACTCATGACTCATGCCTAGAGGAGCCTTATAAGCAGTGCGATAGGCCCATAATGCTGTATTAAGGTGTTGGGACCAATCTTTGCGATCAGAACGAACAATTTTTTTTGTATAATGGTTTTTATTTCTCGATTAGAGACCTCAGCTAAGCCATTAGTTTGGGGATGATAGGCGGTAGAAACTCGATGTTCAATTCCATTATTCTTCATTAGTTTTCGTACCGAGTTATTAAGGAAATGCGAACCCCCGTCACTTATAATGACCTTAGGTATGCCGAAGCGAGCAAATAAATCATTCAAGAACTTGATTACTGTTGCACTATCGGCAGCACGAGTAGGTATGGCTTCGCCCCATCTGGAGACGTAGTCGACTGCAAGAAGGATATATAGGTAACCATTTGATTGAGTGAAGGGACCCATGAAGTCAATGCCCCATGCATCAAAAATTTCAACTACATGGATAGGATTTAGAGGCATCATGTCTCTTTTTGTCATAGTTCCTACAGTTTGACATGTAGGGCATGACTTCACAAAATCATGGGCATCTTTAAATAACGTAGGCCAAAAAAACCCACATTGGAGTACTTTTGCAGCTGTACGTTTTCCAGAGTGATGACCACCACACCCAAAAGTGTGGCAATGAGATAGGACACTTGGAATTTCAGACTCAGGTATACAACGTCTCCATATACAGTCGGTTCCTTCCCTAAATAATAAAGGATCTTCCCAATGGTAGTATCGAGAGTCGGCTATGAATCGATCTCGCTTTGCCTTAGGCCAATCATCAGGAATTCGAGATGTGACTAAATAGTTTACCATATCAGCAAACCACGGTAGTTGTGATACGGCAAGGATGGATTCATCAGGAAAGGTTTCTAATATGGGAATGAGTTGGTCGGATTGTTTGGTTTCAGACTCATGGAGTCTGGAGAGATGGTCGGCCACGACATTTTGCGCTCCTGCCTTATCTTTGATTTCAATGTCAAATTCTTGTAGCAAGAGTATCCATCTAATCAATCGTGGTTTCGAATCTTTCTTGGAAAGTAGGTGGCGTAGTGCGGTGTGGTCAGTGTAAACAACCACGTGTGAACCCAGTAGGTATGACCTAAATTTTTCAAGTGCAAAGACAACGGCTAGTAATTCTTTTTCAGTGACTGTGTAGTTTGTTTGTGCATCGTCAAGTGTTCTGCTAGCGTAAAGGATGGCAACTGGTTTTCCATCTTTTCTTTGACCTAGTACAGCTCCTACTGCATAATCTGATGCATCACACATTATTTCAAAGTCTAAGGTCCAATTAGGGGACTGTAAAATTGGTGCTTCAGTGATAGACCTTTTTAATGTCTCAAAGGATCTAAGGGCATCTTCAGAAAATTCAAAAGCTCGATCCTTTGAGAGTAACTCAGTAAGAGGTTTAGCAATTTTTGAAAAATTCTTTATGAATCTTCTATAGAAGCCAACATGTCCTAAAAAAGATCGAACACCTTTGAGTGATGTAGATGGGGAGAGGTGAGTTATAGTCTCAATTTTTGATGGGTCAACCTCCATTCCTTTTTTAGAGACAATGTGACCTAGAACAATGCCTTTGGTGACCATAAAATGTGATTTTTCCCATGATAAGACTAGGTTCACCTCAATGCATTTTTGTAATACGCGATCAAGAAATCCAAGACACTCATCAAAGGAATCACCGAATACAGAGAAATCATCCATAAATACTTCCATAAAATCTCCCACCATATCGACAAATACGGCTAGCATACATCATTGGAAGGTAGCCGGTGCATTACACAGCCCAAAGGGCATTCGACGAAAGGAAAATGTACCGTAAGGACATGTAAATGTTGTTTCTCTTGGTCTTCAGGTGCAATAGCTACCTGCTATAACCTGAGTAACCATCGAGAAAACAAAAATATTCCCTCCCCGCTAGTCTCTCAATAATTTAATCTATGAATGGGAGAGGGAAGTGGTCCTTCTTCGTGGCAAGGTTTAATTTCCTATAATCAACACAAACCCTCCACGAAGTGGTTGTACGAGTGGGGATCTCTTTACCCTGATCATTGGTGACTATAGTCAGAACAGCTTTCTTCGGTACAACTTGTAAAGGGCTGACCCATCGACTATCTGATATTGGGTAGATGATCCCTGCACCTAGCCATTTGCATATTTCCTTTTTAACTTCTTCTCGTAGATTTGGATTTAATCTTCTTTGTATTTCTCGAGAAGGTTTTGCATTATCTTCCAAATAAATATGGTGGGTACATAGTGATGGACTTATTCCCCTAAGATCAGATATCGTCCAACCAATTGTCCGTGAATTTCTTCTCAAAACATCCATTAATTTATTTTCTTGATCTAGATCCAAGTGGGCATTGATTATTACCGGGTATGCCTTATTTTCTTCATCTAGAAATACATATTTTAGGTCCTTTGGTAAAGGTTTTAATTCAACTACGGGGACCTGAATTGTCTCTTGGGATCCTTCTATTGAATTTATGGGGTGGGTGGGTGCGGTGATTGTAAGGTATTCCTCCTTGTTATGTAGTAATTTCAAAATAGGAGGTTCTAGCTAATCATTTCTGAGACAGGAGAAATTAAAGCATCAAGTTCATCCCATGCTTGGTCTAGTTCTAAGATATCTGAATCTGTCAACGGTTCGTAGGGTTCATTCTTGATGGAATCAAGGGTTTCGGCCACTACAACATGTTGTCTTTCAAATAATTTATCATTTAAAGTCAAAGTCGCCTCAAGAGGATCCCTAACGAGATTCTTCAAAGGAGTTAAATCGTCTGTGATTTGTTTAATCGTCGAACATTCCTCGATCCATCCACAATCTTCAGTATCGTGTTCTTGAAATGTGGGGGTGACAAGATCGACAGGAATAATCTCACCATTGACTTTGAATTCTACTTTCCCGACCTCATAGTCAAAATGAGCCTTGGCAGTGGCTAAGAATGGTCTTCCGAGTATAATAGGAGTTTGAGAAAGTGTTTTAGCTGGGTCCATATCTAGTATGATAAAGTGGACTGGGAACTGATGTCCTTGGACTGTGACTAAAACATCCTCTAGTATTCCTAATGGCCTCTTTACAGATCGGTCAGCTAATTGTAAAATCATAGAAATAGGTTTTAACTGACCTACCGCATAATATTTTAGTACAGCAACTGGGAGGAGATTTATCGAAGCACCATTATCAAGTAGGGTTCGCTCGAAGGTCATATCACCAATGATGCATTTTACTAATGGGGCCCCAGGATCTTTCATTTTAAGGGGAAGGAGTTGAGAAATGGCATTAGATGATGCGAGCGGTAGCACATGCCTCTCTTCCTCGTGTTGGTCATTTTTTTCTTTCCCCTCGGTTTTCTTTTTGGAGTACATTTTTCTTTTAAGAAACGTGAATATGCCGGAACTTGTTCTATAGCCTTCAGGAGGGGGATTTGTATGATAACATTGGAGAATAAATTCTCCAAATCAGGAGTCAGAGTCGAAGGTCGATTCTTCACTTTTCTTCGCAAGGGCCTCTGGAAAGGGAATAGTTGGTTGTGTAAAGGTTGATGATGGGGATATAGTGGGTGGTTGTGTAGTAGGTGATGATTGGTCTTGTATTGGCGAATCATTCTCATGTGTTTGATGGTTTTGTGTGGTCGATATTTGAGGTGTGCTTATGGTGCGACCACTTCTCAAGTGGATGGCACTGGCGGATGCATTTGACTCATTTTTGCTTGCACTAGCAGCATTTCTAAAGCTCATGGGTCCTTGTGAAAAGCCAGGAGGGCGGATTTGTGAGTTGTTAGCATTTTGTACTGTTTGAGCAGGTAGTTGTGGTTGAGGTGGTATCTGAGAACGAATCTCGGTCAATTGTCTTTGGACCTCAACTTGGCTTTGAGCCAGTTGCTTTTGAGCCTCAACTTGGTTCTGTGCCAGCTGTTGTATGAGTTTCATCAAGTCACGATAATCAGAGGCAAGTCCTTGTGATGGTGTAGTCAAGGGTTGTAGTGGTGGTTGGACTTGTTGTGTGAATTGGTTTTGATTTGACCCTTGTTGGGTGACTTGATATCTTGAATTGTTATTTGTTGGGGCCTTCCATGCAAATTTTGGATGGTTCCTCCATCCTGGATTATAGGTGGAGGAATAGGGGTTGTTATTGGAATTCCCCTGCACCCAATTAACTGCTTCATGATTAATTTGTTCATCTAAAGGGACAGATGGTTGGTAAATCTCTGGTTCCATAGGTGTTTGTGGAATAGGGGCTACCCTGCAAACTGACGGGGTGGTTTTCTCTAATACAAGACTCCCTACGGTTTTAGTTAATTGATCCACTTGTTTAGCCATCAACTCTACTTTGTCCAACTTTGAAGCAATGATTTGGATATCCGAGGATGTGTCTGTATTTTTTGTATAGTCTATAGCTTGGATTGGTCTTTTATGTCTATTGTATAATTCTATAGAATAATTATTAACAGAGTTATCTGCCATGTCCTCATATAATTGCCATACAAAGTTCTCATCCTTATTCAAGTAGTTGCCTCCGCAAGAGCCATCGACAACATTCTTGTATGTTTCAGTTAAGCCCTCATAAAATATTTGCACTTGCTTCCATTTTTCGATTCCATGATGTGGACATTTTCGTAAAAGATCTCTAAATCTTTCCCATGCTTCATGTATGGGCTCTGTGGGTTTTTGGGTAAAGTGAGAAATGGCATGCCTAAGTGCATTGATCTTACCAATGGGGAAATATTTCTTTAAGAATGCCTCTCTCAACTCGGTCCATGATCGAATCGGGACTTCATAACTACAAAGCCATTGGCTCGCTTTTTGTTGAAGGGAGAATGGGAAGGCTCGGAGGTAAACATGTTCCTTGTTTACCTCCCCCGTGTTTAGTGTATCGCAACGAAATCCTGAAGGTGCATTATAGGGTCCTCGGTCTCTTCTCCCCGAAATTTGGGGAGGAAGGAAATAGTTGCGGATTTTATTTCAAAGTTTCCTGCTTCTGCAGGGAGTTGGATGACTGATACAAGTTGATGATTAGCAGGATTATAGTGATTTCGTATTGGTATTGGTGGTGGGTCGTTTAACCCTTGATGCGCTATTGACGGATCCGTAAATTGCGCTTTTAAGAAGTTGTTTTTATCGTGTTGTGCGTTGTAGGCGGCAATCGGAAACGATCAAGAAAATACCACAAATAATTTATTCAATTTTTAATCTCGTGGTTTTATGTTTATTTTACTTGGGCAAGTCCCAAGGTCGATCACAAGGAGGCAAAGGAACAACCTAGAATTAAATCTATCAAAGTTCGCGTTCGGTTTTCGAGGTGGTCTTTTTTTGGAATCTTTAATGCAATAAAGGGTGCAAAATGCAAATTTGGCCTTATTTTAGGGACTATAATGTAAATTTCAATCGAACGATGTCCGAAAAATATGAAACTTGGCCACAAAGTAAATTATAATGAAATGGATGTACTGTAATTTTTTTGGAATTTTTGGATGCAATATGAAATTTTTTATGGATTTTTAAATGCAAACAAAATGATTTTTAATATGTAATTTTAATAAATATCAAACCTACTTATTTTCGATAATCAAAATTATCTGAGATCTATCACTAGGTGACGGATCTCAGAAAAATCCTAAACCTCGAAAATGTGGGGTTTAATACCTACTAAAAATTAAATATTAAAAGATGCAAAATGATTTTTACAGGACAAAATATGTATGCAAATGCAAATCTTTTTGGGCACAATGTTAAGAATAATTAACTCTACAAGATGTGGTTTTTCGAGAATTTTTAGAGCAACGGTTAATTACTTATCAATTTCAGAGCAGAAAATGAGTAAAATACGCAATTTTCCACAAAATAATTATTTATTAATTAACCATCCGTCACAAAAATACCCACAACACGTCAAAGCGTAGAGGATCAATTAATCAACATCATGCAATTTTTGGATTAAGAAAATACTGTAGATAAGATGTTCAAAACACAATGAGAATGCAGGGGTACAGATGCAAATAAATAAATAAAACATAAAAGCAGAGGGGGGGGCTTTTGTGTAATTACCAATAACGCCTGAGTATATCTGCAAAATCACCAATGGGTCACGTGCCCAGCACGTGACCTTGGTTGGGGGGCTGGAGTGCAAATAAGGGAAATCGCCGGGGGGTTCTTCGTAATTTGCCCAGGGATCACGTGCCACGCACGTGACCTGGAAGATGGCTTGCTGGAGACGTTCCCCCACGCACGTGCGAGGGGCGTGCGGGGGGCCTCGGGCTTTGGGCCCGGCCGGCGACGAGGTGGAGGCTCCTCTGGTGGCTGCTAAAGGCGGTGGTGCTGTGGCCGACAAACGGCCTCCGGCGAAGGTCGCAGTCGGCCTCCCTGCGGTGCCAAGGACGGCGGAGCAGGGCCGGGACTGCGGTGGATATCGATGAAGGTCGGCGAAGCGTGCGTTAATGGCGATGGCGGCGTCGACGAGGCGGAGCAGGTGGAGTTGACGGTGATGCACGGCTGAGGCGTAGAACGATGATCTGCGGAGGAGATCGGTGGTGGAGTCCAAGTTGCTAGAGATCGTCGTTGCAGAGTCGGTGGCGGCGTTTGGAGGTGAAGTCGATGAAGCGTCGTTGAAGAATGGTGATCGGAGAGGGAGGCTCGACGGGAATAAGACCTGGAGCTATAGCAGCAAGGCGGAGGAAGCCGCTGCGACAAGGTGTTAACCTTGGATCTCGCCGGCCGGTGGAGGGGACGCTGTCACCGTCGCCTCCACGCACGGCTGTGTATCGGCGGATGGCGAATGAAGACGGAGGGGCGATTCTTTAAATAGGGGGATCAGATGGTGCCGGAGATGGAAGGAGATCGGGGTTGATTGAAGGCGGCGCGATCTGGGAGGAGATCGGAGATGGGGATGTGATTGGCGTCGGCGAGATACGCGGGGCGGAGTTGGCGAGATTCGCGGGCGGCGGATCTCTGATTTGGGAAAGGTGAAGCCGGAGGAAGAAGACGAGCAGGGGCCGTCCGATCGGCCGAGATCGGGCGGCCCTGCTTGCGACACGTGGCGGAAAAAGGGGGCCGGTGGAGGCACGTGCGGAGCACGTGCCTGGGGAGGCACGTGCGACGCACGTGCTTCGTATTAATTTTTTTTTAAAAACGAATATATAAAAGTGCCAAAAATGGCTGACAAGTGGCGGCCTCTGGGGCTGCCACGTGTCGACACCAGAAAATTCGGAGAATAATCATCTTGTAAAATCAAAAATAAATAGTAAATGACCTCGGATCGAAAAACTTTCTTCACAAAAATTGCTCGTCTCCATAAGATCTACAACTTTCATGAAGACATCAATGCCAAAATCGGTCAAATGTAAAAAGTGAATTTTTGGGGTATCCTATGTACATAAAATACCTTGATTTTTGGATTTTATAATTTTTATGTCATTTTTAAACACGATAAAAATCTGGAAAAATTACAATAAAATCAAAGATAAATAAAGACACATTAATCTAATTTTTTTGGATTTTTATTGATCAAGAAAATATATACATAAAATACAAGGTCAAAACCGCGAAAATATACAATGTATAAAAGAGGCCCAAAACCCAACTTTCATATATGAGCTCTGATTCACTTGAACTTGGTCTTGTTTTGAAGGTAATTGAATGTACATTAGTTCAAAAGTGAGTAGGATTAAATCGGACACTGGATGGAGAAGATATGTGGCTTTTAGTCCGAAAATCCTGAAATTAGGGTTTGGGTTTTTGGTCCACTTATTTGGATTAGTTATTTTTTTGTATTTTTCCTTTATTCTTGTTAATGATATGTACACAGTGGAAGTGGTTTTGAGTCATTCGGAGTTAGCATGAATGTGTTAAAAATCCGGGAAGTTAGGCTTATTTACAGGTCATTTTGGCTTGGATTTTTGGCTTCTTATTTTATGCAGATTTTTGTGCTAAAATGCAATTCTTATGAAAACATGCATGAATGCTAATTATGCAAAATAGATGCCAGAATGCTGTTGATTTTGAGGGATTTGAGCTTAATAAATGAGATTTAGAGTGATGAATACGAGATTTATCATCCCCCTATACTTAAACCATGCTCGTCCCTGAGCATCAAAAAGAAATGCCATGAGGTGAAATGAGATTGGGTTCCAAACCAAGACCATGAGCTGAAGGTAAAAGTGAACCTAAACTCAACCTTTGGATTATTTGTGTGTCGGAACTTCTGTGAGACTTAGAATTTTAAAATCAACAGCCCTCAAGTTCTACACATCATTGCTACAGTTTCGGCTCAGAAGTCATCTTAGATCAATCATCTTCCCAAAGTATACTCTTTGAATATTAAATAACCGACTCTTGTGTGTGAAATATTTTAGCTCTTCCCACCCAGAATGCCGGACTACTGCGCAAGCCTCCTCTCCAATAACTCGTCCTCGGGGAGTCAGGTATTTCCTTCTAAGGTCTGTCGTGCTGTGTTCACAATCGAATTGGGGGGAGAAGATAGAAGAATGAGAAAAGAACTGGAGGGTGGCCAGTGTAGTCACCTCTCCTTGTGAAGATGGCCAGTGTAGCCGAGTCTCCACCAAGATCTGCAGGTTTCTGGAAGCTTGGACCTTTTTGGTCAGATTTTATTTGGTAGTTGCTTCTTTGTATTTGGAATTTTTGGTGGTTCTGCTTGGATCTTGTTTTGCCCCTACGGATATAGCATCTTTTGTTTCCGTACATTTTTTGGGGTCTTAGAAAAAATTGTGCCCAGCCGTCCATCCCTTTTCCGAAGCTTTATTTCAACCCGTACTCCGGTCTTTAGATTTCCACGCTACCAGAAAAGAAACTCACACAGTCTTCCAACAAATGTTTGAGTTGAGCTAAGTGCATAGTGCGAGAGTACAAATTAATTCCTTATTCCAGAGTTGTACCCAGAATGAAGAGACCAGGTTAGACACTAAGAGTCAAACGCTGTATATTGTCATGTGGAACTCAAAGAATTAAGTCAAAGACCTGAAGACTCTAAAATCCTATTTCTCGGTGAAGTTCCTCTGAAAATTAAGTGGATTAAGGTTAAGTCCAGACCACTCTCGGTTTCGGATCATAACTCGGTTCAGAACCCAAAGACTTTTCACATATGCAAATGCGATGCTTGATGAAATGCGAGTGTGTGAAATGCAGACACTTTTGTGATTTTTTTTATTTGTAATTTTTTTATTTATGTAAAAAAATGAATAAGAAGCCATTTTTTCAAAAATTTTGGGTACAGTCAGTGTTAGTGGCAAAACATTTTTTTTCTCTTTTTTTTTCTTTTTTTTAGTTAACAATACCCACCCCGTAAATACATATAGACTTACGCACAAGTACGAGGTATGGCTAAAATATATACAAAGTATATATACAGACCCCCCTATACTTAGCGAGTGATGTGTCCTCAGAGCACAAGAAGCGTAAAGAAGACATAGCTCGGGCTAAGCGTAAGAGAGTGAAGAAGAAAAAGATATACAAAATCGCCCCCCTATACTTAGACTGTGAATAGTCTAAGTATAGAAGAAGAGCGGAAAAGAAAAGAAAAAAGAAAAAGAAGCGGTCGGGGTATGTGAATGAGGAGGGTATATATAGGTGGGTGGCGGTTCCCCCTATACTCAGGCTTTGGTCAGCCTAAGTATAGAAGAAGGGTGGATATGGAGTGAGCGAGAGATCGGAATGTGATGAGGGAAATGGTATATACATATGGCATCGGTCCCCCCCTATACTTAGGCCTTGGCCCAAGTAGAGGAAGAAGCTGTACAAGGAGACCGATGTGGTCGGGAGGGAGGGTGGGTAGCCGATGATTAAGGCGGTTTACGGCTGATCTTCTTGTGAGCCTGCGGTGGGAGATCGTAATGATGAGTCGGAGGTGAGGCATATGATTCCCAACTATTATCAGTGTCATCCTCAGAAATATCATGACGGATAGTAGATGAAATATTTGAGTCAGATGAAAAGTAACCATCATCAGAGTTATCCTCAGAGGAATAGTATTTAAAAGTGGACACACTCCATATGTTCATGTCTTTTTGTTTCTTCAATTGTTTCCTCAAAATTCGTTCCTTTTAAGATCAATCAGTTTGTCCTCCGATGAATATTCAGATGCTCCAGTCTCAGTCAGCTCATAAGAAATAATTCCAGTGTACTTGTGAAAGGTAGGAGCATCAGCTTTGGATGAGTAATAATTAGGAACGGGAGTTGTCCAACGAGAATCGAATTTTGGATCCTTGCGAAGATATGGCTTTAGAGTTGCCGAACAGACTTCACTCATGTAGACTACCTTTTCCGGACCTGATGAGGGATCATCAACCGATTCCTCTTCCGAAAGATCAAAGGTGACTTTCTTTTTCTTGTTTCGTGAAGATGTCGGTTCACTTGAGTACCCAGATGAATAGCCATTAGAATTCTTCTCCTTGGTCGGTGTTCGGACTACGTGTTTGTTCTTTGTTTCCTGAATGTTGGTGCACTCTTGATTTGGGAGGATTTGGTCAAGATAATCAGAGTATGTTGCTCCAGGGTGCGACCATGCAAATGTCTCAGGATCGTAGTAGAAGGATTTGTCTATTTTGAAATCCGGGAGAGTTGAAAGAATGGGGAGATTCTCTAAACCAATGGTCTCAACAACAACCGCTATCTCAGGTGTCATAGCGGGGTAGGGCTCTTCTACCTCTTTATGGTTGCGGTTGTTGGGGATTTCGTGGGTTACCTCAGAAAATTGTGGTTCCTCAAAGACTGTATCAGGTCGTAGTGATTCCAATGCCGTAAAATTAATTTCCCGAGTCTCACAATCGATACTCGCCTTGGCCAATGCCAAGAATGGTTTTCCGAGAATGATTGGAGACTGGGTGAATTCTCCTTGATGCTCAATATCAATGATCGTGAATTCTACTTTGAGCGGGGCGCCTTGGAATTTCATGACGACAGAAATGGTCCCTCTCGGCCTTTTTATTGATCGGTCGGCTAATTGTACAATCTCTCGTATCTTCCGAATTGGTCCGAGTTTGAGTTCCTGAAATACCGAGGTCGGGAGGATATTGATCGGTGAATCGTCATCAATACGAGCATGTGTGAAAATTGTGTCTTTGATTTCACAGTCGAATCTGGGCAACCGCTTTACTATGCGGCTCTTAGTTTTTCTCCTCAACACCAAGGAGGAGGCCATTGACAAGATATGTCTTTCAGTTTTTGTTCTAATCCTTCCTGACTTTTTGATGATTAATCTGTCCATTAGAAATTTCTTAAGGTCAGGGAAGTGTTCAATGGCCTTTATAATGGGAAGTTCAAAAATCAAGTATTTTTCCAGCGCTTCCCGTAAAGCAGGATCCAAATTCCTCAGATCTTCTTCAGATTCAATTTTTATGAGATTTTTTGAATTTTCAAATTTTTTTGTATTTTCTGTGTGGTGTGGCGATGTGGTGTCGTCCATAGATGAGAAGGGGCGTAGATGTTCAGGGTATGGATCAGAGGCACATTCATTCCTAGGGGAATAATGAGCAGAAGTTCTGATATTAGAGTCATCCCTAGGTCTTTGAATATCCTCAAAATTTTCATCATGGAATCCAATCATTTCCTCATTTGGTTTTACACCCGATCCACCATAGAATGAGATTACTCGGTCGGCAAATTTTTGAAATTTATGCTCCATCAATTCAAATCTTGTTTTTATCCTCGAAACATTATCCTCACAATTTTGTTCATGATCAACCATGGGAGTACTCGGATTTTGTTCAATGATTCCGTCTTTCATTTTTCTGTTCGTGCGGAGAGGAGAATTTCTTGCAATATCCATTATACGATTATTTCTTGAAAATTTCTCCTCAAAAATTATGGAAGGAGGCTGCTCATATGGTACAGGCATGTGCATTTGATCTGAGTATAGTTCAATCCTTTGATCATGATTGGTCAGATCTTGATATTGTGGAGTCAGCATACAGGGTCTATATGTGTCTAGGAGGTCCGTCCAATCCTCTGTATGGGTTTCATGTCTGACGAGGGTTCTGTCGTGGTCAATCCAACGTTGATGATCATTAAGTGCATGTCCTTCCATCTGGGTTTGGTTTCTCTGCCAGTCATGGGATTTAAAGGGATTTTGATCTTGAAAGGTTTCATTGGCGAGAGATTGAGAATGCGGTGACTCAGTCCAAGATGGTAAGTGGTCCTTTCTGGTTGGATGTTTTGAGTAAGGATTCAATGAGGTGGCTGAATTCATTTGCGGTTGAAAGTTTCCCACAAATGTTGGGGGATTATTGAAAGGAGAGGATGCAATTGATTTGGGCCAAACCGAGACAGATTTGTTTTCATAGTGATGTTCGGTTATTTTTGAAGGAGTTGAGAGAAACGATGGGTTGGATCTGAAATTTGGAAAAATTTCCATGATGAGATTAAAATCAAGAAATGAGAGAGATGATTGTATGGGACAGAAAATTTTATCAAATGTGCGGCTTATTGATCTTTGAAATCGGTTCACGCACACCAATACAAAAACAAATCAATCCCCGGGTTCACCAACTCACACAATGAAGCCGTAAGATTTCGGCTATTATCTTTTCAATTTTAGTTGGTGATAATTCAATCTTGGCAAAAATTTTAGCGAGCTGAGATTTTGGATTTGGGTTCTATCCTTAAATGTCGTCTCTCGCTCACTCAGAAAAATAAAATCATCCAAGTTCGGGGTTGCTCTCCCGCAAAATTCTTGATTTTATGGGTTATTTGAGGTCAGATATATTTAGCAGTCCCGATTTTAATGAGGTGATCACTGAGAAATTAGATGAGCACAAATACACGTCTACCGTCCAGTCCCAATTTCCCTTAAAGTTATGTTATAAAGCAAGAGGGAGGAATTAGAGAAAAGCCGATGCACGCGGAAAACTATGATGAATGCTCAGTTAGAAGACTTACAGTGAATCCTCGCAATCTCCATGTGGGATGCTAGACAGAATTTAAAAATTATTCTAAATGAAATGCAAGCCGATGGAAAAACCGCACCTAAGCAGAAAGTTCTATTAGCGGGAAGAATTGATTTAAATTTGGCTAAGTTGAACGATCTATGTGCGTCTCAATTAAGTGCAGTGTGGCTTAAGATCCTACGAGCACAAGCAAAAATATAAATGCTCTGAGAGCCGTATGTGCAGGTCTATCCTAATCGCCACTCAAGTCGGGCCCCACCCTCGCCGGAGAGTGAAACAGGCCACGACACACCACAGAGTAAAGTTTAGAGGTCTGTCTACACACGCGAGAGTACAAACGGACACCGCTGTAAAATTGCAGAAATTAAAATTGCAGAAATTTAAAAACCTAGACTCTACTCTCTCTCACGACTCGACTCGATCTTAAATTAATTGCGGTTTTTGGTGAAGTTGCGTCGGTTATTAAAAACCGCTCCACGTACAAAGTACCTCGCAAAAAAAATAAGAGAGAAAATGTAAGAGAGTGACTCAAAAATATATGAAAAATAAAGGCTGAAAATAAATGGCAGGAAGATGAAATTTACAATGAAAAATTCGGGGGTCAGACTACCCGAATGCGGAAAACCGAATGGAAAATTTTTAGACAAAAATCTAAGCCGTTTACCTCCCCGGCAACGGTGCCATCTGACGGATCCGTAAATTGCCCTTTTAAGAAGTTGTTTTTATCGTGTTGTGCGTTGTAGGCGGCAATCGGAAACGATCAAGAAAATACCACAAATAATTTATTCAATTTTTAATCTCGTGGTTTTATGTTTATTTTACTTGGGCAAGTCCCAAGGTCGATCACAAGGAGGCAAAGGAACAACCTAGAATTAAATCTATCAAAGTTCGCGTTCGGTTTTCGAGGTGGTCTTTTTTTGGAATCTTTAATGCAATAAAGGGTGCAAAATGCAAATTTGGCCTTATTTTAGGGACTATAATGTAAATTTCAATCGAACGATGTCCGAAAAATATGAAACTTGGCCACAAAGTAAATTATAATGAAATGGATGTACTATAATTTTTTTGGAATTTTTGGATGCAATATGAAATTTTTTATGGATTTTTAAATGCAAACAAAATGATTTTTAATATGTAATTTTAATAAATATCAAACCTACTTATTTTCGAGAATCAAAATTATATGAGATCTATCACTAGGTGACGGATCTCAGAAAAATCCTAAACCTCGAAAATGTGGGGTTTAATACCTACTAAAAATTAAATATTAAAAGATGCAAAATGATTTTTACAGGACAAAATATGTATGCAAATGAAAATCTTTTTGGGCACAATGTTAAGAATAATTAACTCTACAAGATGTGGTTTTTCGAGAATTTTTAGAGCAACGGTTAATTACTTATCAATTTCAGAGCAGAAAATGAGTAAAATACGCAATTTTCCACAAAATAATTATTTATTAATTAACCATCCGTCACAAAAATACCCACAACACGTCAAAGCGTAGAGGATCAATTAATCAACATCATGCAATTTTTGGATTAAGAAAATACTGTAGATAAGATGTTCAAAACACAATGAGAATGCAGGGGTACAGATGCAAATAAATAAATAAAACATAAAAGCAGAGGGGGGGCTTTTGTGTAATTACCAATAACGCCTGAGTATATCTGCAAAATCACCAATGGGTCACGTGCCCAGCACGTGACCTTGGTTGGGGGGCTGGAGTGCAAATAAGGGAAATCGTCGGGGGGTTCTTCGTAATTTGCCCAGGGATCACGTGCCACGCACGTGACCTGGAAGATGGCTTGCTGGAGACGTTCCCCCACGCACGTGCGAGGGGCGTGCGGGGGGCCTCGGGCTTTGGGCCCGGCCGGCGACGAGGTGGAGGCTCCTCTGGTGGCTGCTAAAGGCGGTGGTGCTGTGGCCGACAAACGGCCTCCGGCGAAGGTCGCAGTCGGCCTCCCTGCGGTGCCAAGGACGGCGAAGCAGGGCCGGGACTGCGGTGGATATCGATGAAGGTCGGCAAAGCGTGCGTTAATGGCGATGGCGGCGTCGACGAGGCGGAGCAGGTGGAGTTGACGGTGATGCACGGCTGAGGCGTAGAACGATGATCTGCGGAGGAGATCGGTGGTGGAGTCCAAGTTGCTAGAGATCGTCGTTGCAGAGTCGGTGGCGGCGTTTGGAGGTGAAGTCGATGAAGCGTCGTTGAAGAATGGTGATCGAAGAGGGAGGCTCGACGGGAATAAGACCTGGAGCTATAGCAGCAAGGCGGAGGAAGCCGCTGCGACAAGGTGTTAACCTTGGATCTCGCCGGCCGGTGGAGGGGATGCTGTCACCGTCGCCTCCACGCACGGCTGTGTATCGGCGGATGGCGAATGAAGACGGAGGGGCGATTCTTTAAATAGGGGGATCAGATGGTGCCGGAGATGGAAGGAGATCGGGGTTGATTGAAGGCGGCGCGATCTGGGAGGAGATCGGAGATGGGGATGTGATTGGCGTCGGCGAGATACGCGGGGCGGAGTTGGCGAGATTCACGGGCGGCGGATCTCTGATTTGGGAAAGGTGAAGCCGGAGGAAGAAGACGAGCAGGGGCCGTCCGATCGGCCGAGATCGGGCGGCCCTGCTTGCGACACGTGGCGGAAAAAGGGGGCCGGTGGAGGCACGTGCGGAGCACGTGCCTGGGGAGGCACGTGCGACGCACGTGCTTCGTATTAATTTTTTTTTTAAAAAAAACGAATATATAAAAGTGCCAAAAATGGCTGACACGTGGCGGCCTCTGGGGCTGCCACGTGTCGACACCAGAAAATTCGGAGAATAATCATCTTGTAAAATCAAAAATAAATAGTAAATGACCTCGGATCGAAAAACTTTCTTCACAAAAATTGCTCGTCTCCATAAGATCTACAACTTTCATGAAGACATCAACGCCAAAATCGGTCAAATGTAAAAAGTGAATTTTTAGGGTATCCTATGTACATAAAATACCTTGATTTTTGGGTTTTATAATTTTTATGTCATTTTTAAACACGATAAAAATCTGGAAAAATTACAGTAAAATCAAAGATAAATAAAGACACATTAATCTAATTTTTTTGGATTTTTATTGATCAAGAAAATATATACATAAAATACAAGGTCAAAACCGCGAAAATATACAATGTATAAAAGAGGCCCAAAACCCAACTTTCATATATGAGCTCTGATTCACTTTAACTTGGTCTTGTTTTGAAGGTAATTGAATGTACATTAGTTCAAAAGTGAGTAGGATTAAATCGGACACTGGATGGAGAAGATATGTGGCTTTTAGTCCGAAAATCCTGAAATTAGGGTTTGGGTTTTTGGTCCACTTATTTGGATTAGTTATTTTTTTGTATTTTTCCTTTATTCTTGTTAATGATATGTACACAGTGGAAGTGGTTTTGAGTCATTCGGAGTTAGCATGAATGTGTTAAAAATCCGGGAAGTTAGGCTTATTTACAGGTCATTTTGGCTTGGATTTTTGGCTTCTTATTTTATGCAGATTTTTGTGCTAAAATGCAATTCTTATGAAAACATGCATGAATGCTAATTATGCAAAATAGATGCCAGAATGCTGTTGATTTTGAGGGATTTGAGCTTAATAAATGAGATTTAGAGTGATGAATACGAGATTCATCAGCTATCAATTGTCGAACTTGGGCATCTTGCACCTCTTGGCGTTCTGCCATTTGTTGTAATTGTTGCATTATTATAGTGAGTGGATCGGGAGGAGGTGGTACACCAGCCATGGGTTTTGTCTCGGGTTTGACTTTGGATTTTGGAGGATAGAATGGATCAAATTCAAGGGGATCAGAAAGGGGATTCCTTAATGACCTCCTGCCAAGCATACACAAATCAAACACCGAACAATTTGTTTATTCCCACTCAACGCTTATAGTTTAGTTTTTTTTTAATTTTGATTTGCAGACAAGAATACAAGTTGATTACGTTTCCTAAGATATCTAGCGGTTCAGAATAATTCAATGATTACCACAATGTCGTTCTTCTGGTTATGAGGCCAGTCAGAGGGTAAGTAGGCTGGAGCCTTTCTTAGATCAACTGGATCTTAAACCCCTCGTCTTTCTTAGTTAAACACCTCAGGGACGAGTATACTAAGCAATATAGTTTTCAGAAATTTATCAAGAACCGCGGGATTTGGGCTCTGGTCCTAGGGGTACGCGTGCGCGTGCGATTGTGAGAATGGTGCAACAAACAAGTTGGCAAACAAAATTTTGTTTTACGGTTTTTTTTGTGGTCGCTTTAATTTAATCCGATTAAGATGTATTTTTTATCTTTATTTGTCGGCAAACAATTAAATGGTCTTTTTTTAAATACAAGGTGGGACTATGGGGAAGAAATCCTACGGAGATGCAATGCAATACAGAAAGGAAGTTGATTTTTTTGTTGTTTTTTTTATAATATGCGCAAACAAAGAAATAAAATAGATCCTAGTTTTGCCTAAGAAAAGAGAACTTATCGTGAGAGCGCTCCGAATATATATTTTTTAAACTTCACGTTGATGTTCGACTTGGCTCTTTTCCAATGCGACTTGTCCCCTGCAGAAAAAAAAGACGGTGAAAAGCAAAACGTAAAGAAAACTTTTTTATATAAAGCGCGAATAATTGCCTGTCCCCAACAACGGCGCCAAAATGTTGGAGCGTATTTTCGAGGGTTTAAGTACCCGATTTTGCTATCGGATAGTCGTTGAGAACCCACAAAAATATACTTCAAACAAATAAATTACCGGACTTATCTATATTATGCACAAGGCAAAGTATATGGTAAGTCAGGGTCGAATCCACAGAGACAGGAAGATTCTGCACTTTATTTTAAAAATAAAAATACTTTTATAAGTTTGCAAAATGTTTAAATAACAAAAATGGAGATGAAATTTGGAGAAGACAATAGTGCAGGTCGGTAAGTGCTGATCGCTCCCCTTCTATGCGACAACTTCCAAATGGACTCGTACGCGCTAACTCTTCGCGAAATTGGATATCCTGGCGAGGTGAGTTGGATGCGATTACAATCGCGAATCGAGCTCAAACCTCGTGTCACGTCCCGATTCTCCAAGAGTCGACGATAATCGCCGTTAGATATGGATCATTGCGATAGTTTTGACAAACTCCTGCACGAAAGAGAAGATAATAAAATAAGATGGATATAAAAATATAAAGAAATAAAATAAAGGCGAGATAAAAGTATGGTGGTCGACGGCTCGGGAGGAAGCCTCTGGAATCGAATTCACAGAGGGACCGAGGAATTGATGGTCGGCGGACGTCTATGGGGTTGGATAGTTTTTTAATGGCACTTGGGGTGGAGCCTCAGGAGTCGGATTCACTGAGGGTCCAAATGCACAAGTCGACGAAATCACTTCGATGCTTCGTCGATAGTAAAATAGATGGCTAATTATGGTGGAGGATTTTTGTTAGATGACGGAATAGGTTGGAAGCGGAGGTCATTAGCAAAATTGATAATCCCCAACCCTATTCTAATGTGATATATATACAACTACACGATCATGTTTAACCACAGATTGCATCCTTTCACATTGATACTTGCATCTCTTCGATTGGCGCCGAATCATTGTAATGCATATTCCATTTGATGCGGGGCACTCGTACCTTTTCACCTTAATGCACTCGAGATCCATATTAACTTCCAACCACGTCATGCATGCCTCTTCACATATGACGTTGGCACCTTTTTCATAATGGTAGTTACACCATTATATTCTGATGAGGCACAATTATTCCAACGGCATCTTTTTCCAACGTTGGCAACTTCCAGCCACTACTTTCTTCATTAGTTCCAACCGCACTATTATTATTAATGAATATTCTAATTATTCAAATAAATGATGCTTGGCGTTATGTATAATATTGTTAGATGTATTGGATATGGATGGTAAATTTACTTAAAGGGATACCATTGCCTATGGTATTTGTAGTATTTACACAGAAGGAGTAGTAGTAGCTTTATCTGTAGAGAATTGATTCTCCATGTGATCGGATTTTGACTAATCATGGAAACTAGTATGCATAATACATGTAATACTACTTCTTAAAGTAATTATTCATCATAGAATACATGATTAATCCAATGGAATGGGGTGGTATTGTAATAGTTATATAATGAATCTAAGATTCATCATCAGATCCCTAGGTTTTTTGGCCTCGGGATCTGTGCCATCCTTACCCCTCTCTCGGTTGAGCGCAGCACCCATCTTCCCTTTCCCACCCTCCCGAGCCCTCTCCCGATCTCTACGCCCACCTGACGCCCTGCCATCCACTCTCCAATCCCTTTTCCAGGCTAGTACCAACCCTTCCCACCCTCCACTGTCTTCTGCCCCAAGCCCTAGCCCCTAGTTGTCTTCCTCCCCAGTTGCCAAACAAGATGACCAAGCCGCCTGACACCTGACGCCCTTCCCTCCCAACGACCCACCAGCCGTCAAACCAAACAACCCAACCACCAGCCACCCGACACCCTAAACCACACTCCTGATCCCTTTCCCAGCCCTTCCTGCCCCAGGTGCACCTCCGCCCCAAATGACCATGCCCCAAGCGCCCAAACGCCCCTGCCCCAAATGCCTTTTCCCCAGTCGCACCTACGTCCCACATACTCTTTCCCTAGGTGAACCTCCGCCCTGCCCCAGGTGGACCTCTACCACTGCCATCATCTCACCTCAAGCCCCTGGCACTCCAGTCCTCTTCACTTCTACTGATGTCTCCAACGAATCACACGTTTCCAGACGTTGTCATTGAAGGATATTGTGAATCCTTAAGCGCATCACGGAAGCGTGTCGATCGCATCGTATGCAATCGGAGCAACTAGTCGTACTAGATGCTAGATGCAGCGGAAATTAAAATTTTAACTTTAAAGATGAAACCACGTAATCACGAGAACACTTCTCGGATCGTTTCATCAAACCACAAAGTACAAGGAATACCTCTTGAAGCGTGGTTGTGATCGCGAGATCCCAAAGTAGAGATCCTCCTATCTTAAGTCCGACCCACGGAGAATGCGCTTGCGGGCACGATGATGAGTCGCGTCCTTCCCGCAATCCTTTGACGAAGATCCAAGCGTCGAGGCGTAGCAAAATGATCTCCTTCCTAATACACAAAGTGGACGGCCACTTGAATATTAGGGAGACCCCATGAGAATGAGAGAGAGAGAGTAGAGTTCTTCAACTGAAGAATGTTGTAATTTGGAAAGGCTACCCTAGCCCTCCTTTTAACTAGTTTAGGATCCAATGGATCTCAATCCATGGGACACATGGATCCAAGGGCTATGCTTGGTCCATGCTAAATCAATGGCTATGATTGTTGTTGGTTAAAACCAACAACATTAATTTAAATTAAAAAATGTTGCAACATTATCAACATAATTTAATTTAACATTAACTAATTAAGAGATAATGTGATAAATAAAAATGGAGTCAACCAACCTTCCTAAAAATGGGGGGTGTCACCCATGAACAATTCATGGGTGACGCCACCTATGGAGGGTGGTTTATTTTGCTCCATTTTATTTATCTTATTATTCCTTAATTAATCACAATAAATGTTCACCAAATTAATTCCAAATTAATTTGTGAATATTTCAATCTTGCCATTGAATATTATGTGAATCATATTCACAACCCAAACTAATTAGTAAATTTCATTTCCAATTAATTAATAAATGTGAATCCAATCCACATTATTAATTAACAAATGCTATTTACATGAATTCTCTCTCTTATATATGTATATTATAAATCATATTTATAACACACATATATCATGGATAGTGTTATCCACATTCTCTTAATCCTTGATAATTAAATCCTATTTAATTATCTTAGATAATCATTTTCAGAATATGAATCATATTCATACTTAAGCTTGATAATTAAATCTCATTTAATCATTAAGTCCTTGCTTGGATATTTCATCAAATGAATTATTCTCGAACCCTTTCAAGAATAATGTGCTTTCTCCGCAGATACTTGGAGATAAGGACAGGGAGATTGTATTATTCCATGTATAGTGACTTGGATATTGAGATCTTATCTCAAATCCAGATCTTACGAACCTCCCACAGATGCTTGATTAAATCAAGACCGCAAATCCAATCTTCTCTTTGAATCTGAATCTCATTCAGATCAATGTCCAACACTTGGACTAAGATCGGATTGCTTCTCTACTGAAAGGAGTCACTAAAATCCAGACCTGTTTCATCACTCCCTCGGAATGGAAGCGTCATGGATATACAATCGTTTATGATCACATCACCCTTCAGGTATTCCCAATACCTGTACATCCTGCATACTGGAAGACCCATGATCAACCCGAAGATCAAGATCATTTTTATACTGTCTTCTTCAGGGTTTAATCATTAAGTTTCTCAATCTTGGTCATTGGGAGTTGGTATCGATCATATGCTTTCCCAAAGCATATATCATACCTTCAAATTCATGTCATGCTTCCAAAGCACGACGACCATGCATGGAATTTGATCGGTCCCAATACCTCATGAGTGAGCTCATGTCTTCCGGTTCACAAGTGAACCTGTATGATCCCTTTGAGAGATCATATTGCTCATATACCCTTATATGCACACCAGCTCGCCGGTGTATAGACCTTGGTTAGGTCATCAACCTATTGGTCTGCCAAATGTACATACTCAGACATATAGCAATATATCTGTCTCCGGTCAGAGGATGCGTGCCTATGCTGTGACAGCATTCAACATAGGACTTAGGTTATCTCGATCTCGTCAGGTAAACCCATTGAACTAACTAATCTGACACCTCCGAATCACTATTCCCATGCAGAGGACCTGCATCGAGAGGTCGGTCAGATATCAGCCCATGTGAGAAAGCATTGCCATCTCCTACTCAGGCTGGAGATCACATCTTAACAATCATTTGACGATGCTTTATGAGTCCTCAATCTAACCCTTTAGATATTCATCCAAGCACCAGCCTCTATGATTCAATTGTTGAATCAACAGTTGTATGATCATTAAGATAGCCATGGTACATAACCCTAATTGTACTAAGGGACCTATTATGCAAATTATTTAGTCTTCATTTCAGATCAGGGAATGATATTCGCAATAACATTTATTGCATAATGGCTCGTCGTGGGCTCACATCTCCAACATTCTCCCACTAGCCCAAAGAGTCATTAATGGGCTAATCATTTAAACCCATACTCATGTGACAATCATAGGCTATTTAGAAATAGCTAGGTAAGCTGATCAATCACTCTGTTCCCAAAAGACTATGCCAAGTCCTTTTACAACACTTGCATATCCCTAGGTAACAGTGCTCGCATCCAATGCGAATGTTGCATCTCATGCAACCAATACTCAATCTAGTCAAAGCAGTTATAGTGTCCTTGACACTATTGCTCAATTATTATAACCAGTATTTCCATAATCCTTATTAGAATACCCTTATTCCTGGAGATCACTATCTCTCAAGGTATCCACAGTTAAGACCTTTTAGATCTCTATCTATAAAGTCTTAAGCTTTTGAAGATATGAGTTTGAGATCAGTATCTCAAAAAACTTGTCATCTACGAAGATTTTGTTATTACTGCAACCAAGTGTTTTCTCTCCATAGTAGGATTAGTAACAATTTACTACTCCCATTGCATGGCAGATATCTGGCTTTTGTACACATCTAGCATGCACTCAGCTTCTCATAACTGATGCACAGGTGCAAGCAGTTCTAGCATTCACTTCCTCAACTCTTTGAGGTGCTATCCCTTTAGATAAGTTAGTACCAAATCTTAAGGGCAGGAAGCCTTTCTTGGAATTTCCAAAACAAATGGAACATATCCAAGGTGTACAATTAATGTGACAGTCCCAATACCCTCTTCTCTTTGCTTCTGAACAACTTCAGAACTAAGATCTAAGAGGTATTATTGAGATCATATCTCAAGGTATGGAATAGCCAGTCTATAAAACACTTATTATCATCCTTATATCATTCCATATGATTAGGATATTATCTACATTTAGCAAGATGAACACAATAGCACTCCCACTAAGCTTTACATGGTTCATTAAGATTCTATTTGAAATCATAACACTTATGATTTCATCAAATCTGATGTTCCAACTACAAGAAGCTTATTTGAGTCCATATATGGATTTCTTTAGCTTGCACACCTTGCTTTCCTCAACCATGAAGCCCTGGGGCTACTTCATGTGAATATCCTCAGAGAGGTATTTTCAGAGGAATGCAATCTTGACTTGCATCTTGAAGATGCAATAGTCAAGATGTGTAGCTAAGGTTAGCAACATTCTGATGATTTTAAGCATGGTTACCGAAGAGCAAGTCTCATTGCAAGCAATGTCTTATCTTCCGATGTGTAGCTCATGGCTACGAACCGAGCTTTCAAGGTCTCTTCCTTCTCATCAGGTTCCCTCTTCTCTTGAAGATCCATTTATACCTTTATGGGTCTTACCCATATAGGTGGATCCTTGAGGGTCCATATACAACACTTGTATATGAAGTCTACTTTAGACTTTATTGCTAATATCCATCTTTCCATGTCATGATCCTTAGGAGATTCATTACATGAAGTCCGATCATTGTCAGACATGGAATACATCCTCAAACTCATTTGAAGAGGTATTAGTGTTTCATCTTTAATTATCCTTTTAGTTTCTGATTTCAGGAGCCTTATTGTCATCTCAAGATTAAATGAGTTCCTTCACTTCATTTTCATCTTGATTCTCAAGAGTCTCAATCCTCCAAGAATCACATTCTCAGAAATGAGATCTTTTAAGAATCTCAAGGTCATAAAGTAGGTATCCAATACCATCCTTTATTTTCCTAACAGAGTAGCACTCTCAAGTGCTAGATTCTAGCTTACATGCATGGAACCTTATTAAGGATATATATTGTAGTCTCTACTACACATATATACCTGGAAACTAAGAGGAAATTATGCTAAAATTAATCATTGATCAAATCATGTCACACATGGTCCAATTGTATCTCCCTACAACTCTATTGAGTTCAGGTTTATCGGAGGAGTGAGATAGAAATGATATTCATATCTCCATAAGGTATTCTTTGAATTTTATCTAACAGGTACAAGCTACCTAGGTTAGATCAAATTCATTTCATCTTTCTTCAAACTTTAGTTCTAAAGCAAAATTATGAAATCTTTGAACATTTCAAAGGTTTCTCAGGTGAAGAGAAGAAATCTCATATCATACATAATCATCAATAGATATCACATATCCATAATGTTTACTATGATATAGATGATCTACATACATCAGTATGTATGAGATCTTGAATACCTCGACATCTAACACCATTCCCAGAGAAGGGTGTATTGGACATTTTACTTTGAATACAATATTCACAAGTATGTAAGATTTGAAATTTTAGACATTCTAAAGTTTCATATCTTACTTGTCTATTGATCAAATCAACAGACAAATGTCCAAGGCTTGATGCCAGATCATTGTCAAATGATCTTCATCCTCCTATTGACCTTATAAGGTTTGATTTTCAGTATTAGAAATCTCAATGAACCATTCATTAATTTTCTAATTTTGTGGAGTCCACTAGATGTTAGATTACTATCTGAAATATTTCCATCATAACCCTTTATGATAGTTCTATCTCAGAATTCATGTTCATTTCCAACATTTAGAAACAAACAATGAGTGTACTCTACTATCTAGGTCATAGAGACATTCTCCAGGACTAATGGCTCTCCCACTGAGAATATGAGGTCTATCTATCCAACAGAGATTGCTGCAACAATTACAGCAATATCCATGTAGATGACCACTAAACCTTAAGATCAAATTTCTAATCTTTCTAATATATATGCAACCAATTGCAAATGTCATTAGAAGATTGGGATACAATTGTCAGACTTTATCTTATGAAATAAGAAAGTCAGAGTCAATGATTATATGTAAATTATTCTGATGCTCTATCTGAGTCTTTCACTAAGGATTTTAGACAGATTTGATAGTCATACTATCAACACATCAACTTATTGCAGTATTGGCATTCATTCAACTCTTTGGATGTCATATGGAAGTCACAGAAGTACAATCAACTCTTTGATTTTCCTTCTTACATGGGTCCGACCCACGCTTCCACTGTGCTCTCTTCATCTATAAACAACCATTGTTTAAGACAAAGAATCTCTTATGTTGAACTCAAAGATTTCAATATAAGAGAACTTCAACATTTATACATGCTTCATTTAATTCATACAATATAAATATTATGAAGTTTCATGAATGACTAGAGTATAGACAGCAGAATGATGACACTCATCATATATACATGCATCTTAACTCTTAGAGATTTAGGTTCAGGTAGGTATTCAAACATTTTGAATACATCATCTCTTTCGAGCTACAATTCTGCATAATGCAGAGAACCATGTCATTCATGATTAATGTCTAGAGCACATATGTATGTCAAAATATCTTCTTTTATTTTATAAGGATTATTTGACAATTACGATCACCATCGACATGTCACTTCCAAAGTACACTCGATGAAAGATCAAGACTATAGAGACGTACAAACCCTAAGGCGATGTCTTATTGTCTTACATAATTGTCATTCCTCATTATGTTGAGGAAACTTGCACACTGCAACCACATACATTGTGTGTCCAATTGCAAGTACAATATCTGGATCATGAGTCCAATCCAAGATATTTTACTGGTTATTATTGAGTATAACATTGAGTGGGTTTAATGAAGGATTATCTGAAATAAGAAATTTGCATAAGTGTATGTATATTACATATACATGTTTTACTTTGATTTAGGAATTTTTATATCAAAGTTGTCTTGCCTTGTCAACACTGAAAGTTCATTCCCTTAATCACTTTCAATGTAAAAAATATTCTTACCATTATATCTCTAGTAAGATCTGGGATCTCCTTTCCTATCTTCATTGCATCCCAATAATATGAGAACCTACAACTCGGATAAAAAGAAGCGGGAACACATTCCGCCTTACAAGTCCAACTTGTATTTCCCAATTCGGTCTTTAACACCCGGGCCCACCACCCCTAAGATGATGTTGACCCGTCATTAATTGAAGCAACCGTCAACAAGCTTAATACTCGCTATACGCAATCCAATATCGCCCCAATAATATGAGGACCCGATATTGGGGTCACTACGTATACGGCCTTACTCTTTCGAGAAGCAAAGAACCCGATCCAATTAAATCATGCACAGGATCTGTCACTTCGGACAGGCGTCTCCCATACACAACAACTGGCGACGGAATCCTTTGCCTTGACGGGAGACCATGGATGTCACTTATGTGATCCTCCACCTCATATTCAAATTGTAATTAATTATCGTGAATCATATTCACATAATTAATTCTTCCAAGGGAAATACACATCTATTCATAATAGAGTGTCTATTGGATATAATTAATTTAATCGTATTAAATTAATCATTAATCCAATCATCAACAAACATGTCTTTTACTTGAACAGTAGGTATATTCTCAAAATACGTATTATTCGAATTTTAATAATTAGAAAAATACACATTGACTTTCTTCGGTATTATACAGTCCCTACCTGCTGTCATGGCCAGTACCGACGAGAGTGGGACGGACCACATACGTTGCAACCCGCGACCCCAATGCTCTCCGACTAGGCACCACATCTGCCTCGGGAAAGTATAATACCGGATAGATCATCATGTACTTTGAGATGCTCATCGGCTTTTCAACCGAAATTATACCATATAATATACATCAAAACATTTTTGATTATATTATAAGGAGATTTGCTAGACAAATCCTCAATCCTATTCAAGCAAGAGGGTTTTTCATGTAAATGTTGTCCTACAACTATTGTAGGATAAACTATGGTTTTCATGAAAGCAATGTTTGTTGATGAACCAATGATCAAGATCTAATATCTCATCATTGTGGTTTAGGTAAATGTCATTCAATGAAATAATTATTTCTTTAAATATTTCACAAATATTTATCACTAATTATTCCAAAAAATTAACAATTAATTTTCATCATGATAATTGAATGACATATCACAAGGTTCGAGATCAAAATTGTTAATTTCCAGCAGTGACCCTCAATCACTAAAATTAACTTATCTTGATCAATTTAAATCCAAAAATGCAAACTCAGTTTCCAAAGATTGTCTATTTGATTTATTAAAGAACCCAAGTGATAATTCACGCATTTCAAGGCGGATTAAAACCGTAATTATCCCATTAATCACGTTTAAATCCGCAATTCCCGTAACAGTGAATATAGTCATATTCAAAAAGCCATATCTTGAGCAAATAAAGTCCAAATTTAGTAAACTCAAGTCCTATGGTTTCCTTGTTTAATGGAGAAAAAAATCCAATTGAAAATTTCGTGTTTAAACATTTTAAACAGTACAAAAAAATTCAATTAGACAGAGGTGCGAAAATTGAAATGCAGTAAAAAATTTCGCAACCCTTTCAAGAACCAAATCGTCTAAGGTTCATGGATCACATCCAAAACCTTATTCAACATGGCTCTGATACCACTTGAAGGATATTGTGAATCCTTAAGCGCATCACGGAAGCGTGTCGATCGCATCGTATGCAATCGGAGCAACTAGTCGTACTAGATGCTAGATGCAGCGGAAATTAAAATTTTAACTTTAAAGATGAAACCACATGATCACGAGAACACTTCTCGGATCGTTTCATCAAACCACAAAGTACAAGGAATACCTCTTGAAGCGGGCCTCCCATAGATGCTTGATTAGATCAAGATCGCAAATTTAATCTTCTCATTGCATTGAATCACATTCAAATCAATGTCCAACATTTGGACCAAGATCAGGTTACTTCTCAACTGAGAGGAGTCACTAAAATCCAGACCCGTTTCATCACTCCCTAGGAATGGAAGCGTCATGGTTATACAATCGTTTATGATCACATCACCCTCATGTATTCCCAATACCTGTGCATCCTGCATACTGGAAGACTCAAAATAAACCCAAAGTATTAGATTAACTTTACATTGTCTACTTCAGGGTTTTATCAGTAAGTTCCTCATTTGATCATTGGGAGTCGGTATCGATCATATACTTTCCAAAAGCATATATCATATCAAGGTCTCGATCATAGACTTTCCAAAAGTATATATCAAACATGCAAATTCAGTCAAGCTTCCAAAGCGAGACGACCGTGCACGAAATTTGATTCTTTCCAATATCTCATGAGTGAGCTCATGTCTTCCGGTTCAGTAACTGAACCAGTATGATCTCTTTGAGAGAATATATTACTCATATGCCCTTACATGCACACCAGCGCGCCGGTGTGTAGACCTTGATTAGGTCATCAACCTATTGGTATGCTAAATGTAAATACTCAGATATATAGTAACAGATCTGTCTCCGATCGGAGGATGTGTGCCTATATCATGACAGCATATGATATAGGACTTTGGTTATCTCGATCTCGTTAATTCAACTCTTTGACCTAAATAATCTGACACCTCCGAATCACTATTCTTATGTAGAGGACCTGCATCAAGAGGTCGGTCAGATATCAGCCTAACTGAGAAAGGATTGCCATCTCTTACTCAGGCTGGAGATCATCTCTTAACAATCATTTGACGGTGCTTGATGAGTCCTCAATCTAACTCATTAGATTATCATCCAAACACCATCCTCTATGATTCAATAATTGAATCAACAGTTGTATGATCATTAAGATGGCCATGGTACATAACCCTAATTGTACTAAGGGACCTATTATGCAAATTAGTAAGTTACTCTTCATTTCAAATCAGGGAATGATATTTGCAATAACATTTATTGCATAATGGCTCGCCGTGGGCTCGCATGTCCAACAATCTCCCACTAGCCTAAAGAGCCGTTAATGGGCTAATCATTTAAACCTACACTCATGTGACAATCATAGGCTATTTAGAAAATAGCTAGGTAAGCTGATCAGTCACTCTGTTCCCGCGAGACTACGCCAAGTCCTTTTACGGCACTTGCATATCCCTAGTAACAATGCTCGCATCTAATGCGAATGTTGCATCTTATGCAACCAATACTCAATCTTGTTAGTTATAGTGTCCTTGACACTACAGCTTAATAATTATTGTAACAAGTATTTCCATAATCCTTATCAGAATACCCTTATTCCTAGAGATCTCTATCTCCAAAGGTATCCAAAGTTAAGACCTTTTAGATCACTATCCATAAAGTCTTAATTTCTTGAAGATAAGACTTAAAGATCACTATATCGAAAGTCTTGTCATATTTGAAGATTTTGTTATTATTGTAATCAAGTATTTTATCTCCATAGTAGGACTAGTAACAGTTTACTACTCCCACTGCATGGTAGATATCTAGATTTTTTACACATCTAGCATACACTCAGCTTCTCGTAACAGATGCATAAGTGCAAACAATTCTAGTATTCACTTCCTCAACTCTTTAAGGTGCTATCCCTTTAGATATATCAATACCAAATATTAAGGGAAGGAAGCCTTTATTGAAATTTTCAAGAATAGAATATGTCCAAGGTGTACTACAAATGTGACGATCCCAATACCCTCTTCTCTTTGCTTGTGAACAACTTCAGATCTAAGAACTAAGAGGTATCCTTGAAATCATATTTCAAGATATGGAATAGCCAGTCTATAAAATACTTATTATCACCCTTATATCATTTTAAAATGATTAGGATATTATCTACATTTAGCACGATGAACACAATGGCACTCCCACTAAGCTTCACATGGTTCATCAAGATTGTATCTGAAAGTCATAACATTTGCAATTTCATCAAATCTTATGTTCCAGCTACAAGAAACTTATTTGAGTTCATAGATGGATTTCTTTATCTTGCACATCTTACTTTCCTCAACCATGAAGCCCTGGGGCTACTTCATGTGAATATTCTCAGAGAGGTATTCATAGAGGAATGCAATATTGACTTTCATCTTACATATGTCAAAGTTAATTTGTGTAGCTATAGTCAGCAATATTCTTATGGGTTTAAGCGTAGTCACTGAAGAGCAAGTCTCATTGCAAGCGATGTCTTCTCTTTGGTGTGTATCTTGTGGATACGAACCGTGCTTTGAAGGTCTCTGCCTTCTCATCAGGTTCCCTTTATCTTGAAGATCCATTTACACCTTAATAGGTCTAAACCTTATATGTGGATCCTCGAGGGTCCATATACAACACTTGTACATGAAGTCTACTTTAGACTTTATTTCTAACATCCATCTTTCCATTGTCATGATCTTCAGAAGCTTCATCACATGAAGTCCGATCATTGTTAGACTTAACTGACACATGGAGTACATCCTCAAACTCATTTGAAGAGGTATTAATGTTTCATCTTTAATTGTCCTTTTAGTTTCCAATTTCAGGAGCCTCATTATCATCTCAAGTTTAAATGAGTTCCTTTACTTCATTTTCATCTTGATTTTCAAGAGATTCATCTTCTAAGAATCATATTCTCATAAATGAGATCTTTTAAGAATCTCAAGGTCATAAAGTAGGTATCCAATACCATCCTTTATTTCCCTATTGAAGTAGCACTCTCTAGTGCTCGATTCCAGCTTACATGCATGGAACCTTATTAAGGATATATATTGTAGTTTCTACTACACATATATACCTGGAAACTAAGGGATAATTATGTTAAAATTCATCATTGATAAAATCATGTCACACATGATCTAATTGTGTCTCCCTACAACTCTATTGAGTTCAGGTATGTTAGGAGGATTGAGATAGAAATGGTATTCATATCTCCATAAGGTATTCTTTGAATTTATCTAATAGGTACAAGCTACCTAGGTTAGATCAAATTCATTTCATCATTCTTCAAAATTTGGTCCTAAACCAAAATTATGAAATCTTTGAACATTTTAAAGCTTTCTCAGGTGAAGAGAAGAAATCTCATACCATACATAATCATTAATAGATATCACATATCCATAATGTTTATTCTGATATAGATGATCCATATACATCAATATGTTTGCGATCTTGAATACCTTGGCATCTAACACCATTCCCATAAGAAGGGTGTATTGGACATTTTACTTTGAATACAATATTCACAAGTATGTAAGATTTGGAATTTTAGACATTCTAAAGTTTCATCTCTTACTTGTCTATTGATCTCATCAACATACATATGTCCAAAACTTGATGCCAGATCATTGTCAAATGATCTTCATCCTCCTATTGATCTTTAAAGGTTTAATTTTCAGTTTTAGAAATCTTAATGAACCATTCATTAATTTTGTAATTTTTTGGAGTCCACTAGATGTTAGATTACTATCTGAAATATATCCATCATAACTCTTTATGATAGTTTTATCTCAGAATTCATGTTTATTTCCAAAATTTAGAAACAAACAATGAGTGTATTCTAATATCTAGGTCATAGAGACATTCTCTAAGACTAAGACTCTCCCATAGAAATTGAGAAGTCTATCAATCCAACAGAGATTGTTGCAACAAGTGCATAAATATCCATGTGGATGACTATAAACCTTAAAATCAAATTTTTCAGTCTTCTAAAACATATGCAACCCATTGGAAGTGTTCTTAAAAGATTGAGATACAATTATTAGACTTTATCTTATTCAAATAAGAAAGTCAACATCAATGATTATATGTAGATTATTCTAATGCTCTATCTGAGTCCGTCTCTAAGGATTCTAGACAGACTTGATAGTCATACTATCAACACATCAACTTATTATAGTATTGGCATTTATCCAACTATTTGGATGTCATATGGAAGTCATAGAAGTACGGTCAACTTTTTGACTATCCTTCTCATCTTGGGTCTGATCCATGCTTCCACTGCGCTCCCTATATCTATAAACAACCATTGCTTAAGACTAAGGATCTCTTATGTTAAATTCAAAAGAATTTAATGTAAGAGTATTTCAACATTTATGCATGCTACATTAAATTCATACAATATGAATATTATGAAGCTTCATGAATGATTAGAGTATAGACAATATAATGATGACACTAATCATGTCTACATCCATCTAGACTCTTAAAACATTGGTTCATGTAGGTATTCAAACATTTTGAATACATCGTCTCTTATAGAGCTACCATTCTGCATGATGCAGTGAACCATGTCATTCATGATAAATGTCAAGAGCACATATGTATGCCAGAATATCTTCTTAGATTTTTTATAAGGATTAATTGACAATTACGATCATCATCGACATGTCACTTCCAAAGTACATTTGATGATATCAAGACTATAGAGACATACAAACCCTAGGGTTGTAGATCTATTGTCTATTTAATTTTCATTCCTCATTATTATGAGAAAACTTGCACATTGCAACCACATACATTATATGTCCAACCACAAGTACAATATATGGATCATAGGTCCAATCCATGATAATTTACTGGTTATTGTTGAGTATAGCATTGAGTGTGTTTAATGAAGGGTTATCTGAAATAAGAAATTTACATAAGTGTATATATATACATATTTTACTTTGATTTAGGAGTTTTTATATCAAAGTTGTCTTACCTTGTCAACACTAAAAGTTCATTCCCTTAATCACTTTCAATGTAAGAGATATACTTACCATTATATCTCAAGCAAGATCTGGGATCTCCTTGCTTATCTTTGTTACATCCCAATAATATGAGAACTTATAACTCGGATAAAAAGAAGCGGGAACACATTCCGCCTTGCAAGTTCAACTTGCATTTCCCAATTCGGTCTTCATTACCTGGTCCCACCACCCCTCAGGTGATGCTGACACATCATTAATTGAACCAATCGTCAACAGGAATACAACTTGCTATGCGCAATCCAATATCGCCCCAATAATATGAGGACCCGATATTGGGGTCACTACGCATACGTCCTTACTCTTTCGAGAAGTGACGAGCCCAATCCAAATGGCTTGTATGCAGGAGCTATCACTTCGGACAGGCGTCTCCGACATACAATCTCTGGGAACGGAACCCTTCGCCTTGACGGGAGACCATGGATGTCACTAATGTGATCCTCCATATCATATTCAAATTCTAATTAATCATTATGAATCATATTAATTATTACATGGGAAATAACATCTATATTCATAATAGAGTATTTTAATTTTAATTATATTCTAATTGATCTAATCATATTAAATTAATGATCCAATTAATATCCAACTAACATTCTTAATTGTTACTTGAATTATGGTATTATCTCGAATACGTATTATTTCAAATTTTAATAATTAGAGATACATCATGATTTCTTGAGCATTATACTAACCCTACCCGCTGTCACGGTCAGTACCGACGGGAGTGGGACATACCACACAAGTTGCAACCTGCTACCCCAACGCTCCCCGACAAGACACCATATCCACCTCAGGAAAGGATAATGCAAAATAGATCACATTGTACTTGACATGATCATCGGTTCTTTAACCAAAATTATACCATAAAATAATATTCAAAATATTTTTGATTAACATTATAATGAGATTTGCTAAACAAATCTCAAATCCTATTCAAGCAACATGTTTGTTGGAATGTATATCATGTAACAAATTAGTGATCCAGATCACATCTAATCAAATATTGGTTAAGGCAATATCATTTAAGGAAATAATTATCAACAAATATTTCACAAATATTTATGAAAAATTATTCTAGGAAATTAATCTAATTGATTAAATGACTATCACTAGGTTCTTGATTAGGAAAGTATCTCCAGCAGTGACCCTCACTTACTAAAAATACCATATCTCAATCAATTTAAATCCAAATTAAGCGTTCTTATAGTTTGTTAATTTTATTTACAATAGAACCTAAGTGATTTGCACGCATTTCAAGGTGTTTCAAATCCACAATTAACATCTTAATTACGTCAAGATCCGCAGTCCCCGAAATAGTGGATACATGTTCACTAAACGATCATATCTCGAGCATACGGAATCCAAATTACGTAAACTCAGATCCTACGCTTTCCTTATTTAATGGAGAACAAAATACAATTATTATTTTTGTGTTTAAACAATTTAAACAGTGCCGAAAATAATCACAAAATAGAGATGCGAAAATGAAATACAAGAAAACTTTCGCAAACCCTAATGAACCCAAGTCGTCCTCGGTTCATGGATCGCATCCAAAACCTGCAACTTGTCTCTTATACCACTTGAAGAATATGGTGAGATCCTTAAGAGCATCATGGAAGTGTGAAGATCGCATCGTATGCGATCGGGAGCGACTAGTCGTACAAGTTGCTCGATGCAGCGGAAATTAAAATTTTTTTCATGTGACGAAACCACAAGTTCCAAGAACGCTTCTCGGATCATTTCGTCTAAATAAAAAATAAGTAATAGGATTACCTCTTGAAGTGTGGTTGTGATCGAGTCTCTAAACGAAGAGACCTCCTATCTCAAGTCCGATCCGATGGAGGAGACGCTTACGAGCGCGTGGATGAGACACGTGCTTTCGCAATCCATGTTGATAATCCAAACCACGGATCTCCTGATCTCGACAAATGAGATACGATATCTTCTACATGATCAAGGCATGCCGAAGTAGATGGAGATCAACGAGCAACTGATCAGGCAGCATAACGACGACGCTGCGGTGATGGTGAATCTCTCTAGTGCATCCATGGTGGACGGCCATATGAGAGAGAGAGTGGGCGTGTAGAGAGAAAGAGACTTATGTTCTCATTGTGTTGTTGTAACCCAGAAGAGTAAGGGGTGCTTCTCCTTTTATAATATTTTGGGATCCATGAATCTCAATCCATGGGACAACACAAATCCAATGACTTACATTGATTTGTGTTTCTTTTAATGGCCAAGATTTTTATTGGTAAAAAATCAACAACAATTAATTTAATTTAGATTAAATATATATTGATAAATCAATATAATTAAATCACCAAATTAAATCAATAAAGCATGGAGATTATGGAATGAAGATTGTCTCCTTCCATAATATGGGATTTGGTGGCAATCTCATGTAATCTCATGATATCTCATGAGATTACATTATTCCATGGAAATCTCCAAGATTTACAACAACACCTGTTGTAAGTTATTCTACAAAAATAATTCATAATTATTTTGTGAGTATTGTAATCTTGCCATTGGAAAATTGTGAATCACATTCACAATCCAAAATAAAATGTGAATTACATTTTCAATTAATTGTCCAATGTGAATCCAATTCACATCAACATTTAATTAAAAAATATAAATTACAAATAGCTCTCTCATATATTACAAATCACATTTATAATATATATGATTAATATGGATAATGCTATCCACATTATTCATATCCATGATAATTAAATCATATTTAATCATCTTGGATCTCTATTATCATGTTCCCAAATAATATGAATCACATTCACATTATTCACATATTTGATAATTAAATCACATTTAATTATCTTAGATAACTCTCCTTGTAATATGAATCAAATTCATATTACTCATGATAATTAAATCACATTTAATTATCAATTTTCTCAATGCTCGGATCTATAATATCAACAATGAAATTATCTTGAATCCTTTCAAGGATAATGCGCTTTCTCCGCGAATACTTGGAGATAAGGACATGGTGATTGTATTGTTCCACGTATAGTGACTGGATATTGAGATCATATCTCAAATCCAGATCGTGGGCCTCCCATAGATGCTTAATTAGATCAAGACCGCAAATCTAATCTTCTCATTGCATTGAATCACATTCAGATCAATGTCCAACATTTGGACCAAGATCAGATTACTTCTCTACTGAGAGGAGTCATTAAAATCCAGACCCGTTTCATCACTCCCTAGAAATGGAAGCATCATAGTTATACAATCGTTTATGAACACATCACCCTAAGGTATTCCTAATACCTGTACATCATGCATACTGGAAGACTCAAAATAAACCCGAAGTATTTGATCAACTTTACACTGTCTACTTCAGGGTTTTATTAGTAAGTTTCTCATTAGATCATTGGGAGTCGGTATCGATCATATACTTTCCAAAAGCATATATCATACCTAGGTCTCGATCATATACTTTCCAAAAGTATATATCAAACCTACAAATTCAATCAAGCTTCCAAAGCGAGACGACCGTGCACGAAATTTGATTCTTCCCAATATCTCATGAGTGAGCTCATGTCTTCCAGTTCAGTAACTAAACCTGTATGATCCCTTTGAGAGATCGTATTACTCATATGCCCTTACATGCACACCAGTGAGCCGGTGTATATAACTTGATTAGGTCATCAACCTATTGGTCTGCTAAATGCACATACTCAGATATATAGTAACACATTTGTCTCCGGTCAGAGGATGTGTGCCTATATCATGATAGCATATGATATAGGACTTTGGTTATCTCGATCTCATTAATTCAACTCTTTGACCTAACTAATCTGACACCTCCGAATCTCTATTCTTATGCAGAGGACCTACGTCAAGAGGTCAGACAGATATCAGCCTAACTGAGAAAGGATTGTCATCTCCTACTCAGGCTGGAGATCATCTCTTAACAATCATTTGACGGTGCTTGATGAATCCTCAATCTAACTCATTAGATATTCATCCAAGCACCATCCTCTATGATTCAATAATTGAATTAATAGTTGTTTGATCATTAAGACGTCCATGGTACATAACCTAATTGTACTAAGAGACCTATTATGCAAATTAGTTAGGTATTCTTATTTTCAGATCAGGGAATGATATTTGCAATAACATTTATTGCATAATGGCTCGTCGTGGGATCGCATGTCCAACATAGGATTCATACTGCTTGATGTTAATATTGAGACAATAGTTGTTATTATCATACTTATTATTCACGAGGGTATTTTTGTGAATATTATTCACAAATATAATTCATTAATTAATATGAATAATGATTCATAAAAATTAATATTTATATGAATATGATTCATATAATTATTTCAAGGTATATATGTGAATATTATTCACATTGGATTCACAGTGTAAATTGGATTTACATTTTGATTTGGGTTTATGAATATGATTCAGAAACTTTGTGGGTCATTCTCATAAAATTACCAGTTATGATAATTAGATTATCATAATGATAATTGAGCAACAAATTTGATCGAACAAGGGGGGCATGTATTGAGATATACATGGCACCATCTTGAGAGTCGTAACTGGATTAAGCTCTCAAGTATGTTAATTGATTTGTTGTCTAATTAATTAATTTAATTGATGATTAAAATGAGATAAATCAAGTTCTATTTCTTATTAATCAATGACTTGATTGTAGCCCTTGATCCATGATCTAATGGTTCATATGGTGGATGTCTACCATGAGGAGGTAACTCCCCTTGGACGTCCACCCTTGCTATAAAAAGAGAGGGTATTACCTCTTTTTCAAAGAATGATTGTTCCTCCTAATAATTCTATTGCCTTGAGAATTGAAGAAAGAGAAGATTCTTGAGAAATTATTTCTCTTAGATGTCTAGTATCCTTCACCCTACACATCTACCTTATCAAGCATCTC
Organism: Ottelia alismoides; assembly: GCA_037367405.1. Lineage (NCBI taxonomy): Eukaryota > Viridiplantae > Streptophyta > Magnoliopsida > Alismatales > Hydrocharitaceae > Ottelia > Ottelia alismoides. Next base: position 224,139 of record JAZKJV010011424.1, read on the forward strand.
TTCTCTCCATTGGTGTGGCCTTGCGGAAGAGAAGATCATCTCCTTCTCCCTTCTCCTTGTGCATGAAGAGCTATCGATTTTGTACAACAAAATTTGGAACTTTATCATACTTACATTGACAAGACCAAAAGACATTGAAGTTTGTGGGAAGCTACATAGCTCATCATCGTGCTCACGAGAGAGATGAGCGCAGATCGAACTTGATTCAGGATGCCTCTTATTGTAGAGACTCACGTTTCAAGAGGTAACCATGATCTCTTCCTTGATATTCATTAGAATATCAGAAACCATATTAGGAAAATCATTTCTTTAAATTAATTGTTTCACAAAGTACAAAAAATATGTTGAACTTTCTTATTCATCTAATGAACATAAAATGTTTTAAGCAAATAGTTCACTATTTTCTGCGTTCACGCGATGTGAAATAAATAATAGGATTATTTACTTCCTTCAGTTGGTGGGAGTGGTATGGTATTTGTTGTAAAAGGTCTTCAAGTTTGTTTGAGTAGGTTGTTGGGTGGTTTGGAGAAGATAAGGGATCGATGGTAACATTGGTCCGGTGGTTGGGACATTACAAGCTTAGGGATTTAGGCTTTATCATTAGTTGGATCACGGAAAATGTAGGGATGACATGCAGGTAGCTTATTGGTTCTTATCGTATTTGTTGAGGGTTGAGTATCAACAAGAGTATGGTGAGGTTAGGAATGAGAGGGGGTTGGTTGTGGGAGATGTAATTTTGTTTAAGGGAACCAAGGGGTCAACGACGTTTGTGTTATGGTTTGTTGGTAGGTGAGTTAGTGCGAGTTCGACTAGAATAGAAGAGGGTTTGACTTGTGCTAAGTTGTGTTAAGTGAGATCAAATGAGTGTGTGCCATGTAGGACGTTGACTTTAACAAGGTGTATACAAACAAAAGAAAATTAAATAAAATTAAGAAATGGACTCAAATGTAAAATTGACTAAAATAAATTTGTAAATCAATGTAACTCAAAGACAACTAGACTCAAATAAGCCCAAGAGCACTTTTCTATTTTATTTTTTATTTTTATCTTTGATTTCTGTAAAAGATGGATTTGCATGATAAAATGGAACAAAATGTATATTTTTGAATGAATAATGAATTAATTTTTTTATTTTATCAGTTAGAAAATTTTAGAATAAATTGGAAGTAGATTATTTAAATTTGAATAAGTCATAATGTATGCAGTCACAAATCCTATTTTTTACAGATTTTTTCTGATTTTCTGAATTTTTATGTATTTAGTTAAAATATGAAATACAATAAATGAATGAAAAAGAAATAAATAAAAAGAGTTAAATATTTACATGAAATAATGAAGTATTTAGTCAATTTTGTGCAATTCAGAGTTAGTTCCAAAGATTAGTTTTCATAACGAACTCTGATCCTTTGAATTTGATCTTATTTTGTAGACAATTTAATGTGATTTAAGTAAAAGGTGAGAAAAGTTTGTTATGGCATTGTATGAGGAAGTTATGGATGCTTACGCTTTTTGTTCTTAATTTTAGGGTGTGAATTTTTTGTGCAATATTTACAAATAGGAATTTTTTGTTTTTTTGTAAAATGAAGTTAGTAATATTTACATAATGGAGTATGTTTAAAGTCAGATAGAGTTTGTGTGAATTTATTAAAAATGTTAGAAAATTGTTCAACATATACTAATGAAGATTTTCATATTTCAGCTCAGATATCTCATCATATTGTTTGAATTTCTCCTCGAATTTCACGAATGTTAGGATGCTTGTTGAGATTTATCCTGTAAAGACTGATTGGTTGAATGCAAGTGGAGAGTATTACGGATGTGGCTGATCTCCCTCCTGCCTTCTGATTGGCTGAGAGATCTTGTGTTGGAATGCTGAGGTGTCTGATATGCCTCCAGCATTTTGATTGGCTGAGAGGTGTTGGGTTGGATTTCTGAGATACTTAGTCCACATCATGCATCCTGATTGGTTGAGAGCTGATTGTGGGGATTGCTAAATGCTTGATATTCTTTTATTGTAGTATTAAAAGAAGCCTTGTGGCACCACATATTGTATCCCAACATCATTCAAACAATAGTAGAGAGTCCGGTGTGAGCAATTGGAGTAGGCACATTGCCGAACCACTATAAATCCTTGTCTTGTGCGATTCTGCGTGCTTTCTTCTTCGATCGTGGTTCTAGTCGTGTTGTGCTTGATCGGATCTGTCCCCAACAATGTTGAGCCGGCCAAGAGAGGGCGAGGACGACCCAAGAAGTATTGGAAAGAGACTATAGGAAGGGATCTTAGTTTTTTGGATATAAGCTCGAGATTGACCCAAGATAGATCTGAATGGAGGCGAAGAATCCATGTAGCCGGCCCTACTTAATTGTGGGAAAAGGCTTTGTTGTTGTTGTGGTCATTGTATGTAGATTTTGTTGTATTTTTCTCAAAAATCTAGGAAAATTATAAATATAGAGGAAGTGAACTGCAGGCTAATCAATTTGCATTCTCCTAGTTGTTTCCTCTTTTATGCCTTCCCATAAGAGGCCAACAGATCCATTTTAAAAATTCATGGCAGAATGATCCATCGCAAATTTCCTATAATTCACAAAGCTATCGTTTATTATTTCCAGGGTTTGAAGGATTTCGAAATCTATTGATAATTAAGCCATGATTTAATCTTAATCAGGATCACTGCACGCATCAAAAATAGCAAATTGTTTAAGTTATTCCTCTGATAAGGAAGAACAGCCGTGAATGCAAAGTAGGGATGCATAATTTTTATGATACAAACACATTTAGTAAATTAATATCCTGTATTTTCCATCCAATTCTTATATATTTAAGTCGATTCTATAGAATATTTCTAGCATTACTCGTGTGTGATTAGTATCCATTTTACATCAGTATCCATTTTTTAAGGATTTGGTAAGATAGTTTTAATATCCGTCAATATCCGTATCCACATTCGTATTCGTATTAAAAAACGGATAAGGATACGGTAATACCTATATCCGTATTCGTATCCGACCGTTTGCATCCCTGATGCAAAGACATGTTATTCTAGTTGCACTTAAACACTATATATATGCGGTAAACTTTGGAAGAATCCAGCAACAAAAGAAATCCTAAACAACCCTCATAGTTTACCTATACAATTGCATGCATACCAGTACACATAATTGATCGTTTGCAACAAGAAGCTCATTCAAATACATGTGTTGACCAAGATCCATAGATGTTTGTTTTGGATAGCTAATACGCCGTGTTTTCAAGGCATTGTCAACAAAAGACATAACATACGTCGTCTGTCGAAGGCATACCTCGTCTGCTCATGTGTTGCACCAGACAATCAAACAATTCATAAGAAGAAGCCCTCCAAACGGCCAACATGCTTTAATCTTATTAAAGTAAAATATGTATCCATTATAGTTGGGTATTACAGAAGATATGGTTCAAATGTAGGACTCAAGACTTCACCATTTTTTTACCGAAAATATATGTATAACGACATGAGAATACCTTTATTTATTTGGGCAAGTCCCAACAAACCCATAAGCAGCCCCTACACCTTGCGGCAAGCCTCCCCTTCGCAAATATAGCCTTCTTTCTCTTCCTTCTTATCCTCCTGCTCATTTTCATCATCCTCCTCATCAGTATCCATATCGTCTTCGTCTTCGTCTTCATCCATGTCATCTTCATCTTCGCTTTTCTCCTCAACCTCTTCCTCTTTCTGCATACATATATCAATACGAGATCGAATAGATGCAGTAAGCATATAGAAAAATTTGCAATTCATGGTTAGATTACTGTAGGTTTTGCTGATGACCCAAAATCAAAGACACAAATTTATAAATTTCCACACACCTTCTCGAGCTGCTGAACATGCTCATCCGTGAAGGGGAAGGCTTCAGCACCAAATTCTACCACGAGCTCCCTCGCATTGTGCGTAATCGTCTTACCAGAGACACCAATGGCGACGAGGGTGGGGATGCCTTGAATCTTAAACCTGCGACTCAGGAAGTTCTTCCTCTTATCCCCATAAGGCAAAGCCAACCATGGCATGCTCGAGTAATACTCATCGAAGGAACTTTGATCCTGATCACTAGATACAAAAATCACTTCCACCTCACACTGCTTTGTCTTCAGCTCCTTGTACACCTTTGCCAGTTTTGGCGTGAAGGACCGACAAGGTGGGCACCAATGTGCTGAGAAGTAGATAAGGACCGTTTTCCCAACAAGATCCTTTACAGGAACCTGAAAACATATCATGGACGGCCACTTTAAGCAGAACATATAAATCCAATGATTAGTCCAGGGAAAAAGAAATCTTAGATCTGTTTCATCAATTTATAAACAGGTTCTTTCCTCCATGGGTATATGACTTCCCTGTTTTATATATATGGAATGTAGCTTGAAGGCAGTGCCACCACGCAATAAGGATACGTGTAGTACACATTTTTCCCTCTCTGAATGGCAAAAGGGTAAAATGAAGGTCTAACTATAAAATTTACATTTTTATGTCTGAACATCAAGGAATATTTGATTTGGACTGTTAAGAGACATGCAGAGTTGGGTCAATTGGTTCTTGTCATGACCAGATCAGAGTAAGTTATGTGAAGTCATGTTGAGTTCCACATTGTCCGATGGTGGAATTTGAAGGACTTTTAGTGGATAGACGAATTTTAGCCATGCTGTTATGTTTCCCTCCATGGTTGAAATCTCAATGTCAATAATTAAAATGGGGCATGTGTGCCTGATATTGAATGTAAAAATTGAGAGTGTTAACCCAATATACACTTACTTTTCTTTTTTATGTAGATCTGACAATTTTTATATACAAGATAATTACAATAGAGCCATAGCAGCCCTATAAGATAATTACGATACAGCCAGATTGCTGGAGACTGAAGTTTTGATTCATATGTATTTCAACACAACAATAGTAGGTGAACGGTTTCCGTGGAAGTTAAACTGTCGATAATTAATAAATAATATAATCACATAAATATATAGGTCTCCAAACCACATAAAGTACCTACAAATTGATTTCTTTGGAAAATCGTGTTTATGAATTAAATTCAAACATCGATGCAAAAAAATTAGCATCCATTATTTTTTTGAGAGTAAATTAGCATCCATTATAGAGAACATTAAAATGGATTCCATATCTATGATGATAAATACATTCATAATCAAGAAAAAAATGAATACATATTCACAATAAAAAAATGAAGAAGCCTTCTCCCACTATAAGTAGGATCGACTACAGGGATTCTTGTTCAAACCCACGTTGAAAGATACGACTATTTTTTACGCTGGTTGTCGACTACTTAACGCAACCCCCACAATGGGGGATTTGAACCCTGGTCTTTTGGATGGCAGGCACACTGCACTACGACCATACTATTTAAGTGGGTACAATACATATTCACAATACAAGAAAAATATTGAACTAGAAGTATAGAAACATAAAATATTGTGCAAGGGATAATCAATCTATTGGTTCGACGAATTAAAAAAGCAGTGAACAAATTAAGATGGACGGCCTTCTAGAAGCCAAATACTTGAATTTCAGTTCCCTTGGTTTACCCGTGCAGATACATCTTGAGTATGATTATACATATAAAATGGAGTACTTAGTAGAAGAGAACTAATGGAGTTTAAGATTGACATATGAGGTGCCTTTTGAGCCTAAAATCCTATTTCCGACGCCTCGTTTTTGAAATGTGTCCTTTATTAAATATAATTTTCTTGTAACTATTTTAAACAGTTTAAATGAAAATTGGGCATAGATGATGTCTTCTCACATCAAATAGAGTGGTAATTGAACCACAAAAATCTTTGCCTTCCTATTTGTGATGGTGTGCGTATTTTACATTCCCACATGGCATCCAAGCAAGTGGGGTTCAGATTCATTTTCAAGGTCCAATGGTTTATGGTTATTTCATTCTAGTCCTTCAAGATTTGTGTTAGCAGGGGTTGCATGAAGCGATGCACAACACCTATGTGGCCTATGGCAAGGATCATCACCGATCCCTTATGTAAGTGGTATTACATCATGGTTTATTGTGATCAACTCGACCATCCATTAAAGATAATTTTGTTTGAGGGAAAAATCACTCTCTTAGGAACAAGTTTTGATTGGTAAGGATGTACATCAAAGAACCTTCGTTAGTAAGTCACAAGGCCTAGCGGGCTCATTGAGAGAATTGACTAGAAAAACCTAACCCTTAGTGGCTTTTTCCTATGATTTTATCTTGATCCTTAGGAAGTAGGGTTGCATGTAAAATCATGCATTCATCATGTTGCTAATTCTGTATTTATATATGTTCATTTACCTATACTATAGAAAACAATAATGATGAAGCGTAATCAAAGTAAGTAGTGATGAGAACGGTGGAAGAATACACGGGTATTACGTGGAACTCTACTCCATAAGGAGCAGGATCGAACCACAGGAGAATGTCTTAGTGGGTTGATGTATTTATTATGTTTCTCTCTTTCAATGAATATAGGTGGTGTAGAGCTTCTTATGTAGCTCTGCCAATATGAGAAAGTCCCACTCATACACCATGCGAGATTAAACTTAAATGCATGTAGTAATAGTACTCTGGAGGGATCCACCTATCTATGGACCCATACTCTAATATTCCCCCTCAAGCCGAAACATGCAATGCTTAGTTTGAACAAATAGAAAGAGAGCTCTAATTAACTGAATACAAGACACTACGGTCAATATCAACTCAATGCATATCCCGTTAGTTACCAAGTGATGATGTTGCTTTTCATGGCATACGGGTGAGGTGGAATTGGAGGTCTGGAGCATAAAGTGGTGTGTATGCTCTAAACTGAATCTGTCAGAGTTACCAAAAGTGGAATAAGTCTATGGAGAACTCTGGCTACGACATGTTATAATTCAACGCAACATGTGGACAACTTCTCATATCTCTTTGAAAGGCCAAGCATCATGGGAATATTCATACGTAGATCAGAAAAGTGGGTCACTATGATAGGAACTTTGGAAGGATCTTGTACCGAAGTTAACGAACACTGAAAAAAGCCATAACAATATCCGTACTAGAGTTCATGATCACTAGAGAAAGTTGTGGGAATATCTATATCAGAGTTCAAGGGAACGAAATTCGAAGATCCAATGCTTTTCACAGAACTGCAGGAAAGCAGATGCTATAGATTGGGATATATACTAAAGCCAGAGTATATATACGAAGAGGGAGAGCTTATGCACGACGAATCTGAGGTTAGTGCGTCGAATGAGGAGGCACCCCAACATGGTGAAGAGGGAATGGTATAGTCTTATGAAAATAAGGAAGCAGGTTGTTTGACAACACCACTTTCGGAGGTGATCGTGGAAAACCCGTAGAGGACTTTTAAGATGGAGGTTGCATAGAGGGCGGGGGTACTGATGGTAGGGATGCTCCCTTCGGTCTCCCAATGAAGCTATTATCATGGAACATTAGAGGGCTGGGCCAACCTGAGAAGAGGTTGGCTATCAGCTCCTTGTTAGATGCATGGAAGATCGATGTGGCCTGCCTATAGGAAACAAAAATTGACTCTTGGGAGTTTGTGAGATGGACCACAATTTTAGGTCTTTATCTCACGGAGTTTAGATTAGAGCTTGCTAAGGAAATATCCAGGGGCATGGTGATTGCTTAGAACGGGAGTTTGTTCGACTTTGTTGACGAGGTGAAGTTGGTTCGCTCAGTTTCGGTGTTCCTGATTTGCAAGGAGGATCAGTCTTGCCTTGTTATCTCATCAGTTTAAAGAGTTTCGTGCTCATCCCAGAATGTGGAGTTGTGGGAGGAACTATTAGACATTCTGACAAGATTTCCAACAGAGGCATGGGAGGTGGGCGACGACTTCAACGCCACACTTTACATGGACTATAGGCCAAGCGAAAGAGGTGTGCAGGACCCTGGTTTCGATCGTTTTGCAAATATGATGGAGGAACTAAACATGGAGGTGCTTGACGTGACGAATTACAAATACACATGAAGAAGCTCATCTGCCACCAGATCACGGATTGACAGGTTTCTCTAGTCGGTGGAGGCATTGGAGGTTTAGTCTGGTGGTGGTTTCTTCACTTCTATGCTCGTGATCTGACCATATGCCTTTATGCTTGGATACATGCAGTGGCAGAGGATTTTCATCTTACTTCTAATTCAAGAGGTTTTGGATGCTGGAAGATGGATTTCATTACCTGATTTGTACTTTTTGGACAAGCTTGGAGGTGGAGGGATTGGCTACGGTGAGACTAGCTTGAAAATTGGCGACACTTCAACACAGACTCCTCGATTTCAGGAGGAACTCTGGGGTGGACTCACAACTTGAGATGAAATCTAGCGCAGGAAGAATTAGTGAGATTGGTTGTGCTAAAGGATGAAAGAGACCTGGATGAGAAGGAGATTTTGAGCCATGGAGTGGTTCAAAAGATCATGGAGGATGAGGATAGGAAGAGGGAGGTTGTGTAGAGTCAGCGATCAAGACAAATATGGATGAAAGAGGGTGAAGCAAATACCTGGTTTTTTCACACTGTGGCAAATGGTAGAAGGAGGAGAAACTTGATACATTTGCTTGAGGTCAGAGGGGCAGAAGTGCAAGGGGAGATGGAAATTGTAGGGGTAGTGACGAGCTCCTTCAAGAACATGACTAGGCACATAGCTCACAATGGAGCAAGATGGACGGGAGTAGGAGTAAACAGTATTCCTGACCAGACACAGGGGAATTGATAAGACCTTTTGGACTTCAGGAGATACATGATGCTCTCTTTACACTTAACCTGGACAATGGGTTTCCAATCTTCTTTTATAGGGAGTTCTAGGAGATTTTGGCAGAGGAGATTATGGAGGTGATGACGGAATTTGCAGAGAGAAAATATGGTTTTAACATAATCAACCGTGTATTTCTATTCTTGCTCCCTAAGAAAGAGGTTGTTATGAAAGTGGAGGATTTCCAGTCCATTGCTTTATCGAATGCAATCTACTTGATTGTGGCAAAGACTTTGGCAAACGGATTGAGGGGAATGTTGAATAAGATCATATCACCGGTTCAGAGTGCTTTCCTACCAGGTAAACAACTTATGGACAGTGTGCTTCTGGCTTTAGAGATTGTAGTGGACTGGCATAGGCAAAAAACAAAGGGTGTCATGTGGAAGGTGGAGTTTTCCAAGGCATACGACAACGTGGATTGGTGATTCAACTGGACATCGCTCTACAGGCGCGGTTTCCAGGCATATGGATTGCTTGGATGAAGAGGTGCATTACAACGACTTCATGTGTGATACTGGTGAATGGACAATCGAGAGGGGGATATTTCCAACTACAACAGGGCGTGCAACATGAATGTCCCCTAGCACCGCCTATTTTTTGTGCTTGCCACCGATGCCCTCTCGATTATGATAGAACACGCGGTCACGAGAGCATTTTGCAATGGTTATTCAAAGGAGGAGATCTCGATTCCCATGATACAATATGCATATGATATGATCCTTTTTTGTAGAGGGGGATACGATGAGTTGCGGAGGAATGTCGGTGGTCCTTGAAACGATTTCAGGGTTGAGACTTAACAGGGAGAAATCCAAGTTTGCCACTTTTGACATTGATGAGAATGAGAGTGTGAGATGTGCGATTTGTTTGAGATCCCCCCAAGGCTACTTACCACTGGATACCCATGTATTCCTTTGGTGGCGGGGAGAATGAATCTGGGAGATTGGCTACCAGTGATTGAGAAGTTAGAACAAAGATTGGCAGGTTGGAAGTCTATCTGCCTATCTAGAGGTGGTAGATTGGTGTTGTTGAGATCGGTGCTTTCTGCAATTCCTATCTTTTCCTTCTCTTCCAGTCTACTCTTGATTGGGGTAAGGAAGATAATTGAAGGCATCATGAGGTGTTTTTTTGGGTCTTCCTTAGGTTGGACAAATGGTTTTGCGTTGGTTGATTGGAAGACGATCACATGCTCGAAAGATGATGGGGCCTTGGTGTGTGTAGCCTGAAAAAAATGAACAATGCTCTTCTCAGCAAGTGAATCACGCGTATATGGGGTGATTGTGACATTTGGTGTGCAACATTATCCGTAAGATTTAAGATTCCAACAACTCCCTCCCTTGCAATGGGGAGCTCGAACAGATGTCGTCCTACTTCTGGAGAGTTATTTGTGGCATGATGTAAGAGACATGTCCATTTTTTAGACTAGAGCTTGGGGATGGGAATGGTTTCAAGTTCAGGACTGATGATTGTCTGAGGATGGCATGTCGGGAGTAAGGTTTTCAAGACTGATGGTGATGGACACTAATCAAGATGTGTTGATGGCTGAGGTTTGGGATGGCCACTCATTTTTTCCACAATTTCATTCTGTGCTTTCAGATCAGCATTTGGAGGAGTTGTTACTTCTACTTGAGGAGCTTGATGGAGTGGAGGAACCCACTAAAGGCCGAGACTATTAATGCTGACGTGATTGTGTTTTTTCAGTAGGTAAAGCTTATAGAGCCCTGAAGGGCCCTATGATCTTTGAACTTGAAGGATGCATGGATGTCTGCAGAAGAATACGGAGGTGGAAAGTTCAACTCGTGTGAAGGTCTTTCTGTGGATCTTTAGAAGGGGCAGACTCTTGACTGGGGAACATCTTGTGAGGTTCATCATGACGATGGATCCAACTTGCTCATTGTGTCAGGAGGAAGCGGAAAGTATGGATCATCTGTTTTTCAAGTGTAGCTGCTCTTTGGAGGCGTGGAACCTGTTTGGAAACCAACCGGTTCGTATTGACAGTATCTTGGACTTTGGGGGTTTCATTCGGGAGAACTGGAATGGCACAGAGAAGGAGCAGACTAGATATATGACAATGATTTAGACAATTTGGTTAGCCAGAATGGGTTGATATTTAGGCAGGATCATGTTTGTGCGGAAAATGTGGTGGCACATGCTAAGACGCTAGTTGAGAGTTGGAGTTTATAATAGCCTTTTGTATTTTTGGCCTAATTTGTGCATGCACTTTTATTGAGGTGATAAATGGAAAAATTTTTGGGTACATACCTATACGGTGGACACCCATTTTTCTTTCACAAAATTGTATGGTTTTTTCTATGATATCTTTTTTTCTCAATCAAAAAATCTCTCCCTAAAATCACAACGGCCCGAATTGGGCCAAAAAATCACCCCCTTTTTATATAGCATGGCAACTGAAACCCAAATCCCCCCCAACCCGCTTCTTTTTTCTTCGATTAAAGACTAAATGGGCCCAAACAATAGCATGCCCCTTTTTTATAATAAGGTAATGGGTTTGTTGAACCTTGAGTGAAATAGAGAGAAAGGAACTAGGGAGCCCTATTTAGGAGGCGATTAGGTTCCCTTCCATGCAAAAAACAAATAGGGTTCGAACCCATCGCCTCAAGTTCCCCTACACGCGAAGGTGGGGAGGACACCTCCAACTGGGAGGAGATGATAGCTCCTTTGGAGTCTCGCTAGAGGGAGCAGATGCATGAGGGAAATGAAGTATTCGCTCGCCTTGAGAGGGCCCGTTGGACGTTGGATCACATGTGAAAGATATGCAATGCTTCTTAGACTCTGTAGGTTGAGGAATTCGTTGTCGAAGGTGCCCTCCTTCCATGCCACCTTCTTCTTTGGGCGATCGAGATAAAAAACTATGGCTTGGACAATGTGCCTAGAACTAGGGTTTGGAGAAGGTGATGTGTCTGGAAGTTATGCAAAAGATGGTGTTGTTTGCTGGTTGATGATGAAGGCACGTGGATCTGACGCGAGAACCATAGTTGTTAATTGCTACCATGTAGAACATGAGGGGGTTGGTGATGCCATGCTCGTGGTTGAGAGATGCAGGGTCTTTGCGCCATTTGTTTTTTTCTCTCAATGGTAAAGGTGGTAGTCACACATGAACCTGGACTACATTATCTAATGCACTATCTTCATCTGGAAGTGCTTCTACGAACATAATCATGCATCCAGGCACAAGGATTTCTAGATCAGTTTAGATCACATGGACATATTGTGTGCTGGAGAATTAGGGTTCCAACAGAACCCTTGTTGCTTGAAATCGTTGCTTGGAGTGCACCTTCGCCTTGCAAAATTAGGGTTACATCCAAAACCCAAGCTTTCTGTCAAGCTTGACCATGATCTGACCTTCAAAAACTTGGAATAAAATGTGTGGATACAGAACTTTGAGCAGATCTTGAAATTCTCTAGAACTTTGAAGAAATCTCAAAAATGAACATAAACATAATTCTTCAAGAATAAACACCCGATTTGAACATGCTCTGATGTCGTGTAGAAATTGATAATGCGGAAGCGTAATCATATATATAATGATAAGAACGGTAGAATAACACATGGGTATTATGTGGAACAATACTCCATAAAGAGCAGGATGAAATCACATGAGAATGCCTCACAGAGTGGATGTGTCTATCAAGGTTCAAGAAAGCGGTATGCGTATGCGTTCGAACAGGTCACTGAATAGCGATTAAGCAGTATGTAGGGACATATGCGAAGTATATGCGGTTCTATGTGGTTTCCTAATTTTTTATTTAAAATAATAAATATCTACAAAAGTGACTACGTTTGAACTAATTTTCTTGTGAAATAAGGGGTCAGGTACAACTAAGTGTCCTTGTCATTATCCACCTACTTCCAGATGTGGTTCAAGGGGTGCAAATAGACTATGAACATCAAGATATATCGTCCCATATTAGTTATTTAAAACCTAGCAGTACAATGTTCTCACTAAAATCTTCATATTAAAATAATTGGTTGAAAACCTTCTTCATGTCATTATAGAGAGGCCTATGCCTACAACATAGAAGAGAAAAAAATCCAAAGCAAGTAGTAAGAAAGACAGAAACAAGCATAAGGAATCGACAGACTGGTGGATATTGGTTTCTGAGGAGGTCTTTCAGTGACCCCTTGCAAATCTAGAAGAACATACTATTAACATTTTACCGAGTGATAAGGTCAGCTAATGTACAGTTTAGTTGTACAACAAGGAACTATAATAAATTTACTGAGAAGTAAATATAAGAAAAGTACAAAATCTACAATAGATTTCTTGTTGTAGACAATATATTTACTGAGCAGTAAATATTTACTGAGCAGTAAATACTTACTGTGTTCTTTGCAACCAACTGGATGGCTTAAAAAACATCAAAAACCCTAAACAATCAAATTAACAGCACACTAACAAACAACTGAATGGTTAAAAAAACAAACATAAAAAATGTGGATCTAAAACATAAAAGAACAGACCTAAGTTGAATCCATTTGGTAATTCAACTCTTTTTATATAGCCCCACCGATACGACCAAGTGCTACTAATACAAGATGTGGGACTAAACCAGAGTGCATGTGGTAATTCAGCTCTAGGGGAATTCAATTTCCCATCTGTGGACATCTCTAACATATATTGTATCAAAGAAAGTTGTTCTTGATTTGATCATTGAATGCGGGATTCATTTATCATGTCGACTGCACTTTGTTTTTAAAGGTCGTGTTGTAGTTCGATACATTAGTCTTTCTCAAAGATCATCGAGTCGACGATCATGTGGATGTGGGATCCATTGAGAGGAGTTGCAGTACTGATTCATTATGAGAATAGATTGCAATCGTGATCCAAAGAGAGAAGATGTGGTGGCATTGCACAAAGTCTCACCATTGTCACAATCTCCACAAGACTACAAAACAGTGGAGGCATGGTTTCAGATATCGTGATATATCAACAATACATCACCAATACATCGGTATTGCCAAAGACCAATATCGATACGGATAAGGCAATATGGGCACCTTTTTCAACCCTTCCTTCACAATATCGATATGGATACCAATATCGACATTTAAACCCTTGGTAGGAAGCATGATGGCACAACTTAAGAGTTAACTACATGATTAGCGACACAATGTGAGGAAGATCGCGAGGAGATTCTAGGTGATGGTATGCTATGAGCTGCACATATTTGGAGGGTGGCGCTATTGTTGAAGAGGGGTTCTCCTTGAATCCAATGGCATGACCAGAAATAATGCAAGCATGCATGCATGGCAAGACTAGAAACTAAAATGGAAATGTGATCTACATGTTGTGCTAAGGCACAAGGATGATCATAGGTGGCATCGACAAGGAGTAGCATGCTACCAAATCGATGCACAAAGGAAGCATTGACAACATGGATCTTCTCGAAGAAGATTGTCGCAGGAATCAACATAGGGAAGACAACCATGAATCTTAGCTAAGACATCGCACGATCGTAGAAGAGGAGCAACATAGTTAGTTTCGATAGCAAGTCACAAAGGCGTGTTAGTGATGGCGGAGATTGATTTCGGTTGACGAAGATGCGTCTCCGAGATGAGTTCCATTCTAAGAACCCTAAAAAATTGAAGAAGACAATAAGGGGGGTCACCTGCTTCGTAATGGTCATCAACCTTTGTCTCTTTGTTGCATTTGTATTTTCTTTGGATGTTATAAGGCACATGATAATGCATACAAGAGACGCAAGCAAAGGTGGTTCCCGACACTTGAGCAATGATGACAAAGAAAATCGGGGTATGAGATACCATTAACCATGAGGCAGTAGTTTCACGAACTCATTGCGCTCAACCATGTATAGTAGACGATAAGATCACACAAATCAAATCAAATTGTACGACACATGAAGAGAATGTGTAGAGGCCGCAACACTACTTAGTGATGTCTTGTTGATGGAAATTATTGTTTATAGGGTCATGAAGAGAGAGGGGTAGTGCCTCCAATCGGCCTATGCCCATTTTCTTTACTTTTTATCCTAAAGTAAATTACCAAAAACCCTCGAACTATACCCCTGATTTCAATGTCATACCTGAACTTTAAAAGGTAATAATATGATACCGAGCTTTAAGATTTGTCTCAATGTGTTCCTTCATTATTGAAATTTAGTTAATTATTTCATCTTCCCAACCTTAAATTTCAATAGTCAAGGACCAAATTGAGACAAATCTTAAAGTTCTCGTGCCACCTTTTAAAGTTCATGTATGACAATGAAATCAAGGATATAGTTCAGGACTTTTTTGTACCCACTTAATGGTCTAGTGGTAGTATAGTGTGTCTGCCACACAAAAGACTAGGATTCAAATCCCACTCTTTGAGGGGTTGCGTTAGGTAGTTGACGGCCAGCGTAAAAAATAGTCAAATCTTTCAATATGGGTTTGAGCAAGAATCCATGTAGCCAACCCTACTTATAGTGAGAGAAGGCTTAGGACATTTTATCTTATGTGAATTTCAATTAGGGCCGATAAAGTTGGGTGTTCATGTTAAAAAAAGGAAAAAGGGGGAAAATGGAGAAAATAAAAGAAAAGTAAAATACTATTGAAGGTTGTTTGAAAAATAATGGTAGGAAAGTGTTATAAAAGAGAGAGAGAGAGAGAGAGAGAATAAATGGAAAGGAAAAAAAGCTTTTACCCCACTCATTTCTTTTCTCAACTTTGTTTATTACCCTCATATTTCCAACAATAATGGGAGAAAGGGAGAGTTCTGTGTAAAGTATTTTAATCTTAGTTCTATCATGATCTATTGCCATAAACTCTTTGATATTGTCCCTATGTTAAAGGGACTTCCTTTAAACTGGTATAGAGAGTTTAGAAGGTGTATTAGAGATAGCATCATTTTTTATCCCAGTATAAGATAGTCTTTATCTAGATAGAGTCTTCAGGTAGCACTGAGTACTCCATGGTACCCATATCCAATATTTTTTAAGGAATCAATATGAGACCTTCGTTTTGACAGTTCTACATAGAAGTGTCTCCATCTCGAGAACTCCAAGAAAAAATCTACTTTAGAGTCAATCTATGAGAGGGACCCATCTTCTAAGGTTTCTAGAGGAGGGAGACCATTTTGCAAGATTCAATTCGAGGACTCTATGAAGAAGATCCACTCCTAGTTTTTAGGAGAGAGACATGTTGCAAAGCAAGTGATTACGATTAGCACTGATAAAGAAGATGGTGGTCGTGCCGTCTACCTAACAGCTCGTAACTTCAAACTCTAATTCTCCAATTCAACATTCTCACCAACATGACCTAAGGTGCATCTTTGTTTTTTGAGTCGTCGTCAGCTATAAAGATGCATGTGCAAAGCGGAGATGATCTACATTTTCATGTACTAATGTGTATACGAGAGAAAATATTTCTTTGTTGCAAGTTTAGTGTGCAATGCCTCAACTTGAAGGGGATGTTAAGAGAGATGAATGGTTAAATTAATTATATCTCAGAGAAGATCCAATGCAGTGAATTACATGGATCCTTGTTTAGTTGCATGTTGTCTAGTGGTGGGAATAAGATAGGTGTGTGGAGTTATATAAAGAGTTTCAGACTTCTTGTAATCCTCAAAACGAATGTTATTATCATGTTCATTATGCTACACAATTATATTTCTACAAAGATCGAACATATGCTGAAACAAAATTGACCATGTAGCAGAAGCAGACTAAAGGTAATAAATCTTACTTAAATGAAAGGAAGACAAAAACAAATGTTAAATTAGAACACTGACAAGATTTTTACCTTGGCACCCTCCTTTCCCAAGACGTAGTCAAGGTCATCGAAAACAAGAAGAGACTCTAGTGTTTGCTCATCCATCCTCTTTCTCTCCAATTCTGCAAGCTCTGCTAACCTCTCAGATGAGAAAGGGTATGCACTAGCACCATGCTCCTCAACAACCTCTTCCAAGTTTTCATTTAAAGTCTTACCATCCACACCAAGCAAGACTAACGTGGGTGATGTCTCAACTTCGAAGTATCGTGTAAGCTTTTGGGTGGAGCTATCTCTGAATGGTAAAGCCAACCACGGTATCTCCTTCGTTTGTGTCTTGTAATCATTCTCATCCCAATCAAGAGAGACTAGAACAACTTCAAAAGGCTCCCCTCTTCCTTTTAATTCGGAGTACATTTTGGAAAGGATGGGGGAAAATTCCTTGCAATCATCATCTTCATATGTAGAAAAGTAAATGGCAACCATCTTCCCCTCTAGCTCCGAGACACGCACCTGTGTGGCAGATCCATCCATCAATTAAAATTAGCAAGGAAAGAATAACACTTTGTCAAAAAAGTTAAATCAATCAGTGAAATAAATATAGACAAGAGTCTAAGGAACAACTCTTCCATGAGAAGAAATACCCCATTTAATGCAAAAAGGCTTACAACAATTGCATCATAACTGCAGAAAGCAGACCATCGATAAAAATAAATTGAACAGGGGGTGCTGACATCTAGTGAAATGTTAGAAAGCCAGACTCTTCCTACATGTTCTTAACTCAGTCCAACATAATAGCATCCAGCGGTCACACTTGGAGAAGTTCCATTATAAAATACACGTTCCTATTAAACTTGAGTTTCAAGTATACCATTTTGGATTCTCTCTCAAGTTCAGAAGGTGTTTCGCAAACCAATTGAAATGCTTCGCAAAAAAAAAATAGGATTGGCGCTGACATCTGAGAAACACATCCCCAAGTAGCTAATTACAAACCTACAGCACGAACACAAGCTCCTTGATGCAAAACTAAAGTTATGTGATCCATATTCACAAATGCTAAATGATAGATAGCTCCAAAAAAATTGAAAGCTCATCAGTGAAAAATATCACCTCTTGAGGGTTCCAAAGATTACATTATATCCAATATACATAATAAAATGTATATTTCAAACGTCTCAATAATCATCTACATCGATAAGTAGATGTAAAGAGGAATAAATCCTAGCATGTTGCTTAACCGGATGCATAATCCCATGTGACATTTGAGCCTAGCTTTTTTGCTGAGAGAAGTTACACATTAGCCATAATTGACCTCAGAACATGATCAGCGCATGCAAAAACCAATCCACCTGACCAACCCCTAAACAAAAATAAAACATATGTTCATAACTATAAAAGAAAGAGCCTAAATTCCACACTTAGCCCAAACTTGTAGAGGTAACCGTGTATTTTTTGGGAGGTTCCTACGATTTTATTCAGTTCCAAACAAAACCAAATCATTTCTGGGTGTGTCAAAAATCCTCTTCTTTTCCTCTCACCGTATGGAAGGCCAAGAAATTCTTTCAGCCACATAAGTTACGAACAAAACAGACAGAATACTTTGTTAAAAGTCCAGATTGAGTTATTAGGATGCAGTTTTAAGTACTTCGTGTTTTAAAGACAAGCTAATTTCTCCAAAGCAACTCCAAAAAGACGGCTAGGTTAGTTCCTGCAGACGTTTGAATGCAATCTCATATACTTCATTAGTCTGTAAATCTCATCACGATAAGTAAGAAAGGACCCAGAAAGGATTTTGTTATGCTTAGACCCATAACCCCAACTGTGCACGGAGAATCTGCTCGAAGTCACAGCCAAATTAACATTTCAATGCTCAAAATCCAAGCTAAGTTCACAAACCTGAGTCCCGTCAGCTGTCAGGACAAAATCACGAGACGCAGTGGCAAGAACACTGATCACAGTCTGGTTCCTCTTGGCATCCTCCTCCTTCTCCTTAAGCTGTGCCACCCTCTCCTTAGTAAACGGGAATGCCTCCGCCCCATACTCCCTCACCAGCTCCACCGCATCCAGGTCCACCATCTCACCCGAATCCCCGTTGATGATCGACAAATGTGGTATCCCCATCACTTCAAAGGCCGTGTCGAGCATTTCTCTCGACTCCGTGTCCGAGAAGGGCACAGCGAGCCACGGCATCTCGGAGAAGTACTCCTTAAAGCCTTCCTCCCCATTGTCCCCGGATACAAACACCACCTCGAATTCACCACCTGATCTCTTGATCTCATTGTACACCTCCACGAGCTTCGGCGTGAATCCCCGGCAAGGCCCACACCAGTGCGCCGAGAAGTACACACCTATGGTCTTCCCCTCCAGGGCCTTCACCTGACAAAGAAAGATTGATCGGAAGATCACTTCTTTTGAATCCGCCATCGCAGAATGAAGGTACCAACTTAGCGAAATCGGAATTGAAATCAGATAGGAGGGGAAAGGAGGGATCTTTTTCACCTGATCGCCGTTGTTGCGGACGAGGAAGTCCCTGTTCTCGGAGAAGAGGAGGGACTTGTAGTTGGTAACGGCGCCATTCTCTGCCTCCATTTGCAGGTTCTTTTTCGTCTTCTTGTTGGGGTGGATCTGTGGAATGTGGTGAAGACTCAGATTGGGAATTTGAAGAGAAGATCTGAGGGGGTTGAGTGCTTCGCCTCGAAGGCATTTCCGCGTTGAGTCAACGAGGGACGGTGCTCCTGTACTTGGTTTTTTTATTAGGGAAGGAAGGAGGCTAAACCACGCGAGTAGAGGTGCAAATTCCCTGTGAATTTCACGTGACCTTCACTGGACTTGCGTTCTCTTTTGGGTCTTTCTTTTGATATCGAAATTTTATAATTGGGTCTTTGAATATGTAAAAATTCACGCCCGACATGCAACACACTCCTTATCCTAGTCATCCCACAGTTGTTAGAGATGGAGCATGGAGATGAAAATAAGAGTAATTGAAGGTGCCTATACTAGTGACAAAGTAATAAAGACAATTGTACATCACACAGATTACGTAATAGTAAGAAATGATTCAAAATTGACAATCACAAATAAAAAAGAGTGTATTTTGGGAGACATGGGTAGGAGAAATAATGAGAGGAATGGTAGTAGCCATGTTGTGAGCTAAAGTGACGTTACAGTGGAGACGAAGGGAAAAGATTAGCCTCATGTTTATTACAAAATGAAGTGGACATTATTATATGAAAATCTGAAACATTATTATATATTGGTTAGAATATCAAAAATCTATAGAGAACAAACACAGAGATGAAAATGGATACATGTAAATTTGGACCTGTATGCAATAATTGTATTTGTTCTCTATAGATTTTTACATTGTATTCATCTCTATTTTAAAATAGATATAGACGTGATATCATTTTGATATTATAATTATATACGATCATTTTTCATCTCTGTGTTTATATAATTGACCCCATAAAAAACTTTTATCACATATAATAATGTTTCAGATTTTTGATATTCTAACCAATATCTACTACCTGCATAAGTGTAATGTCCACTTCATTTTGTAATAAACACGAGGCTAATCTTTTCCCTTCGTCTCCACTGTAACGTCACTTTAGCTCACAACATGGCTACTACCATTCCTCTCATTATTTCTCCTACCCATGTCTCCCAAAATACACTCTTTTTTATTTGTGATTGTCAATTTTGAATCATTTCTTACTATTACGTAATCTGTGTGATGTACAATTGTCTTTATTACTTTGTCACTAGTATAGGCACCTTCAATTACTCTTATTTTCATCTCCATGCTCCATCTCTAACAACTGTGGGATGACTAGGATAAGGAGTGTGTTGCAACGTGATTTGCAACACATCAACCTTGTAACGACTGGGTAGTTTATAGAAACAGCGAAAAACACTTTTCCCTCCTCAATCACCATTGTTATTTATGAATTTCAAATTTTGAATACTTAATTGAATGGGATTTAATATCCCATTAATTCATGCTCTATGATAACCATAGTAACCAAGGTTCAAGAAAGCGGTATGCGTATGCATTCGGAATGGTCACCAAATACTGAATAAGTGGTATGCGGGGGTATATGCTGGATATATGTGGTTCCACGTGATTTTCTAATTTTTAATTTAAAAATATAAAAAATCTATGAATAACATTACCATTGAATTTATGTATCTAAGTGGAGTTAAAGAAGATCTAAAAAACGATTCATGTTAGATGGGTGTGTATATATACTTTTAACTACCTCATATTTAATCACAAAAAAATATTTACCATAAAAACATCACATTATATGATTCATAATAACAAAACTTCAATCCACATACATGCACTAATGAGCAATACCTCAATCGGCATATATAAAAAATACTCGACAATACATTGCATATACTCGCGAAAACAATACATGAGAAAAACATAAAACATTTCATATACACGATGGTATAATGCACTGCAATTGTATAGAAATGCATGTCATATTCTTACAATTGAATGAAGATGAAAATTTACGTATTTAAGAACTTGAATGAGAAGATTGAAAAAGTTGGAGCTGCAAGAGCAGTATACGGGGCATATACGGGATATGTAGAGCATATGCAGGGAGGGTGCATAATACACTGCTTCAAGCAATCGACGTGGTTTGCGTGCCGCACGGGCATATGCGGCCACATATGTGGCTCGTGCGGCCGATTTCGCGATCACTGATAGTAACCCTCTCACCTCCCAATCTCACATCCTTTTCCACATTACATTGGATGACTCAACTTCTTCAAAAGAGATGTCCATGTCGAGTTAGAGGAGGAGAATGTCCACTTCTGACCAAGGTGACCGCATCGCAGTGATCGTAATATAGAAACACAATTGGTGGAATTAAGGTACGTGTCAGATTCATAAAATAATGTACATGAAATATAAGATCTTAATAGATAGGGTTTTTATCAGTTGTGCCCCTTCGAGATATTTCAATATCAATTATGCCCCTCCCTTTTTGAGAATATTAGTTGTGCCCCGACTTCTTGTTGTTCTATCACTTGTACCCTTCTGTAAGTTTAACCGTCAATGAGTTGACTTAACCATGGTTTTTTCAAAGCATGGTGTAGTTAAGAGGGGTATAATTGTCCAGACTTATTGATGACCGAAAAGTTATGCAATTTCTATCAGCCTAAGGTAAAAACAATCAAGGTCGTTGCGACCCGAATAGCAAGAATCGATCAACAAGAAAATCAGACCACCAAATGAAAGTAATCAGAATAAGAAAATCTGAATAGCGGTCTCGCTATTTATTTAACCTAGTATAGCGACCAGGGTCGAACTCAAGGAGCACGGATTGACCAAGTGGCCTACGAAGTAGTAAAAAATGAATAAAATGGGATAAAATATTTTTGGTGGATTTTTAGGGATTTTAATTTTTTTTATGATTTTATATTATGAAGAAAATGAGGAAAAAGACTAAAAAGAACTCAAACAACAATTTATTCAACACACAAAGACAAGCCAGAAAATTAAAATAAAATTATTTTTGTGTTTTATATATTTTTAAGCGTTTTTGGTAATTTTCTCAGAATCTTGTGATTTTTAGTGGATTTTGCAAAAATGGAAAAAGGCAAAAAAAGGAACTCAATGTGCAGCCAGTTTTGAAAGGCTATTTAAAAATAGGTAATAGCTATAAAAATCTGGAGACAATTTTATATGAAACTAGAAATGAAAACTAAGCTGTAGGAACAAAAATTGTATTTTTTTTATTTTTTTTTGAATTTTTAATGATTTTTATAAGATTTTTAGGGTTTTTCAATATTTTGGTGTTTTACGTATCCAAATCAAGTGAAATCTGAAGCAAGAAAATACACAAACAAACAGTACTAATTTTTTATAATTTTTGGTTGAGTTTTTATATTTTTAGTTGATTTTTAAATTCAAACGGTAATGAAAATGAAGGTTTTTGAATTTTTAAAAATAGAAAAACACCTCAAAAATGTTCTAAAAATTAGTGAAATTTTTACACAGTGGTAGGGGCCACGTGTCTAAATTTCACCAAATTTGGAGTTAATTTGATATTTTATTCAACAAATAAACAAGCAACAGCACACATGGACCTATTTGCAAGAAAAATAAAGTTTAAGGGCTAAAATGAAACACGTGCAGAAACTATAAGGGTATCAGTGTAAAATGTTCATCAAATTCCACACATGATCAAATAAATTCGCGCACAGGGGTATATCTGCAAATATCCAAAAGATAACTTCAATCCATAACAGACAGGAAACCCAAGCCCTTACATGCAATTAACCCAGAAAAGTCATGTGTCGAAGCACGTGCACCACAACTTGGAGGACCAAAATGCAAATACTCAAAACATAAGGGTCCATAGTGTAATTATTCTAAAATTAAAACAACTACACTTAATATTTACAGGACTAAACTATAAATGTGAAAGAAATAAGGTCCTAAGTGATAATTACACTTTTATTAAGATCCGACGGTTGAGGGGCGTCCTCTTCAGATCGGACGGTTGTGACGCGTGGTACCCCTTCGCTGATGTGCGGCTCGGATCTGATCCTCAGATGGATCAATGGTTGAAAGCCCCGCACAGATGAATGGTTCAGATCAAAACTGGAGCGAGGGGGGCGGATCGACGGTAACAGAGGCTCTTGTAAGAACACTTCGCCGACGAACTTCTCCCGGTCGTGGCGCGCAATGGAGACCTCCTCCGGAGCTGCTGATATGGGGGAATCGACGTTGATGATGCTCCGCAGCTCATGATATGCTCCGATGAGGCTGGGAGGACCTGGAGGGTCCTCGACGACGCCGAACACCTGGAGCTCCTGTCCTGAGTGGTCGAGCCTCCAGATGAGGCTCTTAAGCCTCTATATCTGCACATGAAGCAAGAGGGGTCGAGGGAAAACTACCTCGACCTATTAGAGGGCAAAATGGGCGAGCAGGGGAGTCGGGGTGTGGTCCTTCGGCAAGCGGTGGCGGAGGAGGACTAAGTCCTGGTTCCGAGGCGAACCAGGATGATCGGAAGGGCGTAGAAGGTGTGAAGGAGTCTCGTGGAGGTGAATGGGTAGTCGGGAGGTGGAATGGGTAGTGATGATCGGGAATCGGCCGGCGAAGTCGGAATTAAAGCGAAGCTAAAAGCTATAAGGACTACCTGATGGTCGGACGCGTCAGTGGGGGAGGTGCTGAGTCTCCTAGGATCCTTGCCTCGATGGAGCGATGCCTCCAGAGGCTCGAGCTCGCCGGTGGCAGAGCGCGGCGGTGATGACCACCGGACTTGGGGCAAAACGTCTCCTCTCCTCTCTACAACACTCCCTTCGTCTAGTTGTCACTCTAGGAAAGCGAATGGAGGTCACAGGGGTCTGAAACGGTGGTCGAAGGTGCGTGAAAATGTGACGAAGGCTCAGACTATATAGTGGTAGGGGTCCGAGAAGATGGGAGTCGGGTGCGTGATTCGAGGCTCGGACCCCTAAGGAGAAGATCGGGCGAAGATCGCGGATGTGCCCTCTACAATCGGAGCTAGGGGTTTGGCCAAATGAAGGTCGGTCCAAATCGAGAAAATCTAGAGAAATCGGGTACTCGAACAAGATCCGCGAAGAAGAGGTCCGCGGGGGAGAGTTGATGTAAAGCCTTGAACTTGGCATATCTCGGATCCTATATAATAAGATCCGGCTCGTAAAGAGGAAACCGGCAGAATTTGTTTCGTGTGAATCGGACTTCGTTTCGATTTGTTATGAATTTCGGAAGAAAGAGAAGGAAGGCTAAGATGTCATTAATCCATAATGACTGTCATTAAGACTAATTAAACATGATTAAAGAAATTAATGACGATTGAAAGCCGCTAATTATCATTAGTAAACACTAATCAATAGTTAACAAAAGATATGCGTAAGCCGCGAAAGTTAAATCGCGATTAGTGAAAGTTAATCACGATTAGTGTTAATTAAGCGTCATTAGCGAATCTAGAATCCTCTAGAATGTTCTAACTTAAGCTCCAAGTTTGGGATAAGTTTTGGCTAAAACCATGGGCCAAAACCATGGGCCGCTAAACCATGGTTAAGGTCTATGCCATGGTTTTCTACCATGGTTAGTGGTTTTCTGGGGCCTATAAATAGACCCCCCCCACCCATTCATTCTCTACAACTTACACTACCACCACCACCCCAAGGGCTAGGTTCGAGAGGTTGGGAGGAGGAGTGGGAGGCGAGGGAGGAGCGCTAGCGAAGCGCTGCCAGGAGAACGAGGAGGAGAAAGGTATGATCCTCTCTTAGTTGCTTCGTAAGCTAGGCTTTCATACTCTTGTTCTTGCAAGTTTTGTTTTTGATTTATATTTCTTTCCGATTCGTTTCCTGTTGTGGTTCGAGGAGAAATCTGTGTAACACCCTACTTAGGTGCGGGCGGCTATGCACGTCAGTGACCCTGTGATTCGTCACACGTTCGCTCATCTAAGACGCGTGGTGTCTACCGATTCTCCATCGATTATGTTTCTATTCTTCGTATTATGCTTTTATAGTTATTTCGATGGAGAAATCTGTGTAATACCCTACT
Source organism: Ottelia alismoides (assembly GCA_037367405.1). Taxonomy (NCBI): domain Eukaryota; kingdom Viridiplantae; phylum Streptophyta; class Magnoliopsida; order Alismatales; family Hydrocharitaceae; genus Ottelia; species Ottelia alismoides. The sequence continues at coordinate 249,190 of JAZKJV010011424.1, forward strand.
TAGGTGCGGGCGGCTGTGCACGTCAGTGACCCTGTGATTCGTCACACGTTCACTCACCTAAGATGTGTGGTGTCTACCTGGTTCTTCATCTCTTGTTGTTGAGTATATTCTTTCAGTTTCATTGTTATTTTCCTCTCGATTAATTTATAGAGGAAACTCTTTTCGTTTTTATTTTGAAATATGTCCCGATATAAGGGGAAATTCTGCCGAAATTTTCCGAGAAATATGTCCCGATATAAGGGGAAACTCTGCTGAAATTTTCCGAGAAATATATCCCGATATAAGGGGAAACTCTGCCGAAATTTTCCGAGAAATATATCCCGATATAAGGGGAAACTCTGCCGAATTTCTAAGAGAAAATATGTTCTTGACGTTCTTCGTGTTCTTCGCGTTCTTCGCGTTCTTCGTTCGTTCTTCGCGTTCTTAACATGTTCTTAGCGTTTTGATACGAAAAATGAAATTCGATCTTTTCAGGAGCCTTAAATTAGCCTTTCTAAAAACGAAACTCGATAAAGCCTTGCAGACACGAGAGAGAGCTCGATTAGGTAACGAAATCCTTCTTTTTGCTGTTGGGTTTTCATACGAAATTATTGAAATTCTTGATTTAGTGTTCTTTGCTACGAAGAACCCTAATTTTGGCTATTTTTGAAAAAGTCTGAAGAATTGCTTTGTAATTCCCACTAAAATAAGATTTACACATCAAATTGATGCGTTGGCTCTGAAAGTTAGGGTTTGGGAGTTAAAATAGGCATAAATAGGAGTATACATATGGTTATGAATAATATATATGTGAGTCGATACCAAGTATTGCGGTTTATGCAAATCAAAGACTTAACGAAAGAATTACATCATGTGAATTGGTGTGATTTGAGTTGGATCCTGAAAAGGATCATGTGTTACGATAAGGATGACTGGGAGTAGTACTACAGGTCGGGCATGCAACCTGTAGGTTGTCGGAAGGAACCCGTATTGGCATTTCCCTACCTAGGTGGTACACGGTTGCCCTGTTATGATATGTGCGCACGAAATGAATGTTTTTGCAACGCGTGGTACCGGGAGCCAATATATTCGGGTTGGAACGACGGAAGATGTGGTCGTGCCATGTGGAGGCACGGGTGGTTCAATAGCGGCTGGGTCACTATAATATGTTTTAAAGCCGCTAGGTTATATGATTAAATGTTAGCCTGAGGTTTTAAGCAACCGAGTCCTCGAGGACGGTGCGCTCATTTTGTTTTCCAAGCTGAGGGTTTGAGACCCTGTCTAATAAAAGAAAAGGAAATTGTCAGGGTAGTATTGGAGGATTGGTTGAGGCGACGTGCGGCGGCATAAGCTTACCAAGATCAACACAATCTCCAATCCCGAAGCATCCACAGCTTCGGAGTCCAAGAATGGTGGGGTTCCCCTGGACTAATCCCTGATGTGGAATAGAAAGGAATAGGACTTAAATTAATGAAAAGAAATGAAATTTTGTGATATCAAGTTTTGAAAAAAATTACACAATTTATTTGCTTTTCTCTTCTTCGTTACTTAGCATTCGCTAATTTTTATCCTATGATTTATGGAAAACCCAACAGGTATCGGTGAGCCATAGCAAGGACTTTAAAAATTCATCCGGCTTACATACTAGACATCCAGCCAGCCACAGTAGCTTTACTCTTTAAGGTAGTTAGTAATCTTATGTATATTTTCCTTTCAAGCTGATGTACATGTAATGGTTATAGTGGGACAATGTATCATCTAAACTTTATTTTGTGAATGGAAAAATGTTGAAATACTTTCTTCCGAGTATTTTTATTTGCAGTATATTTCTGAATGTTAGTTGTTATTGCTGAATAAATTATTGCTGAGTAACCAGATCCGGATATGGGAGGATCCGACGGCCCAGGAAACGGGGTCGTGACAGATTGGTATCAGAGCTCGGTTACTCCAGTAATTTATTTAGTAATTAATAACTATGAGCGGTATTCAGAAACTAAGGTTGTATTAAGATCCTTTGATCTTAATAAATGACTGCAGTACCATTCACAAGTCATTGTCCCTGATGTACATCATGCTAAGAGATATAGTATCTGACCTTTGACCTTGACTCATCCCAGGATCATGGCAGACCAAGACGTGTCTAGACAATTAGCGGCTATAATGGCAATGCTTCAAGACATGGGTCAAAGGTAGTTGGCATTAGAGCAAAGACTCAATGCCACAATGAGAGATCAAAGTCTTCCAGACTCGTAGATGCTAGAGTAGAGGGTTCTATTCACCCTTATAAGAATAAGTCTAGATACCACCGGTCTATAGACTTTGTTTGCTCCTACTCCATTTGGAAGAGCATAGAGGAGCTGCTTCGTAGGAAAAAAAAGAGAGAGAAGGAGAAGGAGAATAATATATTATTCCTATTGTGAGGTAAGATTCCGATACAAGCACAAAACCATTATCTCAGTAAGGAACTAGGAGGTCAATTATAATTCAAGGACACCTTAGACAACTGTGTGGGACAAATTGCAGGACATCCGTCACCTGCTTATCTACTACTTATCGAATTGAATTACTTTGATCTTATACTAGGAATGGATTGGTTAGAAAGGCGTCATGCATGTCTTGATTGTTTCCAGAAGACAGTAACATTCCACCTTCCTAACTCGATAGAGTTCCAGTTCATTGGAAAGACATCCAATGATAATATCAAATATATCTCTACATTGAAGGCACAACAGTTGTTAGAGCAAGGGTGCCAAGGTTATTTAGCTTATGTATCCACTACATCAGGGTCAGAAAGAATGATAGAAGATGTTCCTATAGTGTGCGAGTTTACTGATGTATTTTCAGAGGAACTACCTGGATTACCACCTGAGCGAGAGATTGAATTTGAAATCTCTCTCATACCTGATACTCAACCTATCTCTATCCCTCCGTATAGGATGGCACCAGCTGAGTTACGAGAGTTAAAGGTACAATTGCAAGAACTGTTAGATAAAGGATTCATTCGTCCTAGTACTTCACCATGGGGTGCACCTGTCTTATTTGTCAGGAAAAAGGATGGCTCGATGCGGTTGTGCATTGACTATAGACAACTAAACAAGAGGACAATAAAGAACAAGTATCCTCTGCCAAGAATAGATGATCTCTTTGATCAGTTACAAGGTTCAACTGTGTATTCCAAGATTGATTTAAGATCTGGATACCATCAGTTGAAAATTAAGGATACAGATATTCCCAAGACAGCTTTTCGGACTAGATACGGGCATTATGAATTCTTAGTTATGCCTTTTGGACTAACAAATACCCCAGCAACCTTCATGGATCTCATGAATAGAGTATTCAAGGAGTTCTTAGATCACTTTGTAGTAGTCTTTATTGATGATGTGCTTATTTACTCAAAGGATAAGTATCTGCATGAACACCATCTCAGGAAGGCACTTGAAACTCTAAGGAAGAACAAACTGTATGCTAAATATAGCAAATGTGACTTCTGGCTATTTGAAGTATCTTTCTTAGGCCATGTTATTTCTGGGGAAGGTATATCAGTTGATCCTACAAAGGTTAGTGCGGTGATGAGTTGGGAACGCTCGAAGACTGTCACAGAAATACGATCTTTTCTGGGTTTAGCTGGATATTATAGAAGATTCGTGAAGGACTTTTCACGGATAGCATTGCCAATGACTAGACTAACTCAAAAGGAGGTCCCATTCTTATGGTCTGATACATGTGAAGCTAGTTTTCAGACACTGAAAGAATGCCTAACATCTGCACCAATCCTTACTCTACCCTCCGGGAGTGAAGGGTTTACAGTGTACACTGACGCGTCAAAAGAAGGACTTGGGGCGGTTCTTATGCAACATGGTAAGGTAGTTGCGTATGCATCATGACAGCTCAGGACACATGAGAAGAACTACCCAACACATGACCTTGAATTAGCTGCCGTAGTATTCGCTTTAAAGATTTGGAGACACTACCTGTATGGTATTACTTTTGAAATCTTCACCGATCATAAAAGCTTGAAATATCTATTTGATCAGAAGGAACTCAATATGAGACAGAGACGGTGGCTAGAGTTGCTGAAAGACTATGATTGCACTATCTCCTACCACCCTGGTAAGGGGAACGTCGTAGCAGATGCCCTTAGCAGAAGAACTTATTCACTCGGGTTAGTGAGTGCTATCCACTTCTGGGGTTTACATCAACGTAAGTGAATGGAAACCATTTGATAGTAGTGCTGATACTATAACTATTCCTCATCGATACAAACCAGAAATATGGGATAAAATAAAGAAAGGACAGGAGGATGATCCAGTACTCAAAGACTTAAAACAACAACTTGAGAAGAATGAGATAGAGGGATTCCAGATACAAGATGATTTACTGTATAATCATCACAGAGTTTGTGTACCAAACACACTTGAACTAAGGAAAGACATCTTACGAGAAGCTCATTGTTCTAGATTATCTATTCATCCAGGAATTACGAAGATGTATAAGGATCTTCATTCATACTTTTGGTGGCCAGGAATGAAGAAAGATGTTGCTGAGTTTGTGAATTCATGTTTCACTTGCCAGCAGGTAAAGGCTTCACACCAAAAGCCACCGGGATTATTGCAACCCCTCCCTATACCTGAATGGAAATGGGAAAGCATTTCTATGGATTTCGTTACTGGCTTACCTCAGACGACTGGTAGTAAAGATAGTATCTGTGTTATAATAGATCGTCTGACAAAGGTAGCACACTTTATTCCGATAAGCTTATCTTTCACTCCAGACCAGCTGGCTGAGTTATATATTACACATGTAATTTGCCTCCATGGTATCCCGAAGGAAGTAGTTTCTGATCGAGATTCACGATTCACCTCACACTATTGGGAGAACTTCATGAAAGCTTTAGGTACACAACTATGCTTGAGTACAACATATCATCCACAAACGGATGGGCAGTCAGAACGTACGATTCAAACACTAGAGGATATGCTACGAGCATGTGCCTTAGAATGGAAGGGATCGTGGATTAAACATTTGCCTCTTGTAGAATTCACCTACAATAATAGTTACCATACAAGTATTGGCATGGCACCATTTGAAGCACTATATGGACGAAAGTGTACAACTCCTTTGTGTTGGCAAGAGGTCGGAATAAAGAACCTTTATGATTCAGATAGACTTCAGGAGACACGGGAAGCTGTAGAACTTGCTAGAAAAAGACTACTAACTGCCCAGAGTCGTCAGAAAAGTTATAGTGATACCAGGCAAAGAGACCTTGAATTTGAGGTAGGTGAATTTGTATTTCTCAAAGTATCACCTATGAAGGGTGTTCAGAGGTTTGGCTTGCGTGGGAAGTTAGCACCCAGGTTCGTGGGTCCCTTTGAAATTATTCAACGGATTGGAAAAGTTGCCTATAGACTTGCACTTCCTCCACATCTTTCGGCAATACATGATGTATTTCATGTATCAAATCTGAGAAAGTACATTAGGGATCCAGAGCATAAGATAAGTTATGATGATTTACATGTTGAGCCAGATTTGACATACCAAGAGATACCTGTGCAAATCCTTGAAAAGGATATCAAGAAGTTGAGAAACAAAGAGGTGCCTCTAGTTAAAATATTATGACGGAACCAAGAGTTTGAAGAAGCCACATGGGAACCTGAGGCAGAAATGAGAGAGAAATACCCGTACTTGTTTGAATGATAAAATTATGTATTATGTATATGTTCATTTTAAATGACATGACGTTCATTCTCTTTAAGGTTGTTATGGTTTCAATCCTATTTAAGGATGTTATGACTGCATTTCTAGTCTCGAGGACGAGACTTCCTTTAAGGTTGTTATAATTGTAAAGCCTTAAACTTGGCATATCTCGGATGCTATATAATAAGATCCGGCTCGTAAAGAGGAAACCGACAGAATTTGTTTCGTGTGAATCGGACTTCGTTTCGATTTGTTATGAATTTCGGAAGAAAGAGAAGTAAGGAAGGCTAAGATGTCATTAATCCATAATGACTGTCATTAAGACTAATTAAACATGATTAAAGAAATTAATGACGATTGAAAGCCGCTAATGATCATTAGTAAACACTAATCAATAGTTAACAAAAGATATGCGTAAGCCGCGAAAGTTAAATCGTGATTAGTGAAAATTAATCACGATTAGTGTTAATTAAGCGTCATTAGCGAATCTAGAATCCTCTAGAATGTTCTAACTTAAGCTCCAAGTTTGGGATAAGTTTTGGCTAAAACCATGGGCCAAAACCATGGGCCGCTAAACCATGGTTAAGGTCTATGCCATGGTTTTCTACCATGGTTAGTGGTTTTCTGGGGCCTATAAGTAGACCCCCCCCTACCCATTCATTCTCTACAACTTACACTACCACCACCACCCCAAGGGCTAGGGTCGAGAGGTTGGGAGGAGGAGTGGGAGGCGAGGGAGGAGCGCTAGCGAAGCGCTGCCAGGAGAACGAGGAGGAGAAAGGTATGATCCTCTCTTAGTTGCTTCGTAAGCTAGGCTTTCATACTCTTGTTCTTGCAAGTTTTGTTTTTGATTTATATTTCTTTCCGATTCGTTTTCCTGTTGTGGTTCGAGGAGAAATCTGTGTAACACCCTACTTAGGTGCGGGCGGCTATGCACGTCAGTGACCCTGTGATTCGTCACACGTTCACTCATCTAAGACGCGTGGTGTCTACCGATTCTCCATCGATTATGTTTCTATTCTTCGTATTATGCTTTTATAGTTATTTTGATGGAGAAATCTGTGTAATACCCTACTTATGTGCGGGCGGCTGTGCACGTCAGTGACCCTGTGATTCGTTACACGTTCACTCACCTAAGATGTGTGGTGTCTACCGGTTCTTCATCTCTTGTTGTTGAGTATATTCTTTCAGTTTCATTGTTATTTTCCTCTCGATTAATTTTATAGAGGAAACTCTTTTCATTTTTATTTTGAAATATGTCCCGATATAAGGGGAAACTCTGCCGAAATTTTCCGAGAAATATGTCCCGATATAAGGGGAAACTCTGCTGAAATTTTCCGAGAAATATATCCCGATATAAGGGGAAACTCTGCCGAAATTTTCAAAGAAATATATCCCGATATAAGGGGAAACTCTGCCGAATTTCTAAGAGAAAATATGTTCTTGACGTTCTTCGTGTTCTTCGCGTTCTTCACGTTCTTCGTTCGTTCTTCGCGTTCTTAACATGTTCTTAGCGTTTTGATACGAAAAATGAAATTCGATCTTTTCAGGAGCCTTAAATTAGCCTTTCTAAAAACGAAACTCGATAAAGCCTTGCATACACGAGAGAGAGCTCGATTAGGTAACGAAATCCTTCTTTTTGCTGTTGGGTTTTCATATGAAATTATTGAAATTCTTGATTTAGTGTTCTATGCTATGAAGAACCCTAACTTTGGCTATTTTTGAAAAAGTCTGAAGAATTGCTTTGTAATTCCCACTAAAATAAGATTTACACATCAAATTGATGTGTTGGCTCTGAAAGTTAGGGTTTGGGAGTTAAAATAGGCATAAATAGGAGTATACATATGGTTATGAATAATATATATGTGAGTCGATACCAAGTATTGCGGTTTATGCAAATTAAAGACTTAACGAAAGAATTACATCATGTGAATTGGTGTGATTTGAGTTGGATCCTGAAAAGGATCATGTGTCACGATAAGGATGACTGGGAGTAGTACTACAGGTCGGGCATGCAACCTGTAGGTTGTCGGAAGGAACCCATATTGGCATTTCCCTACCTAGGTGGTACACGGTTGCCCTGTTATGATAAGTGCGCACGAAATGAATGTTTTTGCAACGCGTGGTACCGGGAGCCAATATATTCGGGTTGGAACGACGGAAGATGTGGTCGTGCCATGTGGAGGCACGGGTGGTTCAATAGCGGCTGGGTCACGATAATATGTTTTAAAGCCGCTAGGTTATATGATTAAATGTTAGCCTGAGGTTTTAAGCAACCGAGTCCTCGAGGACGGTGCGCTCATTTTGTTTTCCAGGCTGAGGGTTTGAGACCATGTCTAATAAAAGAAAAGGAAATTGTCAGGGTAGTATTGGAGGATTGGTTGAGGCGACGTGCGACGGCATATGCTTACCAAGATCAACACAATCTCCAATCCCGAAGCATCTACAGCTTCGGAGTCCAAGAATGGTGGGGTTCCCCTAGACTAATCCCTGATGTGGAATAGAAAGGAATAGGACTTAAATGAATGAAAAGAAATGAAATTTTGTGATATCAAGTTTTGAAAAAAAAATTACACAATTTATTTGCTTTTCTCTTGTTCGTTACTTAGCATTCGCTAATTTTTATCCTATGATTTATGGAAAACCCAACAGGTATCGGTGAGCCATAGCAAGGACTTTAAAATTCATCCGGCTTACATACTAGACATCCAGCCAGCCACAGTAGCTTTACTCTTTAAGGTAGTTAGTAATCTTTTGTATATTTTCCTTTCAAGATGATGTACATGTAATGGTTATAGTGGGACAATGTATCCTCTAAACTTTATTTTGTGAATGGAAAAGTGTTGAAATACTTTCTTCCGAGTATTTTATTTGCAGTATATTTCTGAATGTTAGTTGTGATTGCTGAATAAATTATTGCTGAGTAACCAGATCCGGATATGGGAGGATCCGACGGCCCAGGAAACGGGGTCGTGACAGATTGGTATCAGAGCTCGGTTACTCCAGTAATTTATTTAGTAATTAATAACTATGAGCGGTATTCAGAAACTAAGGTTGTATTAAGATCCTTTGATCTTAATAAATGACTGCAGTACCATTCACAAGTCATTGTCCCTGATGTACATCATGCTAAGAGATATAGTATCTGACCTTTGACCTTGACTCATCCCAGGATCATGGCAGACCAAGACGTGTCTAGACAATTAGCGGCTATAATGGCAATGCTTCAAGACATGGTCAAAGGTAGTTGGCATTAGAGTAAAGACTCAATGCCACAATGAGAGATCAAAGTCTTCCAGACTCGTAGATGCTAGAGTAGAGGGTTCTATTCACCCTTATAAGAATAAGTCTAGATACCACCGGTCTATAGACTTTGTTTGCTCCTACTCCATTTGGAAGAGCATAGAGGAGCTGCTTCGTAGGAAAAAAAAGAGAGAGAAGGAGAAGGAGAATAATATATTATTCCTATTGTGAGGTAAGATTCCGATACAAGCACAAAACCATTATCTCAGTAAGGAACTAGGAGGTCAATTATAATTCAAGGACACCTTAGACAACTGTGTGGGACAAATTGCAGGACATCCGTCACCTGCTTATCTACTACTTATCGAATTGAATTACTTTGATCTTATAATAGGAATGGATTGGTTAGAAAGGCGTCATGCATGTCTTGACTGTTTCTAGAAGACAGTAACATTCCACCTTCCTAACTCGATAGAGTTCCAGTTCATTGGAAAGACATCCAATGATAATATCAAATATATCTCTACATTGAAGGCACAACAGTTGTTAGAGCAAGGGTGCCAAGGTTATTTAGCTTATGTATCCACTACATCAGGGTCAGAAAGAATGATAGAAGATGTGCCTATAGTGTGCGAGTTTACTGATGTATTTTCAGAGGAACTAACTGGATTACCACCTGAGCGAGAGATTGAATTTGAAATCTCTCTCATACCTGATACTCAGCCTATCTCTATCCCTCCGTGTAGGATGGCACCAGCTGAGTTACGAGAGTTAAAGGTACAATTGCAAGAACTATTAGATAAAGGATTCATTCGTCCTAGTACTTCACCATGGGGTGCACCTGTCTTATTTGTTAGGAAAAAGGATGGCTCGATGCGGTTGTGCATTGACTATAGACAACTAAACAAGAGGACAATAAAGAACAAGTATCCTCTGCCAAGAATAGATGATCTCTTTGATAAGTTACAAGGTTCAACTGTGTATTCCAAGATTGATTTAAGATCTGGATACCATCAGTTGAAAATTAAGGATACAGATATTCCCAAGACAGCTTTTCGGACTAGATACGGGCATTATGAATTCTTAGTTATGCCTTTTGGACTAACAAATACCCCAGCAACCTTCATGGATCTCATGAATAGAGTATTCAAGGAGTTCTTAGATCACTTTGTAGTAGTCTTTATTGATGATGTGCTTATTTACTCAAAGGATAAGTATCTGCATGAACACCATCTCAGGAAGGCACTTGAAACTCTAAGGAAGAACAAACTGTATGCTAAATATAGCAAATGTGACTTCTGGCTATTTGAAGTATCTTTCTTAGGCCATGTTATTTCTGGGGAAGGTATATCAGTTGATCCTACAAAGGTTAGTGCGGTGATGAGTTGGGAACGCCCGAAGACTGTCACAGAAATACGATCTTTTCTGGGTTTAGCTGGATATTATAGAAGATTCGTGAAGGACTTTTCACGGATAGCATTGCCAATGACTAGACTAACTCAAAAGGAGGTCCCATTCTTATGGTCTGATACATGTGAAGCTAGTTTTCAGACACTGAAAGAATGCCTAACATCTGCACCAATCCTTACTCTACCCTCCGGGAGTGAAGGGTTTACAGTGTACACTGACGCGTCAAAAGAAGGACTTGGGGCGGTTCTTATGCAACATGGTAAGGTAGTTGCGTATGCATCACGACAGCTCAGGACACATGAGAAGAACTACCCAACACATGACCTTGAATTAGCTGCCGTAGTGTTCGCTTTAAAGATTTGGAGACACTACCTGTATGGTATTACTTTTGAAATCTTCACCGATCATAAAAGCTTGAAATATCTATTTGATCAGAAGGAACTCAATATGAGACAGAGACGGTGGCTAGAGTTGCTGAAAGACTATGATTGCACTATCTCCTACCACCCTGGTAAGGGGAACGTCGTAGCAGATGCCCTTAGCAGAAGAACTTATTCACTCGGGTTAGTGAGTGCTATCCACTTCTGGGGTTTACATCAACGTTAAGTGAATGGAAACCATTTGATAGTAGTGCTGATACTATAACTATTCCTCATCGATACAAACCAGAAATATGGAATAAAATAAAGAAAGGACAGGAGGATGATCCAGTCCTCAAAGACTTAAAACAACAACTTGAGAAGAATGAGATAGAGGGATTCCAGATACAAGATGGTTTACTGTATAATCATCACAGAGTTTGTGTACCAAACACACTTGAACTAAGGAAAGACATCTTACGAGAAGCTCATTGTTCTAGATTATCTATTCATCCAGGAATTACGAAGATGTATAAGGATCTTCATTCATACTTTTGGTGGCCAGGAATGAAGAAAGATGTTGCTGAGTTTGTGAATTCATGTTTCACTTGCCAGCAGGTAAAGGCTTCACACCAAAAGCCACCGGGATTATTGCAACCCCTCCCTATACCTGAATGGAAATGGGAAAGCATTTCCATGGATTTCGTTACTGGCTTACCTCAGACGACTGGTAGTAAAGATAGTATCTGGGTTATAATAGATCGTCTGACAAAGGTAGCACACTTTATTCCGATAAGCTTATCTTTCACTCCAGACCAGCTGGCTGAGTTATATATTACACATGTAATTCGCCTCCATGGTATCCCGAAGGAAGTAGTTTCTGATCGAGATTCACGATTCACCTCACACTATTGGGAGAACTTCATGAAAGCTTTAGGTACACAACTATGCTTGAGTACAGCATATCATCCACAAACGGATGGGCAGTCAGAACGTACGATTCAAACACTAGAGGATATGCTACGAGCATGTGCCTTAGAATGGAAGGGATCGTGGATTAAACATTTGCCTCTTGTAGAATTCACCTACAATAATAGTTACCATACAAGTATTGGCATGGCACCATTTGAAGCACTATATGGACGAAAGTGTACAACTCCTTTGTGTTGGCAAGAGGTCGGAATAAAGAACCTTTATGATTCAGATAGACTTCAGGAGACACGAGAAGCTGTAGAACTTGCTAGAAAAAGACTACTAACTGCCCAGAGTCGTCAGAAAAGTTATAGTGATACCAGGCGAAGAGACCTTGAATTTGAGGTAGGTGAATTTGTATTTCTCAAAGTATCACCTATGAAGGGTGTTCAGAGGTTTGGCTTGCGTGGGAAGTTAGCACCCAGGTTCGTGGGTCCCTTTGAAATTATTCAACGGATTGGAAAAGTTGCCTATAGACTTGCACTTCCTCCACATCTTTCGGCAATACATGATGTATTTCATGTATCAAATCTGAGAAAGTACATTAGGGATCCAGAGCATAAGATAAGTTATGATGATTTACATGTTGAGCCAGATTTGACATACCAAGAGATACCTGTGCAAATACTTGAAAGGGATATCAAGAAGTTGAGAAACAAAGAGGTGCCTCTAGTTAAAATATTATGGCGGAACCAAGAGTTTGAAGAAGCCACATGGGAACCTGAGGCAGAAATGAGAGAGAAATACCCGTACTTGTTTCAATGATAAAATTATGTATTATGTATATGTTCATTTTAAATGACATGACGTTTATTCTCTTTAAGGTTGTTATGGTTTCAATCCTATTTAAGGATGTTATGCCTGCATTTCTAGTCTCGAGGACGAGACTTCCTTTAAGGTTGTTATAATTGTAAAGCCTGAACTTGGCATATCTCGGATGCTATATAATAAGATCCGGCTTGTAAAGAGGAAACCGGCAGAATTTGTTTCGTGTGAATCGGACTTCGTTTCGATTTGTTATGAATTTCGGAAGAAAGAGAAGTAAGGAAGGCTAAGATGTCATTAATCCATAATGACTGTCATTAAGACTAATTAAACATGATTAAAGAAATTAATGACGATTGAAAGCCGCTAATGATCATTAGTAAACACTAATCAATAGTTAACAAAAGATATGCGTAAGCCGCGAAAGTTAAATCGCGATTAGTGAAAATTAATCACGATTAGTGTTAATTAAGCGTCATTAGCGAATCTAGAATCCTCTAGAATGTTCTAACTTAAGCTCCAAGTTTGGGATAAGTTTTGGCTAAAACCATGGGCCAAAACCATGGGCCGCTAAACCATGGTTAAGGTCTATGTCATGGTTTTCTACCATGGTTAGTGGTTTTCTGGGGCCTATAAATAGACCCCCCCTACCCATTCATTCTCTACAACTTACACTACCACCACCACCCCAAGGGCTAGGGTCGAGAGGTTGGGAGGAGGAGTGGGAGGCGAGGGAGGAGCGCTAGCGAAGCGCTGCCAGGAGAACGAGGAGGAGAAAGGTATGATCCTCTCTTAGTTGCTTCGTAAGCTAGGCTTTCATACTCTTGTTCTTGCAAGTTTTGTTTTTGATTTATATTTCTTTCCGATTCGTTTTCCTGTTGTGGTTCGAGGAGAAATCTGTGTAACACCCTACTTAGGTGCGGGCGGCTATGCACGTCAGTGACCCTGTGATTCGTCACACGTTCACTCATCTAAGACGCGTGGTGTCTACCGATTCTCCATCGATTATGTTTCTATTCTTCGTATTATGCTTTTATAGTTATTTTGATGGAGAAATATGTGTAATACCCTACTTAGGTGCGGGCGGCTGTGCACGTCAGTGACCCTGTGATTCGTCACACGTTCACTCACCTAAGATGTGTGGTGTCTACCGGTTCTTCATCTCTTGTTGTTGAGTATATTCTTTCAGTTTCATTGTTATTTTCCTCTCGATTGATTTTATAGAGGAAACTCTTTTCATTTTTATTTTGAAATATGTCCCGATATAAGGGGAAACTCTGCCGAAATTTTCCGAGAAATATGTCCCGATATAAGGGGAAACTCTGCTGAAATTTTCCGAGAAATATATCCCGATATAAGGGGAAACTCTGCCGAAATTTTCCAAGAAATATATCCCGATATAAGGAGAAACTCTGCCGAATTTCTAAGAGAAAATATGTTCTTGACGTTCTTCGTGTTCTTCGCGTTCTTCGCGTTCTTCGTTCGTTCTTCGCGTTCTTAACATGTTCTTAGCGTTTTGATACGAAAAATGAAATTCGATCTTTTCAGGAGCCTTAAATTAGCCTTTTTAAAAACGAAACTCGATAAAGCCTTGCATACACGAGAGAGAGCTCGATTAGGTAACGAAATCCTTCTTTTTGCTGTTGGGTTTTCATACGAAATTATTGAAATTCTTGATTTAGTGTTCTTTGCTATGAAGAACCCTAACTTTGGCTATTTTTGAAAAAGTCTGAAGAATTGCTTTGTAATTCCCACTAAAATAAGATTTACACATCAAATTGATGCGTTGGCTCTGAAAGTTAGGGTTTGGGAGTTAAAATAGGCATAAATAGGAGTATACATATGGTTATGAATAATATATATGTGAGTCGATACCAAGTATTGCGGTTTATGCAAATTAAAGACTTAACGAAAGAATTACATCATGTGAATTGGTGTGATTTGAGTTGGATCCTGAAAAGGATCATGTGTCACGATAAGGATGACTGGGAGTAGTACTAGAGGTCGGGCATGCAACCTGTAGGTTGTCGGAAGGAACCCATATTGGCATTTCCCTACCTAGGTGGTACACGGTTGCCCTGTTATGATAAGTGCGCACGAAATGAATGTTTTTGCAACGTGTGGTACCGGGAGCCAATATATTCGGGTTGGAACGACGGAAGATGTGGTCGTGCCATGTGGAGGCACGGGTGGTTCAATAGCGGCTGGGTCACGATAATATGTTTTAAAGCCGCTAGGTTATATGATTAAATGTTAGCCTGAGGTTTTAAGCAACCGAGTCCTCGAGGACGGTGCGCTCATTTTGTTTTCCAGGCTGAGGGTTTGAGACCATGTCTAATAAAAGAAAAGGAAATTGTCAGGGTAGTATTGGAGGATTGGTTGAGGCGACGTGCGGCGACATAAGCTTACCAAGATCAACACAATCTCCAATCCCGAAGCATCTACATCTTCGGAGTCCAAGAATGGTGGGGTTCCCCTGGACTAATCCCTGATGTGGAATAGAAAGGAATAGGACTTAAATTAATGAAAAGAAATGAAATTTTGTGATATCAAGTTTTGAAAAAAAATTACACAATTTATTTGCTTTTCTCTTGTTCGTTACTTAGCATTCGCTAATTTTTATCCTATGATTTATGGAAAACCCAACAGGTATCGGTGAGCCATAGCAAGGACTTTAAAAATTCATCCGGCTTACATACTAGACATCCAGCCAGCCACAGTAGCTTTACTCTTTAAGGTAGTTAGTAATCTTTTGTATATTTTCCTTTCAAGTTGATGTACATGTAATGGTTATAGTGGGACAATGTATCCTCTAAACTTTATTTTGTGAATGGAAAAGTGTTGAAATACTTTCTTCCGAGTATTTTATTTGCAGTATATTTCTGAATGTTAGTTGTGATTGCTGAATAAATTATTGCTGAGTAACCAGATCCGGATATGGGAGGATCCGACGGCCCAGGAAACGGGGTCGTGACAGTTGACCGGGGGTCAACATCCTCCGTGGACCAATGAGAATTCATCTTTTATTAATTATTGGTAAATTAAATAAAAAATAGAAAATTATTTTATTTCAAAATATTTTCAACATTAAAAATGTTTATATTTTTCAAGGTATTTTTTAGTGATTTTTATTTATTTTTTTGAAAAATAAATTAATGTATATACATAGTATTATATCTAGGTATATGTGCCTATGTATTTTTTATTTTTATTTTTAATTGTTTATTTTTGTACAATTATCCCTATTTATATTTTATTTATTTACAACATAAAATAGGGATTCAAAATAATTTTTATTTAATTTTTATTATGCATTTACAAGGGTAAAATAAATATGTATAGGTATATATACATGGTATATACAAGGGGAAGAGAGGGAATTTATTTTTGTTTTATTTTTATCATTATTATTTTATTTTTATAACTTTATACACATTATGAGGAACACATAATTATTTTTATTTTATGAAAATAAAATATATACATAAAGGGGGAAAATATGTAGGATGATGAATGGCCATATCTCTCTCTACTTGTTTTATTTTGCGGTCAGGCCAATGCTTGGCCCTCCCTTGGGTTTGGGTCACTCAATATTTATTCTAAATATTTCCCTCTTTTTCTTTATTTCTTTATTCCTTTATTTTTACACAAAAATATGCTAATTATTACAATTTACACAATGCATGCATTTTGACAAATTATTGTATTTAAAAATAATTTCATGGTGTTTTGCAAAGAATTCTAGTTAAAATAAAGGAATAAAGAGTGATGAATGAGGATTCATCACCCCCCTATACTTTACTTTTGCTAATCCCTTAGCAAACACTTATTTGAAAAAGAAGTGCAAAAGAGAAAGAAAAAAATGATGGGAAATCAAGGTTGATTATTAAACTTTCCTTCATTGAATTGAAATATGGAGCTCAGTCAGACCTTTGGATTATTAACTTGTCGGAACCTTATTTGGACTTAAGCTTAAAACTTAACAGACTCTAAGTTCCACCAATCTATGGTCAAAGACTCCTCAATAAACCAGATCAAAACAAGTCTACATACACAAACTCTAATGACCATGGATCTTTCCTTGTACTGTGTAAGTGATATGTAGCTCCCCACCTCGGAAATGACAAAGAAACAACCTCCCTTAACCTGGCAACTCTAATGCCTCTATCTAGCAACTCTTTCCTCGAGGAGCGGGGTATTCCCTTCTAAGTTCAAGTACAACCGGCTCAAGAAGAGGGGGAAGAAGAGAATGGACCATGCCCAGTGTAGCCATGTATCCCTGGGAGCTCTAACCAGTGTAGCTGAGTCTCCCATTGCAAGCTTCATGAGATGGTCATGTATAACATAAAGCTTTGTGTTATTTGGCTATATACACTCCGGTGGGATTATTAAATTTTCAATCCGACCCACCATTTTTTTGGAGTTTTTATTTCTTTGCACATTTTTTTGATGTGCATATGTACAACATATCTACATGGTGCAACATATATACATAAGGAGTTTTTCCTCTTGAGCCAGTAGACTATCCCTATTTTGAAGCTTTATTGCAACCCACAACTCATGTCTTTAGACTTCATAACCACCAGACCAAGTTGAGACGCACTTCCTTCACTATAAGAAGAAGAGAGGTTCCGCCTAGAAGTACTACCCTCATATGCTATCCCAAGCCAAAGGAAACTGGCTCCTCACCACATCATCCGTGGAGAGCTATGTGTAAAGTGCTAGTGCAAGTAAAGCCATTGTCTTTGAGAGTCATGTGTGCATTGTTAAGTGCTCTACTTAGGCTCATCAAGATGACATATGCTCATAGCCTACTGGACTCAAAGAATTAAGTCCCAATGGACCTGAAAAGTCTTAATCCTAAGCCCTATAAGGTTCCTCTTAGAATTAGGTGGATTAAGGTCTTAACCAAGCTCCATTTGTCAATTTAATTCCAGGCCAGTTTAAATGTCAACCATGATTTTGGAAAAATTGTACAAATGTTTACAAAGATGCAATTTTACAGATTTTTATAAATGTGCAAAATTTTTGAAAAATGCCTGAAAACATGGATGTATGCATGAATGCGAAGTTTTGCAAAATATTTACAAAAATTTACACAAGGTTTTTGCAAACCTTTTATTTTTCAATCATTTTAAAAAAAAAAATTGTACTATATACATAATTTTGATATGAAAATATTTACAAACTATTTACACAAATCATTTTTACAATCATTTGTACAAAAATAATTTTTATAAATAGATAGGTATGTGCAAGAAGAATTTTATGTACAAGGGAAAAAATTTTCAATTTTTATGGATTTTTAGCCATTTTATTTATTAACACACTCACACAAAGTACGAGTTATGACTAAAGTATATATGAAATATATACGACACCCCCTATACTTAGCTCGAACGATGTCCTCAGAATGATCAAGAGCGATGAAGAAGACATAACTCGTGCTTAGTATAGGGAAGTGAAAAGGAATGGTATATACAAAGATGAATCAAAGAATAGAATAAAGAGGACTCGGTGTTTCCCCCTATACTTAGGATCAAGTAATCCTATGTATAGCAAGTTGTACATGAAGGGAAATCCGAGTGGAAGGATGTACAGGATCTACCCCTCCTATACTTAGGGTAAAATATTCCTAAGTATAGGCAGCAAAACAGAGGTAGAAAGAATCAATAGAATACCGAGAGTCCTACACCCCCTATACTCAGATTAAAGTACACCCTAAGTATAGCATAATCATAAGATGAGAAAGGGGTGTGGGACTAAAGAAATGAGTGATATGGACAACTGGATCTATACAAGTCGGAAGAACAATGATAATCAGTCGGGAGATGTAATAGATGTGAGTCAAGAGACCACATCTCATGCAAAATGAATCGGGGCGACGTCAACGACCCGCGGCTCATGATCTAGATATGGCTTGAGTCACTGGCCATTAACACGAAAGGTAACATCAGAAGACAACTCATATATGTCAATACTCCCATTGTCATGTACCTTTCGAACCAAATAGGGTCCCTTCCATTTGCTCTGTAGCTTCCCTAGAAATAAACGAAGCCTAGCATCAAACAACCATACTCTCTTTCCTGGCTCAAACTGCTTGTGGCTGATATGAGAATCATGCCACTCCTTCACTCTCTCCATATACTGTAGGTTGTTCGAAAAGGCGGTATCACGAAGCTCCTCCAGGGCTGCTAACTCTACCCTCGTCTGATCTCCTACACTCTGTGGATTCAAAAGTATATCAGTAACAGCCTAAAGTGACCTATATCTCAGCTCAACAGGTAAATGGCACGGCTTGCCATAAACGAGGCGAAAGGGAGATGTACCCAGAGGAGTCTTGAAAGATGCCCTATATGCCCACAAGACCGAGTCCAAAAGCTGTGACCAATCCTTTCAGTCAGGGCGGACGACTTTCTGCAATATATTCTTGATCTCCCTATTCGACACTTCAAGAAGACCATTCGTCTGAGGGTGGTATGGAGTGGCTACTCGATGGTATATGTTGAACTCGTTAGCAAGGGCCTTCACCTTGTCGTTGACGAAATGAGACCCCCCCGTCAGATATCAACACTCGAGGTACCCCGAACCGTGAAATGATATTCTTCCTCAAAAATATGCAAACAGTCCTAGCATCTGTTGTTCGGGAGGGGATGGCCTCAACCCAATGACTCGCATAATCCGCGACCAACAAAATGTACTCAAATCCCTTACTCTTAGGGAATGGACCCATGAAATCGATGCCCCATGCGTGAAAAACCTCACAGAAGTGTATGGGCTGCATCAGCATCATATCACGCTATCCACAAGTGCCCATCCTCTGACAGTCAGTACACCTCTTCACGAACTCATCAGAGTCCTTGAAGAGAGTAGGCCACCATAGGTCAGATTGGAGCACTTTTTATGCCGTTCTCCTCCCGGAGTGATGTCCTCCTGCCTCAAGCTTGTGGTAGTAAGTAATGACACTGTGGTGCTCCTCCTGAGGAATGCACCGACGCCAGATGCTATCCCGTCCTTCATGATAAAGGACGAGATCCTCCCAATGGAAAAACTTGGCCTTCACGAGTGATGAAGCCACGTTTCATCATCTTTATTCTATAATTTTGGCCTTAAAAACCCTAGTAAATGCGTGTTAATAGAGCTAATTCATGCACTTTAGCATTCATGCATCATTGTGTAAATATTGTATAAAATGTGGTTTTTAAAGACAAAATATAGAATAAAGAAAAGAAAAGAAAAAGAATAAAATATTGTAAATATTTTATGACCCGAAACCCCGAGACCTAGACATGTTGATGACTAGGTCGACAAGGAATAAAGTAGGGGGAGATAAGGGCCAAAATACCAATAAAAATACCATTCATTCCATTCATTCTTTATTCATTTTGGGACCTATTTTTGGTTCCACTTTTTACACATCAAATAAAGAAACTTTGTACATGAAAGTTGTAGCTATTTAAATAAATAAAAATACAAAATTGATTTCACTGAAAAATAATACACAGATAAAGAGTTATGGTCTGAATAAAAATCCAGAATCCCAACTTCCCAGACCCGTATCTCACAAATAAAGATTCCAAATGCAGCAAACTCACCTTTAATTGTATATAGAATAAAATAATCTATTTAATGGAGGTGGTTTCGCATTTGGCGGAGCTACGGTTTGAAAGTTGAGTTTTGAACCCCTATTGTATAATTGTACAGATTAAAATATTCGATTTATTCTTTGTTTATTATTTGTATATTTTTATATTTTTATAATTATATAACTGTTTCTTATAATAATTATGTGTATTAAAATTGTAATAAAAACCTAAATAAAACTTAAAATAAAGTGCTTACATATTTGATACATGGGTATATTACCTATACACGTACCTACATAATACCTATTTATATTTTATTAAATATACAAACATCTCAGAAAAATAAAATAAAAATATATTTGTGTATATAAAAGTATTTTATACTTTTAGAAAATACTAAATAAAAATAATAGAATTTAAAATACACAAAATAAAAATAAAAGAACAAAACATGTAGATATTATACCTATATAGGCTATAATAGGTAACTTATAAAAATAAACCTCATAAAAATGATTAAAAATCAGAATAAAATACTACATTAAAAATAAATATTTTTTATTTTTTATCCAAAAATCAATAAATTCATTCTCTATTTTTTATCGAATTTTCAAATGTTTTTTCCAACGATTTTTTTGATTGGTCCACGTGGACCAACCAGCTTCCATCGTTGGTTGACCTCGGTCAACTCTCTAACCGAGGTCTGCCAGGGCGTCAGGTGTGATTTTTTGTCTTCCTTCGAGGATTTTTCCTGGACACATCGTATCTCATTTCATGATCTGGTCTCCACGACTTTTGTGGCCCTTCAACCCATGATTCACGCCCTCAGCTCTCCTTGGGCTGTGGATCGCTGCACCTCGCTGCCACCATCGATCTTGGAGCCTCGCCCGTCAACCCTACAAAAGAGCACCCCTGACTTCAATTCAAATTTTAATCCTTCTTCCGCCATTTCCACCCTCAAACCCCTAGCCCTTCGTGTTCCTGGTGACAGCAGGCGTTGAATCGATCCTGGGTTTGAAGCGTTTGGCGTCGAATCGAAGAGATTCAACCCTCGCCGGAGCTCCGCCGTGCCTCACATCCCGTCGTCTCTGGTGAGCTTCTTCCCCTTTTCTTTTCATTTTCTTGTAGCCTTAGCGTAGGTTAGCTTAGCCCAGCAGCAATTTTCATTGTCTTCGCGTGATTCGCCGTGAATCTTCGATCGAAGCCACGGCGGAGCTGAGCTCCGCCCATCATTTCCGATCACTCCACGCCTCGACCCGACCGCCTGTCACCTCCATCCTTCTCCCCTTCGATCTGTCATCGCGCTCCGCCCCTCCATTCACCTCGATCTCGCCCAGATCGAGGCGACAGAGCTCCCCTCTCCGCCGCTCGCCGGAGCTCATCGCCCGACCACCTTCCGCCTCCATCGAACCGTCAAATCCACCCTTTTTGCTCGCTTGGTTGTTATGCACCTAAATCTGCAGGATAGAGCCAAAGAGAGGGCTCCATTGATCTTCGACTACTCCAGAACTCACCGCCCAGGTCGCCTCATCCGTCCGAGCTCTCCACGCCGTCGCAGCCTCGCCTGAGGCTACCATCAGACGCGGAAGGGCCCCCAGGATCCTTTAGCCCTTGATCTGGGGGCCGGAGCGGCCGTGTGTCGGCCGCAATCGCCAGCCAAACCTCACCGGGGGAGGTGTTCTTCGAGACCCTCTCCCCGCCGTTGGATCAGGAGCCCGCCTCCAAGTGCACGTCAGCCGTCCATCGCCCTGTGCTCCCCGTCGTTGGATCAACGGCCCCAGATCTAATCTCAGCCATCCAGGACAAAGGGGTACCAGCCGTTCGATGCTCGCCACGTGTCCAAGTGAAGCTCCATCAGCCGCATGATTAATCCCCGTGGGTATTTTGCATCTTCAACCCACATGCTTTCGCATTTACTCTTTAGTATTAAAACTTTCGTCTGTAGTTTAAAAACTTTTGTAATAATTGCACTTAGGTCCTTACACTTTTTATATTTGCACTCTGGTCCACGCCACGTCACCTCACGTGACTGGGGCGTGTGACTTTTGGGCATTTTGCACTTTTCATCCTGAACTTTAAGGTATTTGCAGTTACACCCCTGCGCGTAGACATTTAATTATGTTTTTGGAAAAATTGCATGTATGCCCCGCTGGCTTTTGATATTTACAAATATGCCCCTGTGAATGATATATCACGTGTTCTGCACGTGTATTTTTGTTGAAACTTGCAACTAAGCCCCTGGATGTTTACATAATTGCATTTATACCCTTGCCAGGCTTAGAAATTTTGTATGCTTAATCTATTTATTTCACGCATCATTTAAATGCCAAAAATTCTCAAAAAATAGACTTAAGCTCTTGTTTGCTTATATTTTAACGCCATATTTTTAGTGTATCATTTTATTGCATTTTAATATTTATTAAAAAACAAAAACATGCTTTTTATTTACTGTTTAGCTTAGAAAACACCAAAAAAATCAAAACACCTCGAAAAATTCCAACTGTCTATTTTAACCTATTTTAGTGTCAGTTCAAAAATCACTAAAAATCTCAAAAGAAAAACCTAAAAAATTCAAAAATACATAAAAACTTCAAAAAAATCTATAAAATTGTAGAAAACCCAGAAAAATAGAAACTCAGCTCCTGTTGGTTCTATATTGTATTGTCTTTGTTTGAAAATTAGTATGGAAAATTTTTGTGGCTGTTTGCTATTTTTAATTCCCATTTTCTCCCCAGCCAGTAGCTTATTCACGGTTTTGCTTTACTTTGCTACTTAAAAAGACCAAAAACATTCAGAAAAATCCCCAAAAATCACAAAAACAGCAGAAAATTATAAAAATCCCAAAAAGATTTTATTTCTGAATTTTTGGATATTTCGCATGTTTTTATAAAAAGTGTAGCACCTCCTTCATTCCCTCGTTTATATTTTCCAATATTTAAAAAAAACAACAAAATATAAATATAAAATTATAAAAATCAGGAAATTGAAAATCAAAATACAAAATTAAAAATTAAAAATTCAATAAAAAATAAAAAATTTTAAAAACCCACAAAAATTTTGGATTGGCTGAGTAGTCTAATTGACCTAGATTCTGACTTTGTCTACTCTGCACCTTTGTTTCCTGTGTTCGACCCCTACTTGCTTGCCACTGTACATTTGTAGTAGGGTATAATAAATTTTAATCCTTGCTATTGATTGCCTGATTGATTGTGTGGGTTAATTGTTGATGAACGAGGAGGCTTGAGTAGTCGCATCAACGACAGTGAGTCTGATTTGTCAGACCACTATTTAGCGGCTCTCGCCTTACCGTTTTTCAAATGGCGCCGTTGGCGGGGAGCATCGGTTTGTAGAGTACTTTTGAGTCTATTAGTTGCTTATCCATTTTTGCTTGTTTGTTTTTTGTGCATAATTTGTTTTGAACTGTCTGACACCTCTCTTGTTTTCTTGCGAGGGACCATTGACCGAGGAGGATCGCCTAGGGGATCCTGTGCATCCTTGAGAGGAGGAGCCGGCTATTCTATCCTAGCCGACAGGAGAGAGCAGGAGAGCTTGCGAGTGAGAGATAGTCAGTTTTTGTATTTTTGTGAGAGAGGATCATTTAAATTGTAATAATACAGGACTTGGACACTTTGACACTTCGGGCCTAATTTCCGGGTGTTTGTTCACCTGGGGGCTCACCGCGGTTTTCTTCGCGTTTTCTCGACTGTCATTTGCCGGTTTTGATTTCATTTTCACTTTCTTTTGTGGATTGAGCCCTTAGTTCTAGGCCTTTGATTGATCGATTAGATTATGTCCAAACACGCTAATAACCTTTGCATGTACCTATAGATCGTATTTGGACTTAGTTTAATTAAACAGTTAACTCACCTTCTTAGATCCGTCGTGCCGCGAGCCCTCCCCATCAAGCGCTACTCTTGAACTCGATGTGTCGAGAAGAGGAGGGGGGGTCTAGACCGGACTCTTAAGATCGAGGATTGGTGATTAACTTGTGCTTCTTCACACTAGCAGTTGCCTATCTTAGGACGATTTCCGCATTGCATACCGGCATGTAGATAGGTTTACAAATTCTGCTTTGCATCCCGCATGGAGAGAGCTGGGATTCGCTGTAAGTCTTCTTACTTTGCATCCATCATTTAGGCACAAAGGTGATATTTCCATCTTTGTGCCGACTTGCATTGGCTTTTCCGATTCTATTCTCCCTCTATTTTTGGACAAAGTAGGATAAAGAAAATACAAAAACGTTAGGCGCTTTGTTGAAATTACTCAAAAGAAGCGATAACACCAAAAAAATAAAAAAGGGACTGCTAAGAAAACTTGGACCTAAATAAAATTGGTAATTGGACTCATTGATTGGGGAGGGTCACACCCTCACTTGTATTCAGGTTGCATGGGAAGGTCTCCTTCCAAGTGAGCAGAGTGCTTCGTAAGGATTAGAGCCCAAAACCCAGTCTGTGGCTGCCTTGTGTATCGCATGGATTTCCGAAGTATTGGCGCTTCTATCGTACATGGACGAGTAGGGCTTGGTCAATATTGGTGACTCTTTATTGTGCAGAGCATCGACCTTGTCCGAAGTATTGAGCCTAGGCCACGCCTTCACGGGGGTGTCTGTATCATCGTCTTGCGTCCGAGTAGGTTCTTGCACGCTCACGGGTGATTCCGTTGCGAGCGAGTTCCGAAGTAGCGGTTTCGCCTATTGACTTCCTTTCTCTATTTCTTTGGCTGAGTAGGGATCCAGGAAGGGTTACAAGGACTTCAAAAAGTGCAGACTACAGGTTACACAGGAGGAGGACAAGTACGGGATACTCTTCCGGCAGTTTTCTCTCTCCTATAGGCGTAGCGCTCTAAGGACTTGTTAAAAGATAAATGCCTGAATTCATCTAAAAACTACAAAGATAATAGACGAACCCTTACGGCTTCACGTGTTGAGTTGGTGAATCCCCTTTGCTTTGTGTTTGCTTGCTAGTTGGATTAAGGTCAAAGATCAAAAACACCGCGCCTTTGCGCCATTTTTGCTCTCCTTCCACTTGACCCTTGCTCATTGTGAGCCTTCTACTGTTTTACATTCCATTTTATTTCTTGTTGACCCCCGTATCTTTCATCCACATCGATCTTCCTCTTGATCTCCGACATGGCGACGAATGGGCAGTTTAGTCGAGACCTCGTCGACACCCACATCAGTTCCACTCGCTCTCCATCTCCAATAATTCAGGGCGATTCCCGAGAACCCGATTCAGACTCTGTGGACCGATCTCCAGACTCCCTTCCTTCTTCAATAAACAGGGATCACTCTCGTCCCAAACTCTGTCCATTTTGGATGGCAATCGATTTCACTCCTTACACATCGCCGTCCTTAACAAAATTCTGTATTGACCTTGACACAGACCACATCTCTCTATCTGGTGCTGCAATTCAGACTGATCGGGGCATTCTCCCATGTGCAGACTTTGAGCCTAATTCTGAGCCAGTAAACCAAGCAGACTCTGAGATGGCAAGAGGAAGAGGAAAGGGACCACAACCCCCATCTGAGCCTGAAGTCAATCCGGGGGAGGGGAAATATACCACGCAAAACGAAGTCAACAGTCAGTTGCTGGCTTCCATTCAAGCCATCCAGCAGCAGTTGACTAATCAAGCCCTGGCCCATACAACCTTCCAAGACATGCTGAACGCTTTGAGGAGGAGGGCCGATGCAAGAGACGATCGGAGGGAGAATGATCCGAACCAAGAGCCTGATTTTGAAGAAGTTAGAGATGAGTTCTCAGTGGGAAGGCCCGAGTTTGAGGCAGCAGATGAAGATCCACCGCAGCCGAAGCCTACACTGAAGGAGACATACAGCCCAGGAGCGGGACGCATCACTGAGTGGATTCAGGTTCCGCGTATGCATGTCCACTTCGAGCTAAAGCCGCGATTTCTGTCGCTACTTCCCATATTCCATGGGAACACCACGGAGGAACCATATATCTTTCTCAAGAAGTTTAGCCACATCTGTTCCACTGCTCACTACCCCGGAATCCCTCTGGGGGTAGTCAAGATAACCGCGTTTACCTTCAGCCTTCAAGACAAGGCCCTATATTGGGTTGACCATCTTGGGGAAGGTTGTCACCACCTGGGAGGAGCTGAAATCTGCATTTCTCCATAAATTCTATCCTCTCGGGCGATTGAATCAGATGCGTGCCCGGATCTCCAATTTCTGCCAGCAGCCCCATGAGACCATCCATGAAGCGTGGGAAAGATTCAAAGATCTTCAGGAGAAGTGCCCCCACCATGACATTCCAAAGACCAGTCTCGTACAACACTTCTTTGGGGGGCTATCATTTGAGAGCCAAAAACTTGTAGATGCAGCTTGCAGCGGTTCACACTTCAACAAGGACGAGGACGTGGTATGTAACGTCTTCGAAGAAATGGCTGAAGGAGAAGTAGCTCAATCCTCGTCCAGAGTATACATGAAGCCACCAATCGCCATCAGCAAGCCAGTGAACATGGCTTCTCACACCGAAGATAAGGATGAGAGCTCCAACCTGAGCATCATTGGGAGCCACTTGTCCAAGGTGGATATCATTGAGAAGAGGTCACAGGACCTCGAAAAATTGGCAGTCATTGAGAAGAGGACCCAGTGTCTAGAAAAGCTCGACCAGATTTCCCAGCAGCTGGAGAAGCTCATTCGAGCACTGAATGCAAACATGTGCAACGCTGTGTCTACCTCTGCAGAGCCGAATGCTGAGAAGAAGGAGCCTACAATGCAACAAAACCCTCAGCCGACTCCACCGCAGCCCCAGCCAGTCCAGCACGTGTACTACGTGCAGGTCTCAGAGCAGC
The DNA here is from genome assembly GCA_037367405.1 of Ottelia alismoides. Classification (NCBI taxonomy): domain Eukaryota; kingdom Viridiplantae; phylum Streptophyta; class Magnoliopsida; order Alismatales; family Hydrocharitaceae; genus Ottelia; species Ottelia alismoides. The sequence goes on from JAZKJV010011424.1 coordinate 276,011, forward strand.
CCCCGCAGCCCCAGACACAGATGGTTGTACATCAACCCGAGCCTCAGCCAGCTTACTCCGAGCAGTTCTCTCCACCCCCGCCACTGATTCAGGAAATCAATGGTGTATGGGACAATGAAGCACAGCTGACCCGTCCTCAAGGACATTCTCAGGGTCAGAACCTGGGCAACAGGCCCTACCACCAGCAGCAACAGGGTGGGAGACCCTTCCAGCACTCCTACCAGTACCAGCCTCCATCCCACGGCAACACCTGGAGGCAGAATTACCAGCATGGTCCTCAGCAGTCCGGATATCGCGGACAGGGATACCATCAGCAACCGGTTGCTCAATACAATCAGGAGAATGCACAATATTCCTCCAACCCTCCTCACCAATTCTCTCAAGGTTATCAGTTGCAATCTCAGCCGCCATATCAGCATTCTAGACCCCAGCAGGGGGACTCTTCTGAGATTGTGCCGGTTAACCCAGCCTTGGCCTGTTTAGAGCAGTTAATGAAGAATATGGCTGAGATGAACCAGAAGATCGATGACCTGACGGTAGCCAAGACTGCCATACCAGCCCAGGTCGAAGACAACCCGAACAACTTCCGACGCAAGGAGCAGGTAACCGGCAGTGTCCAACCCGAATCAGGTGAATTATATTGTTTTTTATCTAATGCTGTTACTCTCAGGAGCGGTAGGACACTCCAGCCATTGGCGACGGCGAAGGGAAAGCATCTTGCATCTGATTGGGAATCGTCAGTCCAGCCAACACCATGGCCGAGCAGTATTTTGGGAGCAGCACCAGCATTCAAAAATTACAAAAAAAATGAAGAAAATAGAAAAAACACAAAAAGATAGAAGCAACCTCGGTGGAGAACAACCAGCATTGGAGACGCCTGCACCTGCTTCACAGCCAGTTCCTGACAGGAGGAGCACTACACCTGCAGCGAGTCCAACGCCAGCACCAGAAGTCGAACCTGTCATTTTTGGTCCACAAATTGTAGATGAATCCATTCCTTTTTGCCATCTACATGTAAACAACAATATGGACACTATTTTGAATGAAATTGGTGAAGATTTTGTAAATATTCCTTTTCCAGAAGCAATGAAAAAACACAAAAAAATGAAAAATTTGAAAAGTGCTTTGTCTGATCCGGCCATCATAGAGATCATTCAGAATTTGGTGCTGAATATGCCATTGATGAAAGCTCTTGAGTACATGCCAGCCGTGAAGAAAGGATTAAAAGAGGCATGCACGACCAAGCGCAGGCCGCATCCCCACAATTCCAGAAGCAAGGGTGGCAAGTCTGAAAAGCATATCCTCACAATGGCCACCGTGAACGCCATCAGCAACCTCCCAGATAAAAAGCCAGATATGGGAGCACCTCTAGTACGTTGCCAGATGTTTGATCAGAAGTTCGAGCGAACACTTCTCGACAGTGGGTCTTCTGTCAATTTGATGCCAGCCTCGCTACTCACGGAGTTCAGGTTAGGACCGCTCAAGCCTACAAAGATGATTTTGCAGTTTGCAGACAAGTCAGTCAAGCGGCCTAGGGGCCTGTTGGAGGACGTGATCGTCACGGTTCAGGGAAAGTCATTCCCGGCCGATTTTGTGGTCTTAGATATGGACGTCCCCTCTCCATTGTTCCTTACCCCAATCATACTTGGAAGACCATTTCTGCGGACATCAAACGCAGTAGTGAATTATGGTACAGGAGAAATCACTTTTGGCGCTGGCAATGAAATAATCAGAGTAGAGACCCTGTCTGAGGGAACATCAGCCGAACAGACATCTCCATCTTGTGCAAGGGTGATTGAATATGCTGACGACTGCGACTTTCTAGCAGAAATTCAAGATACCAATTTATTTCTGGATGACAATGAGATTCATGAACTCCTCTGCCCCGAGGAGGAAGTGGAGGCCGCAGTCGAATTTCCCCGTATCGATCAGGATGAGGAACTCACTGATGTGCTGCAAGAGACTGCCGTGGGGGTGATGTGCCTTCAGAACCAAGAGCTGAATTCTGAAGAATCCTTGAATGAAGAAGAAATTATTGAGGAATTCTATCAGGATTTGAGAGAAGAAACAAATCAGAATATGGTGGACATCGAACAGTTGAATGAATCACCACCTGCACTGATAGCTGAAGTCACCACTGATGCAGCTCAGACTCCACCAGAGCTAAAACCTTTGCCCTCCAACATGAAGTGTTCCTTCCTTACTGGAGAACCGAATATGTATCCGGTCATCATCAATGCCCATCTGACCGAAAACCAAGAATCTCGTGTGATGGAGGTTCTTGAACGCAATCGTAAGGCGATAGGCTGGCGAACATCCGATCTCCATGGGATCAATCCGTCATTAAGCTCGCACCGCATTTTTCTGGAAGAAGATTGCAGGCCCTCTCGAGAACTTCAGAGAAGATTAAATCCTAATCTGCGGGAGGTCGTTATGAAAGAGATCCAGAAGTGGTGTGATGCGGGATTTATCTATCCCATCTCCGACAGCAAATGGGTGAGCCCTCTGCATGTTGTGCCCAAGAAATCAGGGATCACCATTGTGAAGAATGACAAAGGAGAGAAGATCGCAACCAGAGTACCCACTTCTTAGCGAGTATGCGTGGATTATAGAAGACTTAATCTCGCTACCAAGAAGGATCATTTTCCTCTACCCTTCATCGACCAGATCTTGGAGAGATTGGACTCGAAGGAATACTTCTGCTTCTTGGATGGATACTCTTGGTATAATCAAGTTGCTATTGCTCTTGAGGATCAAGAGAAGACCACGTTCACCTGTCCTTTTGGCACATATGCCTTCAGACGGATGTCGTTCGGGCTATGCAACGCCCCAGCCACATTTCAGAGGTGTATGCTTGCAGTTTTTGCTGATATGGTGGGCAACTTTCTCGAGGTCTTTATGAACGATTTTTCGGTCTACGAAGATTCCTTTGATCAATGCCTGGATTATTTAGACCGAGTCTTACGGAGGTGCTGCGAAGTCATTCTTGTGCTCTCATGGGAGAAGAGCAACTTCATGGTGACCGAAGGAATTGTGCTGGGTCACGTTGTTTCTAAACGTGGTATGGAGGTTGACCCAGCCAAGGTGGACGTGATTTCCAAACTTGAGACACCTACAAACATCAAGCAAGTCCGGTCATTCTTGGGCCATGTCAGTTTTTACCGACGTTTCATCAAAGATTTCAGTAAACTGGCCAGACCGTTGACTGAGTTGCTCGGCAAGGACAATGAATTCATTGTAGACCACCGTGTGCTCCTTGCTTTTAATCAGTTGAAAGAGCTCATCACGCAGGCCCCTGTCTTACAGCCACTGATTTGGACTCAGCCTTTCGAGATCATGACCGACGCGTCAGATTATGCCATCGGAGTTGTACTGGGACAAAGGAAAGATAATGTACCATTTGCAATTCACTACGCTAGCCAAACGCTCGATGAAGCCCAGAGAAACTACACTGTCACTGAAAAGGAGTTGCTAGCGGTAGTTTTTGCCTTGGAAAAGTTCAGATCATACCTCCTTGGGTCCAAAGTAATCATTTACACTGAACATTCGGCCATTCGGTACTTACAGCAGAAGAAGGACGCCAAACCACGTCTCATTCGGTGGATCCTTCTCCTCCAGGAATTTGACTTGGAAATCAAAGATAAACCTGGGGTAAAGAATGTAGTGGCCGATCATCTGTCAAGGCTTCCTAAACCAGAGTCTCCTGAACTGAACCTCCAGCCGATCACAGAGACCTTTCCAGATGAGTCGATTCCGTCTGTCGCCTCACTTCCTTGGTATGCGGACATTGTGAACTATCTAGTTGCCAAGAAAATCCCACAGGACTGGCCTAAATTGAAAATAGACAGGTTCTTGTCTAAAATCCATTTCTACCAATGGGAAGACCCGTATCTGTTTTGTGAGGGAGAAGATTGTATCTGGAGAAGGTGCATTCCTCAGGAGGAAGTTCCAAGTGTCCTCACTTTATGCCATGATCAAGATTCTGGAGGACATCATTCAGGCAAATGGACGGCAGCAAAAGTTCTTCAAAGTGGCCTCTGGTGGCCTTCATTATTCAAAGATGCAGATGAGTATGTCAAATGTTGCACTGACTGCCAGAAGATGGGTAGAACCATAGGAATGAGAGATACGATGCCTCTGAAATACATTCAGATCTCAGATGTCTTTGACACATGGGACATCGACTTTATGGGCCCGTTTCCTAACAGTCAGGGTTATGAGTATATTCTGCTTGTTGTCGATTATGTCAGTCGATGGGTGGAGGCTATTCCCGCCCGAGCCGCCGACAGTAGGATTGTCTGTCGATTCTTGAGAGATCACATCATAGCACGGTTCGGAATTCCCAAGATTCTCATATCTGACAGGGGTAGCCATTTCATAAATAGAGAGGTGAAGAAGCTAACCCAAGAATTCGGCATTGAGCATCATGTTGCTTCACCCTACCACCCGCAGTCCAATGGCTTAGCTGAATGTTCAAACAGGGAGATCAAGACAATCTTACAGAAGCTTGTACGTCTGGATCGCAAGAACTGGTCTCAGCTGCTTGATTCCGTTCTTTGGGCTTTATAGAACAGCGTACAAGTCACCCTTGGGAATGTCTCCCTACCGCCTTGTATATGGCAAGCCATGTCATCTGCCCGTTGAACTTATTCACAAATCTTTATGGGCCATTAACATCTGTAATTTGGACTCCAAGCAAGCGGGAAGGAACAGAAAACTGGATCTGAACAGATTACTGGAATTCAGAGAGTATGCATATGACAACAGCCTGATGTACAAGGAGAAGGTCAAAACATGGCATGATAAGCATATCCGTCGCAAGTCCTTTGATCCAGGTCAGAAGGTGTGGTTGTTCGATGCGAAATTAAAGATCTTTCCAGGCAAATTGAAGAGCAAATGGACTGGGTTGTTTATGGTTAGGCAGGTGCGTGACAACGGAAGTGTATTGATATCCAATCTGTCAGCTGACGCACAGCCATTTGTAGTCAATGGGCAGCTTCTGAAGCTATACCTTGAACATGATACATTCATGGTTGTCGTTGACTCTATTCAAGTAATCTATGAGGATGAGCTGAATATATCCAAAAAGGCAGGGAAAAGCGAAGCACAACAAAACATTTTTGAATGATTTTTCGTCTTTTTCTTTTTCTTCTTTTCTTCTTTTCAAATTCTTTTATCCTCTCCTACCGAATTGATGTCATCCCTTTCATCATTGCTACACTTAGGATGTACTCTATCCTAAGTATAGGGGGGATGCGCATCCCGAGTTGCTCATATCCACTTTCATCTCTTTTCTTCTTTTCTTCTTTTCCTTGTCTATCTTCTTCATCTATCACAATGGTGTCGCCCCTTGTAGACAGTCTTCTATACTTAGGACGTACTTTGTCCTAAGTATAGGGGGGTGTGCACCCTGAGTTTCTCTATTTTTAGATCCTCTCCATTGTCTCCTCTTCTTGTCTATACTTAGGGATATCTTACCCTAAGTATAGGGGGAGACAATCTGAGTACGATCTGTTCATTCCCACCCTTGACCCTCCCTGCGTTGTGTACAGTCTGCTATACTTAGGATTATTTGATCCTAAGTATAGGGGAGACGGTCAACTTCTCATTGGTTTATTCATTCATCTCTTATTCAATTATTCTTTAGACTTTCCTATACTTAGTACGAGTTATGTCTTCTCTTTTCTCTCCGATCTATGAGGACATAGCTCAAGCTAAGTATAGGGGGGTCATATATACTGCGTATATACTTTAGCCATAACTCGTACTTTCGTATTTTCTTAATAATATGGCTAATAATTCATTAAAAACTTTAATAAAAAGGTGTTTTGTTCCTCAAATTCTTTTTGTACCTACTGATTAAAAAATCAGGTGAAAATGTTTTTTGCAAAATGTTTGAAAAATAGTTTGAAAATCCTTGTGAACACTTATTGAAAACTATTTTGAAAATATTTTGTTACATGTTTTCAACCTGTGTAAAAATGTGTGGTTTGTAAAATTTATTTTCTTTGTGTGAAATAAAATGTTTGAAAAATGATTTTCAAATGTGTGTACATGTTTGTAAAATGTTTGTAAAAACTATTTTGGACTATAGTTTTCAAAAATTGTGTGAAAAAACTTGTGTCAAATAATTTTGAGGATTACTTACATCTCACTAAAATCCACTATGTATATATGTATAAAATTGAGCACTTACCCTGTAAATTCTTAAAATCCACTTCTTGTAGATATAAGAAGTACTCCCGTGTAAATAGTGTTCACCTAGTTTTTAGCCAAAACCTTTTATTTTCAAAAATCCCAAAAAACATTTGCAAAATTAAAATCCAAAAACATTTGAAAAATATTTTTGAAAAATACAAAAAAAATTTGCATCTGCATATGCATCATCATCTTTTCAAAAAAAATCCATAAAAAGTTCAAAACCTTTGAAAATTGCATCACAAAAAGATTTTCTACATTGCATTTGCATAGCATGAGCATTTTTGGATTGAGTTTGATAGTTGAAGGAGTCTAAGTAAAATCCGAAGATTGGAGCTTGGTTGGACCTTAAAATCTACCTAATTAACAGGAACCTTATAGGAACTGGGATTGAGGTACTTCAGGTCTAGTTGACTTAATTCTTTGAGGATCACGAGACTTGGTTCAATGGTTTCTTGGCTGCCTAAGTAGAGTATTTCGGAGCACACACACGACTCTTGTTGATAATGACCTAACTTGGACATTTGCACCTTTCACATGGCTCAACTCAGTTGGAGTGGTGAGGGAGTTGGATTTGCCGGTATGAGACGCAAACAGGTGGAAACATTTGTCCTCCTCTAGGGAGGGAAGTGTGCCCCAACCCGTCCAGTGGTGATGAGTTTCGAGGATAGGAGATCGTGGGTTGCAATAAAGCTTTAAAAGAGGGATAGTCTACTGGCTCAAGAGGAAAAACTCCCTATGTAAATGCTGTTGTATATAGTATTCAAAAAAATGCAAAAGCAAAACTCCAAAAAAGTGGACAGGCATGTACAAAAATAAAAATGCCTGCCAGAGTGTACATATGTCGTAAAGTCAAATAAGCAAGCTTGAGCTTCAAAGTCAGATTATGTGAGCCTGCAGCTGGATGACTTGACTACACTGGTCTTGCATCCTAGGATAGATAGCTACACTGGCTACCGTCCATTCTTCTCTTCACCCCCTCCTCTTGAGCTGATTGCCACTTGAACTTAGAAGGGAATACCCTGCTCCTTGAGGGATGAGTTGTTGGATTGGGGGAATCATTGGGTTGTCATATCGGAGAAGTCAGTCTCTTTGTCATTTCAGTTGGGAAGGGCCACCATCACTTACACTGTACGAGTCAGATTCATAGTCGTAAGGGTTTGCGTATGAGTTGAAATATTTCTGACCTGGCTATTGAGGAGACTTGAGCAGAGTTTTGGGATTCTCGAAGGCTGTTGGATTTCAAGTCCGGTTCTCATTAAGGTTCCTCCTGCACTAAAAATCCAAAGGTCCGACCTAAGCTCCAAACTTTGATTTTGTGAAGACAAGTTTGATAATTAAACTTCATCCAATTTTCTTCTTTTTCTTTTCTTTATTTTTCTTTTTCTGCACTTATTGCATAAGTGTTTGCTAGGGACTAGCAAAGGTAAAGTATAGGGGGATGATGAAGCCACGTTTCATCATCTTTATTCTATCATTTTGGCCTTAAAAACCCTAGTAAATGCTTGTAAATAGAGCTAATTCATGCACTTTAGCATTCATGCATCATTGTGTAAATATTGTATAAAATGCGATTTTTAAAGCCAAAATTATAGAATAAAGAAAAGAAAAGAAAAAGAATAAAATATTGTAAATATTTTATGACCCGAAACCCCGAGACCTAGGCATGTTGATGACTAGGTCAACAAGGAATAAAGTAGGGGGAGATAAGGGCCAAAATACCAATAAAAATACCATTCATTCCATTCATTCTTTATTCATTTTGGGACCTATTTTTGGTTCCACTTTTTACACATCAAATAAAGAAACTTTGTACATGAAAGTTGTAGCTATTTAAATAAATAAAAATACAAAATTGATTTCACTGAAAAATAATACACAGATAAAGAGTTATGGTCTGAATAAAAATCCAGAATCCCAACTTCCCAGACCTGTATCTCACAAATAAAGACTCCAAATGCAGCAAACTCACCTTTAATTGTATATAGAATAAAATAATCTATTTAATGGCGGTGGTTTCGCATTTGGCGGAGCTACGGTTTGAAAGTTGAGTTTTGCACCCCTATTGCATAATTGTACAGATTAAAATATTCGATTTATTCTTTGTTTATTATTTGTATATTTTTATATTTTTATAATTATGTAACTGTTTCTTATAATAATTATGTGTATTAAAATTGGAATAAAAACCAAAATAAAACTTAAAATAAAATGCTTACATATTTGATACATAGGTATATTACCTATACCCGTACCTACATAATACCTATTTATATTTTATTAAATATACAAAACATCTCAGAAAAATAAAATAAAAATATATTTGTGTATATAAAAGTATTTTATACTTTTAGAAAATACTAAATAAAAATAATAGAATTTAAAATACACAAATTAAAAATAAAAGAACAAAACATGTAGATATTATACCTATATAGGCTATAATAGGTAACTTATAAAAATAAACCTCATAAAAATGATTAAAAATCAGAATAAAATACTACATTAAAAAATAAATATTTTTTATTTTTATCCAAAAATCAATAAATTCGTTCTCTATTTTTTATCGAATTTTCAAATGTTTTTTCCAACGATTTTTTTGATTGGTCCACGTGGACCAACCAGCTTCCATCGTTGGTTGACCTCGGTCAACTCTCTGACCGAGGTCTGCCAGGGCGTCAGGTGTGATTTTTTGTCTTCCTTCGAGGATTTTTCCTGGACACATCGTATCTCATTTCATGATCTGGTCTCCACGACTTTTGTGGCCCGTCAACCCATGATTCACGCCCTCAGCTCTCCTTGGGCTGTGGGTCGCTGCACCTCGCTGCCACCATCGATCTTGGAGCCTCGCCCGTCAACCCTACAAAAGAGCATCCCCGACTTCAATTCAAATTTTAATCCTTCTTCCGCCATTTCCACCCTCAAACCCCTAGCCCTTCGTGTTCCTGGTGACAGCAGGCGTCGAATCGAGCCTGGGTTTGAAGCGTTTGGCGTCGAATCGAAGAGATTCAACCCTCGCCGGAGCTCCGCCGTGCCTCGCAGCCCGTCGTCTCTGGTGAGCTTCTTCCCCTTTTCTTTTCATTTTCTTGTAGCCTTAGCGTAGGTTAGCTTAGCCCAGCAGTAGTTTTCATTGTCTTCGCGTGATTCGCCGTGAATCTTCGATCGAAGACACGACGGAGCTGAGCTCCGCCCATCATTTCCGATCACTCCACGCCCGACCCGACCGTCTGTCACCTCCATCCTTCTCCCCTTCGCTCCGTCATCGCGCTCCGCCCCTCCATTCACCTCGATCTCGCCCAGATTGAGTCGACAGAGCTTCCCTCTCCGCCGCTCGCTAGAGCTCATCGCCCGACCACCTTCCGCCTCCATCGAACCGTCAAATCCACCCTTTTTGCTCGCCTGGTTGCTGTGCACCTAACTCTGCAGGATAGAGCTAAAGAGAGGGCTCCATCGATCTTCGACTACTCCAGGACTCACCGCCCAGGTCGCCTCTGCCGTCCGAGCTCTCCACGCCGTCACAGCCTCACCTGAGGCTACCATCAGACGCGGAAGGGCCCCAGGCCTTGATCCGGGGGCCGGAGCGGCCGCGTGTCGGTCGCAATCGCCAGCCAAACCTCGCCGGGGGAGGTGTTCTTCGAGACACTCTCCCCGCCGTTGGATCAGGAGCCCGCCTCCAGGTGCACGTCAGCCGTCCGATCGCCCTGTGCTCCCCGCCGTTGGATCAGCAGCCCCAGATCTAATCTCAGCCATCCAGGACGAAGGGGTACCGGCCGTTCGATGCTCGCCACGTGTCCAAGTGAAGCTCCATCGGCCGCACGATTAATCCCCGTGGGTATTTTGCATCTTCGACCCACGTGCTTTCGCATTTACTCTTTAGTATTAAAACTTTCGTCTGCAGTTTAAAAACTTCTGTAATAATTGCACATAGGTCCTCACACTTTTTATATTTGCACTCTGGTCCACGCCACGTCACCTCACGTGACTGGGGCGTGTACCTTTTGGGCATTTTGCACTTTTCATCCTGAACTTTAAGGTATTTGCAGTTATACCCCTGTGCCTAGATATTTAATTATGTTTTTGGAAAAAATTGCATGTATGCCCCGCTGGCTTTTGATATTTACAAATATGCCCCTGTGAATGATATATCACGTGTTATGCGCGTGTATTTTTGTCGAACTTGCAACTAAGCCCCTGGATGTTTACATAATTGCATTTATACCCTTGTCAGGCTTAGAAATTTTGTATGCTTAATCTATTTATTTCACGCATCATATTTAAATGCCAAAAATTCTCAAAAAATAGACTTAAGCTCATGTTTGCTTATATTTTAACGCCATATTTTTAGTGTATTATTTTATTGCATTTTAATATTTATTAAAAATCAAAAAACATGCTTTTTATTTACTGTTTAGAGTAGAAAACACCAAAAAATATCAAAACACCTCGAAAAATTCCAAAAAAAATTCCTACTGTCTATTTTAACCTATTTTAGTGTCAGTTCAAAAATCACTAAAAATCTTAAAAGAAAAACCTAAAAAATTCAAAAATACATAAAAACTTCAAAAAAATCTATAAAATTGTAGAAAACCCAGAAAAATAGAAACTCAGCTCCTGTTGAATCTATATTGTATTGTCGGCTATTTGCTATTTTTAATTCCCATTTTCTCCCCAGCCAGTATCTTATTCACTGTTTTGCTTTACTTTGCTATTTAAAAAGACCAAAAACATTCAGAAAAATCACCAAAAATCACAAAAACAGCAGAAAATTATAAAAATCCCAAAAAGATTTTATTTATGAATTTTTGGATATTTCGCATATTTTTATAAATAGTGTAGCACCTCCTTCATTCCCTCGTATATATTTTCCAATATTGAAAAAAAAGAACAAAAAAATATAAAATATAAAATTATAAAAATCAGGAAATTGAAAATCAAAATACAAAATTAAAAATTACAAATTCAATAAAAAAATAAAAAATTTAAAAACCCACAAAAATTTTGGATTGGCTTAGTCTAATTGACCTAGATTCTGACTTTGTCTACTCTGCACCTTTGTTTCCTGTGTTCGACCCCTACTTGCTTGCCACTGTACATTTGTAGTAGGGTATAATAAATTTTAATCCTTGCTATTGATTGCCTGATTGATTGTGTGGGTTAATTGTTGATGAACGAGGAGGCTTGAGTAGTCGCATCAGCGACAGTGAGTCTGATTTGTCAGACCACTATTTAGCGGCTCTCGCCTTACCGTTTTTCAGCGAGGAAGGTCTCAAGTTTCTGCCTGGGCCAATCTTGTGGAACTTTCTTGGCGACAAGATAGTTCACAATATCAGCATACCATGGGAGAGAGGCGATATCAAGGATCGCCTCATCTGGGAAGGTCTCACATATAGGCTCAGTCTGCTAAGAATCCTCAAGATACTCCAATCGGGAGAGATGATCCGGCACCATATTCTTGACTCCAGGTTTATCCTTAATCTCTATATCAAACTCCTGGAGTAGAAGGATCCATCTGGTCAATCTGGCTTTGGCATCCTTCTTTGCCATGAGGTACCTGATGGCGGTATGATCAGTATAGATGGTCACTCTAGATCCAATGATGTAAGATCTGAACTTATCTAGGGTGAAAACTACGGCTAGCATCTCCTTCTCAGTGATTGTGTAGTTATGTTGAGAGGCATCCAAAGTACGTTTAGCGTAGTGAATAGAAAAGGGGACTCCATCCCTCCTCTGTCCCAGCATGGCCCCCACGGCAAAATCGGAGGCATCCGTCATGATCTCAAATGGGAGAGACCAATCAGGCGACTGGAGAATAGGAGCCTCTACAACACGACTCTTAAGAGTCTCAAACGACGATAGACACTTATCATCTACAAGGAACTCAATGTCTTTCATCAGCAGATCAGTCAACGGTCGGGCGATCCTACTTAAATCATGAATGAAGCGTTGGTAGAAACCGACGTGCCCCAGAAAAGACCGTAACTACCGTAAATTGGACGGTGGATTGAGTTTTCTAATGATATCCACCTTGGCCGGATCAACCTCCATGCCCCTGCTAGAGATGATATGGCCAAGCACCGTCCCCTGAGTTACCATGAAGTGACTCTTCTCCGAAGACAACACAAGGTGAAACTCTATGCATCGCTGAAGGACTCGATCTAGGCAATCAAGAAAAGAATCGAATCCATCACCGTAGACCGAGAAATCATCCATGAAGACCTCCAAGCACTCCCCCACCATGTCCGAAAAGATGGACAACATGCATCTTTGGAATGTCGCCAGAGCGTTGCATAATCCAAATGACATGTGTTTGAAAGCATATGTCCCGAAGGGACAGGTGAAGGTAGTCTTGTCCTGGTCCTCGGACGCGATGGCCACCTGATTATATCCGGAGTACCCATCCAAGAAACAATAATGGCTCTTCCTTGCCAGCCTCTCAATAATCTGATCAATAAAGGGCAGGGGAAAATGATCCTTCTTGGTGGTCTGGTTCAATCATCTGTAGTCCACACAGACCCGCCAAGAAGTGGGTACCTGGGTAGCGTCTCCTCTTCGTACTCGCTAATAACTGTGGTGATGCCTGTCTTCTTGGGCACCACATGCAGCAGACTGGCCCATTTGGAGTCGGAGATGGGGTAGATAAAATCGGTGCTCCACCATTTTGAGATCTCCTTCATGACAACATCTCGAAGATTCGGGTTCAGCCACCGCTGGAACTCACGCGACGGCTTCGTGTCCTCCTCGAGATAGATATGGTGGGAGCACAGGGCCGGACTTATCCCCTTGAGATCGGCTACACTCCATCTTATCGCCTTGCGGTTCTTTTCAAGAACCCCATCAGACGAAATTCCTGCTCTCCAGTCAAATCAACAGAGATAATGACTGGGTACATCTCATGCTCACCCGCAAGGAACCTATATTTCAGCGACGATGGTAGTGGCTTCAGTTATGGACAAGTAGGTGCTGGCGGATCTGGCCTCTGAAAAGTTTGAGTGAATGTGGCCAAATCTGCATAGGAGAATAAGAACTCTCGCTTGCAATCTGAATCTGGCGAAGGATGCTCTGTTGGACTGTCTCTGTTCTCTATGGAATCAGCCTCCTTTCTAGTTGTAGGCTCAGTGGGAGTCAGACACGGTATCAAATCGTCAAACTCTGCCCAATCAATATCTGGGATCTATATCAGAATCACAAAAATCTATCTCACGATCGGGAACTGGCTCTGTTGCCTGAGATGTATCCTGGGCCAGGAATGCGCTCTCCAAGCTCTCCTCTGCTAGCGTCTCTACATCAGCAAACTCTGAAGGTGAGAGGATGGCCTGTGCTACTGGATCTGCCAAACTGCTTCGTCATCTGCGATCACAAAATCGCAGTCCTGGTGGATGTCTCGCCCTGCCTCTGTCATCTGCTCTGAATCTGAGGTCGGCTCCGAGCAAGCTGAATCTCTAGCTCTTGTCTCCTCGACTGTCTTTATTTGTATACTCTCGCCCTCGATGCGAAAGTACACCTTCCCGCTATCATGGTCGGACATTGCCTTGGTTGTGGCCAAGAACGGGCATCCTAGAATGATCAGGGTATTGGTCACGGACTCAGGGATCTCCATGTCCAACACAACGAAGTCCAAAGGGAATTTCAGGCCCTGAATCGTGACGACAACGTCCTTCAGCAACCCCTTCGGCCTCTTGACAGATCGATCAGCAAACTGAAGGACCCGTCTTGCTCTATCGTAGAGGGCCCATCTCGAAGCGGTCGAGAAGGGCTGTCGGAAGTAGGTTGATCGAAGAACCGCTGTCTAATAGAGTGCAATCGAACCTCTGCTCATGGATGTGACATCTGACATACGGGGCTCCTGCATCTGGCCTCTTGGCTGGCAGACGATTCTGGATCGCGAAACACATGGCACGAGTAAGCACATGGATCTCTGACTGATGGTTCCGCCTTTTCCTCCTAACTGTGGTCCTCTCTCTGAGTGATCGCTGGAAGAGAGGTATGTGCTCCAAGGCCTCCTGTAGAGTCAGCTGTATCTGAAATCTGTTCATCATATGCTAGCTGAACTCTATCTGATGGTTTTTTTTCTGATTTTCTTTTTTCTGCCTCTTAGCCAAGTGGAGTGCTTGGGGAAAGGGGACTATGGGGTCCTTCTCAGATGAAGGACTAGGAGAGGGTCTCGAATGCTCATGAACAGTAGAATCCACACATACAGCATTAAGCAACACAGGTGGATCCAAAAATAATAAATCCTTTCCTTTATTTGCAGAAATGTCCTCAAAAAATGACTACAAAGACGTGCTCTCCTGCAACAACGCCATTTTGGTGACACGCCTGACAACTCGAGTTAAGTATGTAAATAATAAAGGGTTGTTGTGACCTGAATTGCCAAGTATAATCAACGAGAAAAAGATTTTTAAACCACTTAAGGGAAAATCAAACAATGGCAAGCAAGTAGTTTCACTATTAAATTTACCTGGTATAGCGAGCAGGGTCGAACACAAGGAGCACGGTTGAAAAAGTAAGTAATCAAATTTCCAAGATAATTTTTTAGTGATTTTTGCTTTTTCAATTTTTATTTAATTTAAACAAAGCACAAGTCACAAAGGGATAAAAACACACAACACCCCACTCTTTTTATATTTTTCAGGATATCCTAAAATGCTCAGAAAAATATGGAAAAATGTTTTTTGTGTTTTATATGTTTTAAAATATTTAGGATAATTTTTCAAACTTTCTAATGTTTTTGTGATTTTATAAAAATCAAATAATAGAAATAATAGTGGACAATGCACAACCAAGAGTATTTTGCATTTTAAAAATACTTTAAGTGCTTAATGTTCGTAGAACTTATTTTTAGCTAAACTACAATTAAATATCTACAAAAAGAGACTCGAATTACAATTTTTGGATTTTTCTAGAATTTTAACAATTTTTTACATTTTTCGTGTTTTGTAATTTTTTTGATTTTTATAAATGATTAATGCATAAAAATTGGATAGAAATTAAAAGACACTAAAGTACACCTACATTAATTTTTTTGGAATTTTTAGGCAAATTTTTGAATTTTTATGATTTTCTAATTCCAGACGGAGAAAAGGACAGTTTTTGAATTTTTAAAAATATCAAATGACAAAAAAATGCAATGAAATTTTTATACAATGTTTAAGCGCATAGCAGGAGCATACACAATTTTTATTAGAATTTTTAGAGCACAAATATCACTTATTTCATCAAGAAAATCATGCAAAATTTGTCTGCAATACAGGGAGTAAAATGCGATTATTTAAAGTTTCTGGAGCAAAATATAACAATAAATAAACTATAGGTGAAAAATCGTAAATTACCTAGTAGGTCACGTGCGAAGCATGTGCTGTGTGTGTTGGCAGGGACATATTTGTAATTATAGAAACTTTCAGGGGCACCTCCGTAATTTTTCTAACTATTATATTTTATTTCAAAACCCCACTAGGGTTCCTCTGTAGACTCTTCGTCTTCAACTGGGGAGGTGGATAGTGTCGCCGCCGCAAGGGGGCTACCGATGGAGACGGGCATCACCTTCGTCGGTGGCTGGATTTGCGCTGGCGTGGAGGTAGAGGCCCGGGGGGTCTTCAGCGGAGTCGTGGAGAAGGGATGCTTCGGCGGTTGGAAGCGGAGGACCACGCAGAGCGCGCGACCACGAGGCGAGAGGTCAGCCGGGCTGGGCTCGAGCTCACTGCGATCTTGTCGGCGGAGTTGCGGAGGTGCGGTGGCCTGGAGCACCGCGCGGTGGCACGACTGGCGGGGCGGTCGGGCAACAAAGGTCTGGATTGGAGGATGTTTCCTCACGCGGTAGTTTGCGCGGAGGTGGAGGCTGGAGGTCGGAGCAGCTTCGGAGGACGGCCTGGCGGCGCGGGTCGGCGGGGCACGTAGGCTCTGGCGATCTATGGGGGCCGATGCGGGACGGGGAGGTCGGTGTTGCGCGACGCGGCAATCCGCACTAGACTAGAGGAGTTGCCGCGTTGCTGCTTTGAGTTTTTGTTTTTATTATTTTTTATTTTATAAAAACTATAAGCAAAAAAACTGTAAATAAATTTTTTTAATTAATTTTTATAAGCAGGATCTGTAGACTGATAGGAATAACAATAATTTTTTATTTTTTTAATTTATATCTTTTAGATGATCCCTTAAAATAAAGGTTAAAGATAAAAACAATTATATGTTTTTAAATTCCTTTTATTTACTAATCAATAAAATAAAATATGTGAATGGTTGCGGATCTTGGTGTAGCGGAAGATAGATCCAGATCTCCGACCACCGTGTGTTGTCGGAGGTGATAGGTCGTGTGAGGTAGAATAAGAAACGATTAGATCGAGGAAATGAGATGGCAAGTCGGTGTCAGATCAGACAAGTGTGATGGATATTTTTTTTGGAATTTTAGGATCTCATAATTAATAAGGACATCTACGCAAAAATTAAAAGTAGGATTAATCTAGGAAAAAGATGGGAAAAGAAAATGGATCTCACCTCGGGATCAGATACGCCGTGATGGTCTCGACGAGGGCTGACTTGCTGTCACCGGACAACTCAGAGGCTGGACACTCCTTCAACAACATTGCTCGCGGAGATCGAGCTCCTCTCTACCAAAGATTGATCAACGAATAACGAAGGAGGAGGATCCCATTAAAAAGATAAGAAAATACAAAAGGAAAAGATGTACAAAAGAGGAAGGTGTTTAGTGGTTAATTAATTAATTAAATTAATAAATTAAAAATAAATTTCGGAATTAATTAAAATAAATAAATTAAATAATTTACAAAAATTAATTAGCTACCTTAATGGTGGTGGTTATTAAAGGTATGTAATAATATCTTACATATAAGGTACGTTTTTTAAATCAAATAATGAATTAAATAATTAAATCTAAATATAAATTTCGTAACTAAATTAAATTATTTAATTAATGTTAGATATTTATTTTTTGGGTGATTTTTATATAAAAAATTAGTTGTATACAAATATTATATACATATAATACAATATACATATGTACAAATAAGGAAATATTTTTTTAATATTTTTTTTTAATTTTTTAATTATAATTTTGTAATTTAATAATGAAGATAATATTTACAGTTATGTAAATTATGTATAAAAAATAAATATGAATAAATATACAAATATGCAAGTGGTAGAACTGCACAAAACACCCTAGAAAATCGACTTTCAAACCGTAAGTCCAAAAATTATGAAATAACGGGCATTTCAAAGATAATTTAATTTAGAGCATAATGGAAGTAAGATCGAGGAAATGAAATGGCAAGTCGGTGTCAGATCAAACAACTGCGATGGATATTTTTTTGGAATTTTAGGATCTCATAATTAATAACGACATCTACGCAAAAACTAAAACTAGGATTAATCTAGGAAAAAGATGGGAAAAGAAAATGGATCTCACCTCAGGATCAAATACGCTGTGATGGTCTCGAAGAGGGCCGACGTGTACAAGGTACATTTTTTAAATTAAATAATGAATTAAATAATTAAATCTAAATACAATTTTCGTAAATAAAATAAATAAATTAATTAATGTTAGATATTTATTTTTTGGGTGATTTTTTATATAAGGAAATTAGTTGTATACAAATATTATATACATATAATACAATATACATATGTACAAATAAGGAAATATTTTCTTAATTTTTTTAATTTTTTTAATTATAATTTTTTAATTTAATAATGAAGATAATATTTACAATTTTGTAAATTATGTATAAAAATAAATATGAATAAATATACAAACATGTAAGTGGCAGAACTACATAAAATATCCTAGAAAATCGACTTTTAAATCGTAAGTCCAAAAATTATGAAATAACGGGCAATTCAAAGATAATTGAATTTGGAGCACAATGGAAGTAAGTTTGGTTCAATTTCAGTTTGCATGGAGCCGAAACTGGTCTTTCAATTATCACTTTACGGTTTTTTCTGAGTGTGATTATTTGCAATATGTACATTATTTTGCTTTGCAATTATTTTTATTATTTACTACACATTTTTATTAACAATTTTGTTTAAAAAATAATTAATTTGAGGTCAATTTATGTACAAATAAAATAGTAGAAATTTTATACATATATACATGGAATTTATGTACAAATTATTTTTTTGATTTTTGAATTGAAGACCCTATCTCCCCCGATTTTATTCCTGATCGATCAGGTCAAGTCTTGACCTTCTCTCAGGATTCGAGTCAGTCTGTATAATTCCATAAACACATCCTTTATTTTTCTTTTATTTGTCTTTTCTTCTTTATTCTTTTATTTAAAAAAGTGTTAAAAATTCATATATAATAAATGCATGCAAAATAATTATTACATGAAATTAGTAGGTATTTACAGGTGTTTGACTAAGGAAATGAAGCTAAAATAAAATAATAAAGGCGATAAATCATTGATTCATCAATTAGCAATGTACATATCCTTGTTAATATTGTATAATTAACACATATTTTCCAAAAATAAAAGAATAAATAGAAAAGAAAAAGAATGAATGATGTAATTATGAAATAAATACAGACTAGCCCAAACCCCGATTGAAGGTCAATAATTGACATGATATTTGGGTAAATTTCACATTACTGCCTGCAAGTTTATATTCTTATTATTCAGTCCAGAAATTTTTCATATATACATTTTATTCCCTATATTGCACAACTCGAACTTTGCATGATCTTCTTCATGGAATAAATGTTTTTATTGTTAAAAAAATCTCAAAAAAATTATGTATGTTCATGTTATAGTTTTTATCATTGTACAATTTTTTCATCAATCTTTTTGGCATGTGATATATTTAAAAAATTAAACACTGCATCTTTTTGCTTGCCTGACATTATAAAATTCATAAAAAATTCAAAAATTCGCCTAAAAAATCCAAAAAAATACTGTAGATGTATTTTGGTGTCTCTTAATTTCTGTCCAATTTCTATGCATTTTTCACTTATAAAACTCCAAAAAATTACGAAAATGAAAAATCTTAAAAAAACTGTAGAAAATCCAAAATTTGTGATTTCATTTTCTGATTGCAGATATTGCTTGGTAGTTTATATTAAAAATAATCTCCATGAGTATTGGATATTTAAACTATTTTTAAGTTGCAAAATACTCTCGGTTGTGCATTGTTTACTCTGTTTTTCATTGTTTGATTTTTATAAAATCACAAAAACATCAGAAAAATCTAAAAAAATTTACCAAAAATATTTTAAAACAAATTAAACACAAAAATGTTTTCTCTAGAATTTTCTGAGTATTTTTGACCATTTTGAAAAATACAAAAAGAGTGTGGTGCGTGTGTGTTATTATTTGTGCTTGTTTTGAAAATAAAAAAATAAAAATTCAAAAACCACTAAAAATCATTTCCAAAATTTGACTACTAAGTTTTTAAATCATGCTCCTTGTGTTCGACCCTGGTCGCTATACCAGGTAAATAGAATAGCGAAAACCGCTTATATTTGCTTTGATTGATTTATCTTTTATTTAGTGGTTTAAAACAAAATTTTTCCGTTGACTGCTCTTGGTGATTTGGATCACAACGACCATTGTTTATTTACATACTCAACCGAGTCATCAGACGTTTAGTGGATCGATCATAAAAAAATAAATATGAATAAATATACAAATATGTAAGTGGTAGAACTTTACAAAACTCTCCAGAAAATCGACTTTTAATTCGTAACTCCAAAAATTATGAAATCATAACCATTTGAAAGATAATTTAATTTAGAGTATAATGGAAATGAGTTTCGTTCAATTTGAGTTCGTATGGAGCCGAAATTGGTCTTTCAATTATAACTTTACGGCTTTTTCTGAGTGTGATTATTTACAATATGTAGATTATTTTTCTTTGAAACTACTTTTATTATTTACTACACAATTTTATCAACAACACTCACTTACAAAAATAATTAATTTGAGGTCAATTTATTTATAAATAAAATAGTAGAAATTTTATACAAATATGCATGGAATTTATGTACAAATTATTTTTTTATTTTTGAATTGAAGACCCTATCTCCCCCTACTTTATTCCTGGTCGAATAGGTCAAGTCTTGACCTTCTCTCAGTGTTCTGGTCAGTCTGCATTTATTCCATAAACACATCCTTTATTTTTTTATTTTTCTTTTCTTCTTTATTCTTTTATTTAAGTACAAAAAGTGTTAAAAATTCATATTTAACAAATGCATGCAAAATTGTTATTACATGAAATTAATGGGTATTTACAAGTGTTTGACTAAGGAAATAAAACTAAAATATAAGAATAAAGGCAATGAATCATGGATTCATCAAGTAGAATTATACATATCCTTGTTAATATTGTATAATTAACACACATTTTCCAAAAATAAAAGAATAAATAGAAAAGAAAAAGAATGAAGGATGTAATTATGAAATAAATACAGACTAGTCCAAACCCCGATTGAAGGTCAATAATTGACATGATTGATAAGGAATAAGTAGAGGAATATAGTACAAATTGTATAATACTTATACAATTAATATTTACACTTTGTGAATATTATATTGTTAAACACTTGTAAATACTTTTAATGATAAGATAAAAAAAATAAAAATTTATTCAACGTAAAAGAAATAAAAAAACAAAATTAAAAGTTCTATTGTACATTAGCCATACTTATAAATATTGTGTATAATACTTATTTATTTAACACCTTCATTTAATCTATAATAATCAAATAAAATATCCTTTATATTCTTTAAATTATGATATAAATAAATAAAATATAAAATACATTATATTTTTGTAAAAAAATAAAATAAAAATACATGTATATAATACATAGGTATAGTATACATGTACACATAACATTATACTATATATACCAAAACATAGTCATTTAAAAATTAATAAAAATCTTATAAAAATAGTTTGAAAATTTACAACCATTTTTTATTTCATTCATTTTTATTGAAACCATTTGCTATTTTTTATTTAGTTATGTAAATTTTGGTATTCTGATTCGTCCACATCTGATTGTTGACCTCAGTCAACCCTTTCTCTTCAGGACCCGACCCGACTCCCCCTTTGACGGACTCGATTTCTCGACATTTCTGCAGTTGGGCATGATCTCCATTCACCTTAATTTTTACACCCGACAACTCTCCTAGGACCCGTGATCTACGCAGATCGATAGGTGAGGTCGGATCTTCCTAGGGTTTCACATTTCCCTCGAATCTTCTAGACCCTCACACATCCCTATAAAGTCTCGCCTCCTCCTCCCGAGCTCAAGAGCTCGTTCCTTGTGTCTCTCTTCCACCATTAGTGCCAAAAGGGAAGTGACAGTATCTTGTTTGGCCTTCTCAAAGCTCGATTGGGTGCACGATGCAGTGTAGCTCAGCTCATGGCTGAAGCATGCCATCGCGATAAGCCTCTTCTGCCTTCCACTGCAGAATCATGGCCACAACCTTGCCATAACCTTCGCCTTACTTTGCCTTCTGTTCACGCACTCTCATATACCTTCAATTACTCACTTTCGCAGTTCATTCTCAAGTTCATCCATCAGCCACCGTCTTCCATCTTTGCTCCGACCCGAGCATCGGAGACCTATATCCCACTTCCATATGCACAGAAGAACGCACCATTCCAGTATTCATCCTTTAGTGCATCCTGACCACCCTTAGACCAGCTCATCGGAGCTGGATTAGGGAAAGACCTCCCTCCTTCATTTCCGTCGGAGGTTGAAGACCACACCCTACCACTTCTTTGCCTTTCTCGACCAAATAACCCTGGTCAATGCTACATCTCCGAGCCTTGAGTTTTCTCGCAGGTCTCACAATGCGATTAAATCTCGATTCGACCCTTTACGACACCGGCAGAGTAGCTCCAGGCAAAGCCACCTCCATATTTCCATTGAGCCATTTTCCATCTCATCCAAGCATTCCTTCCGATTTTGTTCCCCTCCAGCGTGTTGTTGGACCCATCAACAAACCGATTCGAACCGTGTCGTGCCCAATAATCACTATCGATGTTCAGCAGGGGGCTCTCCTTCGTGTTCTTCTAGTCCCGTTTCCGGCTGTTAGTTTAAGAGATCCCCTTCCATATCTGATCAGAACCGCTCCTTTCACGCCTAAATATAAGCGGACCGATCTAATCTAGGGCCAATCCAATCGCACGTCAATACCATACTATCATGACCATTAGATCTGTACCTGCACCACCAGATCTAAGTCGCATGCAGCCTCTCCACCATCAGATTTTTTCAGAGGTTATCAGAACCGTACGCAGATGTCACATGCACTGCATGCCTTTTGGATGGTATATTGCACATCTCACTTTCCTTTTATGCTATTTCCATTTAGTCCAATAAATATAATAAGTAGTTAAGAACATTTGCAGTTTGGACCCCTTTACTTTAGTTATTGGCATTCTAGTCTAGTCTACTTTCAGTCACATGTAGTGTCACACGATTTTTTGGGATATTTGCATGGTCTACCCTGAACCATTTATTTCTTATTCAATGAATGAAATGTTTTGATTAATTTCATATATGCCCTGTGAGCGATGATCACGTGCTACGCACACTTCTTCCTAGATTATTTGCATAGCATACCCTGGACTTTCTTTGCTTATTATTCGCTAGGTCCTAAGACTTAAAGTAATTATAATTTGGTCCATCTTGAACTATTGTCCTTTGTTAAGTGTAATAAATATTAAATAAAACTCAAAAATTGCCTAAAAACTATCTATAGCTCATGCTAGCATGTATTCTATATGGTAATTTTTGTGTATTGATCTGCATGCATTTTCTACTATTAAAAAAAATAAAAAAACCCTAAAAAGCCTTTGTTTATATTAGAAAAATCATAAAAATTAGAAAATATATCCAAAAATCCTAAAAATGTAGTAGGTGTCTTCTATTATCCTCAATCTCTATTACCATTTTCACTCAAAAATATTTTATGAAAACCAACAAGATTAGAAAACACTTGAAAACATATAAAAATGATATAAAATCATATGAAAATCCAAAAATCATGATTTCATTCTCTATTTGTAGATATTTACCTATGTTTTCTCATAAAATCCACTTCTAAGAGTTTTGAGTACTTTATCAATTTTTAATTTGCAAATTACTTCTGGTTGTGCATTATTTGTTGATTGTACAACTGTTTGTTATTTAGAAAATCACAAAAATATATGAAAAATACCTAAAAATTAACAAAAATACTATAAACATATAAAATCCAAAATATGTTTATTGTATATTTCTAAGTATTTTTGACCCTTTAAAAAAATACAAAAAGAGTGTTTGTGTGTTGTACTTATTTTCTAATATTGAAAAATTAAAATTTTGAAAATTAAAAACCAATAAGAGTAATAAAAATATTTTCAAATCAATTACTTAACTCTTAAATGTGTTCCTTGAATTTGACATTGGCCGCTATATCAGGTAAATAAAAGTAGCAAACCGCTCACATTCACCATTTGATCTTTAAGGTGGTTTATTTTCTCATTGATCGTTCGATTGATTAGGATCGCAATGACACTTGATTAGTAACTTCACCCTAGTTGATCGATCAATCATCAGAGGAGACACAGATCTCGGAAGTTTTCTTTGCGACTTTTTATTTTGATTGTGTTAGGTGTATTGTGTATTATTTTTGAACGAAAGTAATTTTGTATTTTTCTTTGTATTTTTATGTACAATATTTATGTAGAGGATTTATTGACTTCAGATGTAAATAATAAAGAATAAAATAGGTCTCAAAATCCTATTATTGATGAATAAAGTTTTAGGATTTTCATCTGTACTTTGTATAGTTAGTCTATCCTTTCTCTCTCACTTTATTCCTTGTTGACCAAGTCATCATGATGACTGGATCTTGGGATCTAAGGTCACTCAATTTTTTTTAAAATTCATTCCTTTTCTTTAATTCCTATCTTCTTTTATTTTGATATTAGCTTCATATATTTATACAATGTATATGAATCAATTATAGAGTGTTATTTTGTAGAAATTAATGCTATATATAAGTATTTAGCTAGAGATTCATCAGGGGGATGGGGATGATGACAAGAGCAAAGATGAAGAGAACGACGAGTAGAATTTAGTATAGATGTTTTATACTAATTTAGGTTGAAAACATTTTTAGTTTATTGTTGCGTATATGAGTATTTCATTGAACTCTTTGGATGAAATATTTTTTTGTTTAATGTGTTATGGTTAATTAATTTTGTACAATAATTCTATCATTAATAGTTGGATGTATGTATTATTTTATTGAGTTCATGCATGGTGCGATGAAAACAGATAAGACGTTGAGAAACACAATGAACATGTATTATTTTTTCCCTGAAAAAGCTCAAAGTGGGCGGTCATGACCGTCCCAAAAGGCCCTCTATGTGTGTCCTGATGAATACCCATTCATCACTCTTTATTCTTTTATTTTAGCTACAAAACCTATGCAAAACACATGTATATCCTTGTAAATAGCAATAATTACCATTCATCATGTATTGTGTAAAAATGAATAATTAGCATGTTTTTGTGCATAAATAAAAGAATAAAGAAATAAAAGAATAAGAAGGAGATATTTAAAATAAATATTGAGCAACCTAATCCCAAGGTAGGGCTCAGCATGGGTCTGACCACAAAAAGATCCCAAGTAGAGAGAGATAGGGAAGCTCATGTGTGTATATATACCTATGTTTATAAATAAAAATATTTTCCTCTAAATAAAACAAAATTGCATTTGTGTGAATATGTATATATTTGTGAATATAAAATTTAAATAAAAAATGGGAAAAATAAAAGAAAAATAAAAAGAAATAAAATTCCTTCATCATTGTATATATACCATGTACATAGAACCACTCCCATATTTATTATGACCTTGTAAATAAATAATTAAAATTCAATAAAAATATGTATATATTTCAAAGTCCATAGTGTAAATAAATAAAATAAAAATAACAAAAATAAAAATAAAATAAAAAGAAACAAAATAAAAACCAAAAGCCACCTGGTACATATACCATGTATGTACATATATAAAACTATTTATTTCACCCTTGTAAATAATTAATAAAAATAAAATAAAAATACTCCTTTATTCCACATTTTATCTTATAAATAAATAAGATATAAAATTGGAATAATTTGTATAATAATAAATAATTTAAAATCAAAAATAAAAAATACATATGTATATACCTGTATATAATAATAATATTTTATAAATACCTAAATTATATTTTAAAAAAATAAATAAAAATCACAAAAAATAACTTAAAAATAAAGAAACATTTTTCATGTTTTAACTTTTTCGAAATTCGACCATTTATTATTTTTTATTTAATTTCTAAAACTTTAATAAAATCTGAATTCTGATTGGTCCACGAGGGATTGTTAACCCCCGATCAACTCTCCCCCGCGGACCTATTTCTAGCGGATCCGCAGGCTTGACCCGACTTTTTCCATTTTTCCCCGCACGATCCGCCACCCACTTCCTCAAACCCCGGGCTCCTTGTATCCCTGTAGATCCGAGACCCTTGCCCGGGGATCTACCTAGGGATCCGAGCTCCGACAACCTCGCCCGACCCCATTCTTCTCAGACCCCTAGCGTTGTATAGACCCAGCTCCGCCGCTCATTTCACACCATCTTTGGCGCTCCCCTTTCGTCCCAAGAGCTCCACCTTACTCCCCAGAGTGACAGCTGCACGAGGAAGGTGTTGAAGCGAGGAGAGAGAGCTTGCGTCACTGATCCGGCGTCATCTCGCCGCCGTGCACCGCCCAGAGCAGCGCTTGAGCCTCGGGCCTCCGACGACACTCGAGGCGACGAACAGAGCTACATCAGCTCATCCCTAGTCGACCACAGTCACTAGGTAGCCTTGATTCTTCCTATATTTCTTGAATTTTGGATTACCCCCAAATCGACCCTTTGCCGTCGTTCATCGATTACTCCTGCTCCTATCAACCATTCCATCGTCCGACCCGACCATCATCTTTGCCATACTCCTCTTCACATTCTACGACTTCCCATCCAACCCAATTCTCCCCGGAACTGGGAGTCCACCCTCCTCCGCTGTCGTCTCGTTGGAGGGTGTCGCCCCGATGCACCCATTCCCTCATTACGCCTCTCACCGGGTCGAGGCAGTTTGCCCTCGACCCAGGAGTCTTCTAGTGCTGTTTTACAGGGCCAACAAGTCCCATCTGAGGGTCTGAACACTTAGGCATAGAGCTCCAGCTCCGCCTTCGTCGTTGGGGCTCCTTGGAGCTTCTTGGCGTCATCGGAGGAGTCCACCATCTGCGGAGGGCCTTGGCGGTTCATTTCCATACCTTTGCAACCCCCGAGGAGGTACAACGCAACAACGGTGCTCCGGCGAAGTTCGCCGGAGCCGTGTTCTTCCAGGAGCCTCCGGAGCCGTCCGTTCAACCCCGACTTTCCAGACTCCATCCGAACCGCTCGATCAGGCGAAGAGGAGGCCTATAACAGCCACCGTCCGATCGACACACGGCCGCCTCATCGCCCTCCATCCAGCGACAGGGTGCCCTTGATCCGCCACCGTCAGATCTCCCACGTGGCACCGCCTCAGCCCTCGGATAATAAGGGGTAATTTACCCGTAGGCACTTTCTCTTTTTGTTTTTGTCCTTTAGTCCTGTAAATATTTTATATAGTTCTTTTTATTTTGGTAAAATTGCAGTCTGGACCTTTATGTTTAGTTTAATTGCATATTAGTCCCCTGTTTGTGTATGCCACGTGCATCGACACGTGAAACCTGGAAATTTTGCAATATTGATCCTGTGTTTCCTGTGCTCTATGGTTTGATCTTGTAGAAATAAGATTTGCATTTCAGTCCTTCCGTGCCTAGTCCACGTGCATTGCGCGTGTTTTATTGGACTTTTTGCACTTTGGGCCCTGGGATTTTATGCCGTGTTACCGATTGGCCCCTGGACTTAGTTTTTACTATGTATAGGTCCCTGTGCACTGTGAGCCTCTATTTTAATTAAATAAAATAGCAAATTACACCCAAATTGTGTGAAATTTGGATATGTGGCTCCTGCCACTGTGTAAAAATTTCCCTAATTTTTGGGTACATTTTTGAGGCTTTTTAGTATTTTTAAAAATTCAAAAATAGTTGTTTTTGCCTCTGTTTAGATTAGAAAATCATAAAAAAATAATAAAAAACTCTTTTAAAAATTCAAAAAAAAATTAGGAGTTGTTAATTTTGGTGTGCTTTATTTTCCATGTATTTTTGGCTATTTTTGGATATATAAAAACCTTAAAATTGAAAAACCATTAAAAACTTATAAAAATTCTAAAAAATTGTAGAAAACTCCAAAACAATAAACTCTTTTCCTGAATTTTGTTTATTATTTCTAGTTTTCATAAAAAATACCTCCAAGCTTTTACAGGACCATTTAATATTTTAAATTGATCTTTGAAGCCTGGCTGGACAGTAGCACAGTATTTCTTCCTTCTTTGATTTTTAGAAAATTATATAAAAATCATAAAAATCTCAAAAATTCACCAAAAATAGTAAAAAAACCTAAAAAACATAAAAATTTTGGACCATTTTTGAGTGATTAAATAATTCTTTGAGTGTGCTTGTTTCTTACCTTTTATTATTTCTCTTCATTATTAAAAATCCAAAAAAATATAAAAATAATTAAAAACCACCAAAAATACTTGTTTTTACTTCATTTCATTTTTGACTACTTCGTAGGCCGCAAGGCCAATTCGTGCTCCTTGAGACCGACCCTGGGTGCTATACCAGGTTAATCACATAGCAAGACCGCTATTTTTATGCTGATTGATTTTTGTCTTTTCGATTGGTGGTCTGATTTTGTTTCTTGATTGAGCTCTGAGCCCTGAGGGACTGAGGTCACAACGACCTTAGTGATATATTTACCTTAGTCTATCGGGCATCTCATCAGAATGACAGCATTGCCGGGGAGCACGGCTTAGTAGTCATTTTTGAGTTTTCCGCGGCTTTTCCTTTTCGTAGCTTTCTGTAGATATTTTTGTATATATTTTATCTGACTTGTTTATATATAATAATCTGGTTTGGCACTCTTTTTGTTTACTTACGAGGGCCCGAGGACCGAGGCAGCTCCTCTCGAGGAGCCTACGCAACCGCGGGAATCGTAGGCGGCTCCCTTCTAAACGGAGCCGCAGGAGAGCGCAAGGAGACAGTAGGAGTGCGGGAGCTGTGGAATAGCCGCGTGGATTAGCCGTAGATTAGGTTTAGCTTAGATTTACTTTTCAGTCAGTTTATTTGAACTGTTGTAATAATACAGGGACCAGGGACAGAGACACTTAGACTCTCGGGGTCTGTTTCACCGAGCATCGGTGTGCTCGGGGGACCCCACCGGTTTTTCGCAGCTTTTTCGCGGTTTTTTAGTGTTTCGACCGTTTATTTACTACTTGTCTGATTTACACAGATTTTCAGCCTTAGCTTAGGATTTTGCTTGATTGTGACGTAAGTATTTAGGATCCCAACACCTAATTGCTTGCCTGTTCCTATAGCTCGAATAATTGGACCTAAATAATTAATTCACAAGAAAAAGCCGCTATTAGAGCTCTGGTCCATGTGCCTTGAGGAGTCACATACAATGCGTGCAGGATCCATTGTGGCGGACACCTAGTGGCTCCCAAGATAGGACTCCGGACCTAGGCTCGAGTACCCGGCTACCATTTTTTCGTGTAGAAATTACTCTGCTAGGGACGGTTTTCCACGTGCATCATATAGGTAGTTTTATTCTATCATTTATTGTATGCGCGGATCACCCTGCATGTAGACTGCTGGAGTCAGGTACGCATTTCTTACTCTGCATGCATCATTGATTTTCACGCATCAGCTTTTTCATCTTCTCCCCCTGTTTTGGACTTAAAATAATCAGGAGAACCGAAAAATTCATTAGGCGTTGTTTGATATTGAAAAATACTTAAAAAATCAAAACTATAAAATTGGGGCTGCTAATCCAACTTGACCCTAAAAGACACTCCACTTAAAAATTTGTCTTGGGGAGAGCAACCCCCTCATTGTCTAGTTTGCTTGAGCGAGAGAGTGACTCGCACACTAGGCTAAAGCCATATCCGAGCCTCGATCAGACTACCAACCTTTTATACAGGACAGTCTGTTCGGCGGATTGGATTCCCAACAGGTCACGTAACCGCTCTGCTATCTTGACTTGATCACCTAATAAAAACTGACAAGATAATTGACCGAACTCTTACGATCTTCAGCTCTCATTGAGTAGGTGAATCCGGGGTTTGTTTGCTCATCATAGTTATTTCCAGATCCCATCCGCCCGACTCGCCAGATCACGATGATGGGCAGGAGGTCCCTTAGGCAGCCTCTGGCTGCACCACTCTTCAGGACTCCAGCCCAATCATCTAGGTCGGTTCGCAAGAGCCCAGACCCGCTCTCCGAACCCGAGTTTGACTCCGCCCTGTTCCCCTTGACCACCCTTCTACCACTCCTGAGACACGAGTGCCAGATGCGAGACAACAGACTGATGATTTATCGGCACCTGAGTTTTGGTATTTTGCCTTTGCAGAGACCATGGCCGGCAGCAGTGATGACCGCACCGGAGGCCTCTAAGGAGAGCAGACATTTATCCTGGACCAGGGTACGATCAACAGCACCCTGATCGCCTCCCTTGAGACAGATCAGCAGCAGTTGAGGGATCAGGGTGCATTCATGATTGAGATGAGGAGAGAGATGGAGCAGATGAGAGCCGACCACGAGCAGCGTGGCCCAGACGACAGACCGAGGATACCCGGTGATGCGGCAGCAACCGCAGCCGCAGCAGCAAAGCCTCCGAGACCGATGCGGGAGTTGCACAACCCCGGATCGACTTTGACGCATCGTTGGGTCGTATTATCAGCCATCATGGGGGACTTCAAGTTCCCCCAAACACTCTTCAGCTTCTACCCCGGTTCCATGGGCTCGCCACTGAGGAGCCCCATCTTCATCTCTAGGAGTTCGAGATGATCTGCAGCACCGTCCACGACCGTCAGGTGGATGAGGATACCATCAAGATAATTGCTTTTCCTTTCTCCCTGGCAGATAGAGCAGCCAACTGGTTGAAGCACTTAGGGAGATCTGTGTACACCTGGGAGCAGCTCCGCACCGAGTACTTGAACAAGTACTATCCACTCGGGAGGACGAACGCAACGGGGGCCCTGATCAGCAACTTCTCCATACTCCCCAACGAGCAGTTTCACGAGGCATGGGAGAGTTTCCGAGAGTTGACAGACAGATGCCCGTACCATGACATCTCGAAGCCGAACCTTGTTCAAAGCTTCTTTTGCGGGTTGACACCAGAGCTGCAGGGCCTGGTGAACGCTTCTTGTGGCGGGTCCTACTTCACTAAGGATCATGATCAGGTCTGGGCCATCTACGAGGAGATGGACGAGAACTATACAGTGATGTCCCAGACCAGACTCTACACTCAGGGACGCCCTCAGCCACAATCCGTGCAGTACCAGAAGATAGCACGGGTCGACGCCGGTCCTTCTACTTCGTCGGCAGCAGCAGCAGAGGCCGAGTCCACAACCGTCGACATGGGTATCATCAGTGAGAAGCTGGACCGAATGGATATTATAGAGAAGAAGCAGTGCCAGAGCATATCGCAGATGGATCAGATGGCACAGTTGTTGATGATCTGAAGACACATGTCATGTGTCTCCAGGAGGCACAGACGGCTTCTCAGCCCCGTCTTCAGTCACGAGGAGATCCGAGTGGCAGTGGCAGCTCGTCCCAGCGCTCCAGCTCCAGCCAGCCTAGACAAGTCCACCTTGTATAGGCGGAGCCGTACCAGCAGCTGGAGCCTTACTACCAGTCACCACCATCCCCAGACACTCAGATGGTGGTTTACCAGCCGGATCAGCCTCTGACAATACTCCCGCCACTCTCCTACGAGCCGGAGCCGTTGATGGACGTCAATGGGATTTGGCACGACCGACCCCAACCCGGTATCCGACGAGACCATCCCAGATTCCGTTGGTCGGCCGGAGGTGCCAGCTCCCAGTAGCAGCCTTCAGGTCAGGGTGTCCAGTACGGTCATCAGCGAGACCACCACCAGCAGCAGCCCCCAATGTACCAACAGCAGCAGTCATCCCAGTATGGTTCTCGTCCCTATCAGCAGGGACATTCTTGGAGGCGTGATCAGCCTCAGCAGCAGTTTCATCCACAACAGTACCCCTCTCACCCGCAGCACCAGCCACAGCAGCAGCCTCGCTTCCAGCGAGGCTACCCGTCAGGTTCTCATGGGCCATCCTATGAGAACTCCGCCTTAGATGACATAGCCTGCCTCCTGACCGATCCGTAGGCTACTTTCAGACGGGAGATGGATGAGTTCCGACAGGAGGTGCGGGAGATCGTGAGAGGGAAGGCCGCCATCCCTGCCCAGATTGAGCCGAACCCAAACAACCAGAAGAGGAAATCTGAGCAGGTAGATTTCACAGAGTATGCCACTCCTAGTGATGCTTTTGGTGATATGTCTGCATATCTGTTTGATACTAACTTTGTCACACTTAGGTGCGGTAGGATGCCAGCAGGTGGCGCCTCGTCTGAGCGACGTTCCCATGCCACTTCCAGAGCGCCAGGCGAGGAGGAGCGCGGTACTGATGTCGTGAGAGATGATGATGGTGGTGCTGACGCCACCATGGATGTTGATCCGCACGACGATACTGAGGCCATCACTTCACCAGAAAGAGGAGGTGGTACTGATGCCATCATTGTTGCCGAGCCAGAGCGCAGTACTGATGCCGCGAGTCGACCTGCCGAGGGTGGTGCTGATGCTACCGTTTCTACTTCTGCTAGTCCTGTTTCCATCCGTTCATGTATCTCGGGACTTATCTGGCAATAAAGGAAAGGATTTGTTTTATTCTGATCCACCTGTGGTGCATGATGATGTATATGTGGATTTTGTTGTGCTTGAGCAGTCTAGACCCTCTCCTAGTCCTTCATCTGAGAAGGACCCTGTGATTCCCTTCCCTAGAGCACTCCACATGGGGAAGGGGAAGAAAATAGAAAATCCCAAAAAGAAGCATCAGGAAGAGTTCAGCTAGCAGATGATCAATCGATTCCACATTCAGCTGACTCTTCAGGAGGCCTTGCAGCACATCCCTCTACTCCAGAGATCGCTTAGAGACAGGACAACAGTTAGGAGGAAGAGGAGGAACCACCAGTCAGAGATCCATGTGCTGACCAGAGCCACGTGTTTCGCGATTCAGAACCGTCTGCCGGCCAAGAGGCCGGATTCAGGAGCCCCATATGTCAGATGCCATATCAGAGAGTAGAGGTTCGACCGCACTCTATTAGACAGCGGTTCTTCGATCAACCTACTTCCGATAGCCCTTCTCAACCGCTTCGAGTTGGGCACTGTACGACAGAGCAGGACAATCCTTCAGTTTGCTGATCGATCTGTCAAGAGGCCGAAGGGGTTGCTGAAGGACGTTGTCGTCACGATTCAGGGCCTGCAATTCCCCGTGGACTTCGTTGTGTTGGACATGGAGATCCCTGAGTCTGTGATCGATACCCCCATCATTCTAGGTCGCCCGTTCTTGGCCACAACCAAGGTAGTGACCGACCATGATAGCGGGAAGGTATACTTTCGCGTCTAGGGTGAGAGTGTACAAATAGAGATGGTCGAGGACATCAGAGTCAGAGATTCAGCTTGCTCAGAGACTAATTCCGATTCAGAGCAGATGACAGAGACAGGGCGAGACATCCACCAGGACTGCGATTTTGTGATTACAGACGACGAGGCAGTTTGGGCAGATCCAGACGCACATGCCATCCTCTCACCTTCAGAGACCGCTGATGCATAGACACCAGCAGAGGATAGCTTGGAGAGCACATTCCTGGTCCAGAATACTTTTCAGCCAGCAGATTCGGTTCTCTACCGCGACACAGAGTTATTGTGTGATGATGATACAGATCCCTCGGAGTCAGATTTTGATTGGGCAGAGTTTGATGAGCTTATACCAGATATGACTTCTACTGAGCCTACAACTAGGGAGGAGGTTGATGCCATGCAGAGCAGAGACAATCCAGTTGAGCAACCTTCTTCAGATCCAGTTTGCGAGAGAGAGTTCTCATTTTCCCGAGCTGATTTGGCAGCATACACTCGGATTCTTCAGAAGCCATATTTGTCAGCACCGATTTGTCCAGAGCTGAAGCCACTACCAGTGTCGTTGAAGTATAGGTTCCTTGTGGGTGAGCATGAGATGTACCCAGTCATTATCTCCGCTGATTTGACTGGAGAGCAAGAATCCCGTCTGATGGTGGTTCTTCAAAAGAATCGCAAGGCGATAGGATGGAGTGTAGCAGATCTCCAGGGGATCAGTCCGGCTCTATGCTCTCACTACATCTATCTAGAGGATGAGGCAAGGCCGTCGCGTGAGTTCCAGCGGCGGTTGAACCCGAATCTTAGAAAGGTTGTCATGAAGGAGATCTCGAAGTGGTGGAGCACCGATTTTATCTACCCCATCTCCGACTCCAAGTGGGTCAGCCCGTTACATGTAGTGCCCAAGAAGACGGGCATCACTACAGTGGTTACGGAGTTCAGAGAAAAGATTGCTACCCGGGTACCCACTTCTTGGCAGGCCTGCGTAGATTACAGACGACTCAACCAGGACACCAAGAAGGATCATTTCCCTCTGCCCTTTATTGATCAGATCATTGAGAGACTGGCAGGGAAGAGCCACTACTGCTTTTTGGATGGGTACTCCGGCTACAATCAGGTGGCCATCACGCCCGAGGACCAGGACAATACCACCTTCACCTGTCCCTTCAGCACATACACCTTCAGACGCATGCCATTTGGGCTATGCAATGCCCCTACGAAATTTCAGAGATGCATGTTTTCTATCTTTTCGGACATGGTGGGTGAGTGCTTGGAGGTCTTCATGGATGACTTCTCGGTCCACGGCGACGGATTGGACTCTTGTCTTGACTGCCTAGACCGAGTTCTTCAGCGATGCATAGAGGTTCGCCTGGTATTATCTTGGGAGAAGAGTCACTTCATGGTGACTCAAGGGAGGGTGCTTGGCCACATCATCTCCAACAGGGGCATGGAGGTTGATCCGGCCAAGGTGGATATCATTAGCAAACTCAATCCACCATCCAACTTGCGGCAGCTACGGTCTTTTCTGGGGCACGTCGGTTTCTACCGACGCTTCATTCATGATTTCAACTGGATTGCCCGACCGTTGACTGATCTGCTGATGAAAGACATTGAGTTCCTTGTAGATGATAAGTGTCTATCGTCGTTTGAGACTCTCAAGAGCTGTGTCATAGAGGCTCCTGTTCTCCAGCCACCTGATTGGTCTCTCCCATTCGAGATCATGACGGATGCCTCCGATTTTTCCGTGGGGGCCGTGTTGGGATAGAGGAGGGATGGAGTCCCATTTGCCATTCACTACGCTAGCCGTACATTGGATGCCGCGCAACAGAACTACACTATCATTGAGAAGGAGATGCTAGCCGTAGTCTTCGCCCTAGATAAGTTCAGATCTTACATCACTGGATCTAGAGTGACCATCTTTACTGATCATACCGCCATCAGGTACCTCATGGGAAAGAAGGATGCCAAAGCTAGATTTACTAGATGGATCCTTCTACTCCAGGAGTTTGATATAGAGATTAAGGATAAACCTGGAGTCAAGAATGTGGTGGCAGATCATCTCTCCCGATCGGAGTATCTTGAGGATTCTGAGCAGATTGACCCTATTTGTGAGACCTTCCCAGATGAGGCGATCCTTGCTATCGCCTCGCTCCCATAGTATGTTGATATTGTGCACTATCTTGTCGCCAAGAAAGTTCCACAAGATTGGCCCAGGCAGAAACTTGAGACCTTCCTCGCAAAGGCCAAGTTTTACCATTGGGAGGATCCCGTCCTTTACCATGAGGGAGGGGATAGTATCTGGCGTCGGTGCATTCCTCAGGAGGAGCACCACAGCGTCCTTACTTACTGCCACAAGCTTGAGGCAGGAGGACATTACTCAGGGAGGAGAACGGCGCAGAAAGTGCTCCAATCCGGCATATGGTGGCCTACTCTCTTCAAGGACTTTGATGAGTTCGTGAAGAGGTGTACTGACTATCAGAGGATGGGCACTTGTGGACAACGTGATATGATGCCGATGCAGCCCATACACTTCTGTGAGGTTTTTGATGCATGGGGCATCGATTTCATGGATCCATTCCCTAGGAGTCAGGGATTTGAGTACATTCTATAGATTATGTGAGTCATTGGGTTGAGGCCATCCCCGCCCGAACCGCAGATGCTAGGACTGTTTGCCGATTTTTGAGGAAGAATATCATTTCATGGTTCGGGGTACGTAGAGTGTTGATATCTGACGGGGGGTCTTCTTTCGTCAACGACAAGGTAAAGGCCCTTGCTAGCAAGTTCGGCATAGACCATCGAGTTGCCACTCCATACCACCCTCAAAAGAATGGTCTTGCTGAAGTGTCGAACATGGAGATCAAGACTATATTGCAGAAAGTCGTCCGCCCGAACCGAAAGGATTGGTCACAGCTTTTGGACTCGGTCTTGTGGGCATATCGGACGTCTTTCAAGACTCCTTTGGGTACATCTTCCTTTCGCCTCGTTTATGGCAAGCCATGCCATTTACCAGTTGAGATGAGACATAGGTCACTTTGGGCAGTCACTGATATACTTTTGGATCCAGAGAGTGTAGGAGATCAGAGGAGGGCAGAGTTAGCAGTCCTGGAGGAGCTTCGTGATACCGTCTTTTCAAACAGCCTACATTATAAGGAGAGAGTGAAGGAGTGACATGATTCTCATATCAGCCACAAGCAGTTTGAGCCAGGACAGAGAGTATGGTTGTTTGATGCTAGGCTTCGTTTATTTCCAGGGAAGCTACAGAGCAAATGGAAGGGACCTTATCTGGTTAGAAAGGTGCATGACAATGGGAGTATTAATATATCTGAGTTGTCTTCTGATGCTACCTTTCGAGTGAACGGCCAGTGGCTCAAGCCATATCTAGATCATGAGCCGCGGGTCGTTGATGTTGCCCCTATTCACTTTGCGTGAGATGTGGTCTCTTGACTCACATCCATTGCATCTCACGCCTAATTATCACTGTTCCTCCGACCTGTATAGATCCAGTTGTCCATATCACTCTATTCTTTAGTCCCACATCCCTTTTCTCATCTTATGATTATGCTATACTTAGGGTGCACTTTACCCTAAGTATAGGGGGGATGTGGGACTCTCGGGTATTCTTTTGATTCTTTCTACCCCTGTTTTGCTGCCTATACTTAGGGATATTTCACCCTAAGTATAGGGGGGGTAGAACCTGTACATCCTTCACTCGGATTTCCCTTTATGTACAACTTGCCATACTTAGGATTACTTGATCCTAAGTATAGGGGGAAACACCGAGTTCTCTTCATTCTATTCTTTAATTCATCTTTGTATATAGCCATTCCTTTTCACTTCCCTATACTAAGCACGAGTTATGTCTTCTTCATCGCTCTTGAACACTCTGAGGACATCGTTCGAGCTAAGTATAGGGGTGTGTGTATATATTTCATATATACTTTAGCCATAACTCATACTTTGTGTGAGTGTGTTAATAAATAAAAATGGCTAAAAACCCAAAAATCCTTAAAAATTAAAAATTTTTTCTTGTAAATAAACATTCTTTTATTGCATATACATAGCTATTGTACAAAATTATTTTTGTAAAAATGTTTGTAAAAACTTTTTGTGTAAATAGTGTGTAAATATGTGCATATCAAAATTATGTATATAGTACAAAATTTTTCCAAAATGTTTTGAAAATCAAACGTTTGCAAAAACCTTGTGTAAATTTGTGTACATATTTTGCAAAACTTGCATTCATGCATACATCCATGGTTTCAAAATATTTTTCATAATTTTTACACATGTGTAAATATTTGTAAATAGCATCTTTGTAAATATTTGTATTGTTTTTCCTGGATTATAGTTGACATTTAAACTAGCCTGGAATTAAATTGGAAAATGGAGCTTGATTAAGATCTTAATCCACCTAATTATAAGAGGAACCTTATAGGTCCTAGGGTTAAGGCTTTTCAGGTCCAGAGTGACTTAATTCTTTGAGTCCACTAGGCTATGAGCACATGTCATCTTGACGAGCCTAAGTAGAGCACTTAACAACACACGCATGACTCTCAGAGACAATGGCTTTACTTGCACCAGCACTTTGCACCTAGATCTCCACGGATAAGGTGGTGAGGAGGCAGTTTCCTTTGGCTTGGGGTAGCATATGAGGGTAGTACTTCTAGGCGGAACCTCTCTTCTTCTTATAGTGAAGGAAGTGCGTCTCAACTTGGTCTGGTGGTTATGAAGTCTAAAGACAGAAGCTGTGGGTTGCAATAAAGCTTCAAAAGAGGGATAGTCTACTGGCTCAAGAGGAAAAACTCCTTGTATATATGCTGCACCATGTAGATATGTTGTACAGATGCACATGAAAAAAATGTGCAAAAAGAAAAGAACTCCAAAAAAGTGGTGGGTCGGATTGAAAATTTAATAATCCCACCGGAGTGTATATAGTCAAATAAAGCAAAAGCTTATGGTATACATGTTCCATCTCATGAAGCTTGCAGCGGGAGACTCAGCTACACTGGTTAGAGCTCCCAAGGATACATGGCTACACTGGTTATGGTCCCTTCTCTTCGTCCCCCTCTTCTTGAGCCAGTTGCACTTGAACTTAGAAGGGAATACCCCGCTTCTCGAGGAAAGAGTTGCTAGACCGAGGCATTAGAGTTACCAGGTTGAGGGAGGTTGTTTCTTTGTTACTTCTGAGGTGGGGAGCTACATATCACTTACACCGTACAATGAAAGATTCATGGTCATTAGAGTTTGTGTATGTAGACTTGTTCTGATCTGGTTTATTGAGGAGTCATGCCTATAGATTGGTGGAACTTAGAGGCTGTTAGGTTTTAAGCTTAAGTCTAAATAAGGTTCCGACACATTAATAATCCAAAGATCTGATCGAGCTCCATATTTCAATTTAATGAAGGCAAGTTTAATAATCATCATTGATCCGTGCATTTTCTCCTCCTTTTCTTTTTCTTCTTCTTTTGCACTTCTTTTTCAAATAAGTGTTTGCTAAGGGACTAGCAAAGTTAAGTATAGGGGGGTGATGAATACCCATTCATCACTCTTTATTCTTTTATTTTAGCTACAAAACCTATGCAGAACACATGTATATCCTTGTAAATAGCAATAATTACCATTCAACATGCATGGTGTAAAAATGAATAATTAGCACATTTTTGTGCATAAATAAAAGAATAAAGAAATAAAAGAAAAAGAGGGAGATATTTAAAATAAATATTGAGCAACCTAATCCCAAGGGAGGGCTCAGCATGTGCCTGACCGCAAAAAGATCCCAAGTAGAGAGAGATAGGGAAGCTCATGTGTGTATATATACCTATGTTTATAAATAAAAATATTTTCCTCTAAATAAAAAAAATTGCATTTTTGTGAATATGTATATATTTGTGAATATAAAATTAAAATAAAAATGGGAAAAATAAAAGAAAAATAAAAAGAAATAAAATTCCTTCATCATTGTATATATACCATGTAAATAGAACCACTCCCATATTTATTATCACCTAGTAAATAAATAATTAAAATTCAATAAAAATATGTATATATTCCACAGTCCATAGTGTAAATAACTAAAATAAAAATCACAAAAATAAAAATAAAATAAAAAGAAACAAAATAAAAACCAAAGGCCACCTTGTACATATACCATGTATGTACATATATAAAACTATTTATTTCACCCTTGTAAATAATTAATAAAAATAAAATAAAAATACCTCTTTATTCCAAATTTTATCTTATAAATAAATAAAATATAAAATTGGAATAATTTGTATAAAAATACATAATTTAAAATCAAAAATAAAAAATACATATGTATATACCTGTATATAATAATAATATTTTGTAAATACCTAAATTATATTTCAAAAAAATAAATAAAAATCACAAAAAAAAATAATTTAAAAATAAAGAAACATTTTTCATGTTTTAACTTTTTTGAAATTCGGCCATTTATTATTTTTTATTTAATTTCTAAAACTTTAACAAAATCTGAATTCTGATTGGTCCACGGGGGATTGTTGACCCCCAGTCAACTCTCCCCCACGGACCTATTTGTAGCGGATCCGCGGGCCTGACCCGACTTCTTCCATTTTCCTCGCACGATCAGCCACCCACTTCCTCAAACCCCGGGCTCCTTGTATTCCGTGTAGATCCGAGACCCTCGCCCGGGGATCTACCTAGGGATCCGAGCTCCGACCACCTCACCCGACCCCATTCTTCTCGGACCCCTAGCGCTATATAGACCCAGCTCTGCCGCGCATTTCACACCATCCTTGGTGCTTCCCTTTCGTCCCAGGAGCTCCACCTTACTCCCCAGAGTGACAGCTGCGCGAGGAAGGTGCTGAAGTGAGGAGAGAGAGAGCTTGCGTCACTGATCCGGCGACATCTCGCCGCCGTGCACCGCCCAGAGCAGCGCCTGAGCCTCGAGCCTCCGACGACCCTCGAGGCGATGACCAGAGCTACCTCAGCTCATCCCCAGTCGACCACAGTCACCAGGTAGCTTTGATTCTTCCTATATTTCTTGAATTTTGGATTACCCCCAAATCGACCCTACGCCGTCGTTCATCGATTACTCCCGCTCCGATCAACCATTCCATCGTCCGACCCGAGCATCATCTTCGCCATACTCCTCTTCACGTTCTACGCCTTCCCATCCAACCCAGTTCTCCCCAGAACTAGGACTCCACCCTCCTCCGCCGTCGTCTCGCCGGAGGGTGTCGCCCCGACGCACCCATTCCCCCATTCCGCCTCTCATCGGGTTGAGGCAGTTTGCCCTCGACCCAGGAGTCTTCTAGTGCTGTTTTGCAGGGCCAACAAGACCCATTTGAGGGTCTGGACACTTAGGCACAGAGCTCCAGCTCCGCCTTCGTCGTCGGGGCTCCTTGGAGCTTCTTGGCGTCATCGGAGTAGTCTACCATCTGCGGGGGGCCTTGGCGGTTCAGTTCCATACCTTTGCAGCCCCCGAGGAGGTCCAGCGCAACCGCGGTGCTCCGGCGAAGTTCGCCGGAGCCGAGTTCTTACAGGAGTCTCCGGAGCTGTCCGTTCAGCCCCGACTTTCCAGACTCCATCCGGACAGCTCGATCATGCGAAGAGAAGGCCTATATCAGCCACCGTCCGATCGACACGCGGTCGCCTCATCACCCTCCATCCAGCGACGGGGTGCCCTTGATTCGCCACCGTCAGATCTCCCACGTGGCACCGCCTCAGCCCTCGGATAATAAGGGGTAATTTACCGTAGGCCCTTTCTCTTTTTGTTTTTGTCCTTTAGTCCTGTAAATAATTTATATAGTTCTTTTTATTTTGGTAAAATTGCAGTCTGGACCTTTATGTTTAGTTTAATTGCATATTAGTCCCTATTTGTGTATGCTACGTGCATCGACACGTGAGACCTGGAAATTTTGCAATATAGATCCTGTGTTTCCTGTGTTTTATGGTTTGATCTTTTAGAAATAAGATTTGCATTTCAGTCCTTCCGTGCCTGGTCCACGTGTGCTGCGCGTGTTTTATTGGACTTTTTGCACTTTGAGCCCTGGGCTTTTATGCCGTGTTACTGATTGGCCCCTGGACTTAGTTTTTACTACGTTTAGGTCCCTGTGCACTGTTAGCCTCTATTTTAATTAAATAAAATTGCAAATTACACCCAAATTGTGTGAATTTTGGATACGCGGCTCATGCCACTGTGTAAAAATTTCCCTAATTTTTGGTACATTTTTTAGGCTTTTTAGTATTTTTAAAAATTGAAAAATAGTTGTTTTTGCCTCTGTTCAGATTAGAAAATCATAAAAAATATAAAAACTCTTTTAAAAATTCTAAAAAAATTAAGAGTTGTTAATTTTGTTGTGCTTTATTTTCTGTGCATTTTTGGCTATTTTTAGATATATAAAACCCTAAAAATTGAAAAACATTTAAAACATATAAAAATTATAAAAAGTTGTAGAAAACTCCAAAAACAATAAACTCTTTTCCTGAATTTTATTTATTATTTCTAGTTTTCATAAAAAATACCTCTAGGCTTTTACAGGACCATTTAATATTTTAAATTAGTCTTTGAAGACTGGCTGGACAGTAGCACATTATTTCTTACTTCTTTGATTTTTAGAAAATTATATAAAAATCATAAAATATCAAAAATTCACCAAAAACATTAAAAACCTAAAAAAACATAAAAATATTTTTGTTGGAATTTTTGGACCATTTTTGAGTGATTAAATAATTCCTTGAGTGTGCTTGTTTCTTGCCTTTTATTATTTCTCTTCATTATTAAAAATCCAAAAAAAATATAAAAATAATAAAAAACCACCAAAAATACTTGTTTTTACTTCATTTCATTTTTGACTACTTCGTAGGCCGCAAGGCCAATTCGTGCTCCTTGAGACCGACCCTGGGTGCTATACCAGGTTAATCACATAGCAAGACCGCTATTTTTGTGCTGATTGATTTTTGGCCTTTCGATTGGTGGTCTGATTTTGTTTCTTGATCGAGCTCTGAGCCCCGAGTGACTGAGGTCACAACGACCTTAGTGATATATTTACCTTAGTCTATCGGACGGCTCATCATGTCCCTAATGGCTAGAACACTTTAATGGGACGGTCATAGATACCTCATGGGACGATCGTGCCCATCTCTTATAATCCCCACAATGTTATCAGACTAATGTGAGACCGGCACAGAAAACCTTATGTGACGGTCATGCCCGTCCCATATGGTCCTCACATATCTAATCAGATCTAGGATTGAATATGTGAGATGGGCATAGAAAACCTTCTGAAAAAATCATGATTGTCCCTTCTGATCCTCACATATCCAATTAGATCCAGTATGCGATGGGCACAAAAAGCTTTAGGGGACGGTCAAGATCATCACAACTAGTATTGGACAGGACAATGGCGACCGTCCCATCTGATTGACTATAAGGAACGATGGTGTCCACTCAGTTTGACTTTCTATGCCCATCTTCAGGGAACGCTAGATGGATGGTTACAATCATCCCTTCATATCGGTGTAATGGGATGGTCCCATTTATCATTTCATCTGTGCAGATGGGACACCGCTAAACGGAACGATCATTAACGGTCCCATCTTCTCAGATGGGACATGCATATGCGTAGATAGCTTTTCTATTTAAGTCAATGCAGATAGGGGGCGGCATAATTTAGACAAAATACAATTCTAATTTAGCAACCGCTAATAGTTTTAATATTATCCAAACGATTAGCATGAAATGAATATTCATCAGGGGTATGAAGAGGATGACAAGAGCGAGAATGAAAAAAAGGAAGAGTAGGATTTAGTGATAGATGTTTTATACTAGTTTAGATTGAAAATATTTTTAGTTTAATGTTATGTATATGAGTATCTACTAAACTCTTTAGATGAAATATTTTTTGTTTAATATGATATGGTTAATTAATTAGTTTCCTACAATGATTCTTTCGTTAATAGTTGGATGTATATATTATTTTATTGAATTCATGCATGGTGGGACAAAGATAGATAAGATGTAAAGAAACACATCGAACTTGTATTATTTTTTCCCTGGAAAACCTCAAAGGGGGCAGTCATGACCGTCCCAAAAGGCTCTTTGTATGTCTCCCTAAAGGTTGCAACCCATTAATGGGCATAGGCACCTCATGGGATGGTTGTTCCCATTTCTTATAATCCCCACAATGCTATCAGACTAATGTGAGATCAACTCAAAAAACCTTATGAGATTGTTATCCAATTAGATCTAGGATTGGATATGTGAAACATGCACTGAAAACCTTCTGGAACGATCATGATCATCCCTTCTGGTCCTCACATATCCAA
This sequence comes from Ottelia alismoides, assembly GCA_037367405.1. Lineage (NCBI taxonomy): Eukaryota > Viridiplantae > Streptophyta > Magnoliopsida > Alismatales > Hydrocharitaceae > Ottelia > Ottelia alismoides. The sequence goes on from JAZKJV010011424.1 coordinate 319,147, forward strand.
TTAGATGTTGGATGCAATGGGCACAAAAAGCTTTAGGGGACGGTCATGGTCGTCGCACCTAGTATCGGATGGGACATTGGTGACCGTCCCATCCGATTGACTATAAGGGACGACGGTGACCGTTTAGTTTGGCTTTCTAAGCCCATCTTCAGGGAACACTAGATGGGATGGTTACAATCGTCCCTTCATATCGGTCCAATGAGATGATCCCATTTATTGTCTCATCCACGCAGATGGGACACTGCAAAATGGAACGGTCATCAAACCATCCCATCTTCTCAGATGTGACATGACAGGCATGGGCATAATATGGACGGTAAATGAATGTCGCCTATTGTATATTAAGTTGTAGTGAAAATTGATAGTTAGGAGTGGGGGGATATATGAATTCCATAAAGGTGTGATCGATATTTTATAGGACAAAATACATATAAAATATGAATTTTGTGTAAGAGGGATTGTTGTTTAGTGGAAGGAAATACTTATATGGATAGTTTGTGTCCTAAAGGCTGGTGGTTATTGAGAGGGATCTTCTATGGACGAGGTTAAGGTTTTTTCAAGAACATTCAAAAAAGAATAGACAATTTTTAACAAAGGACATCTCTATTTTGAGGGGTAGATAGGTTTTTTTATTTAAGTCGATGCAGATAGGGGGGAACATAATTTAGTCAAATTACAATTCTAATATTTAGCAATCGCTACTAGTTTGAATATTATCCAGACGATTAGCATGGAGAATTTTTTTTGACAGAATGACGATCTATGAAGATTAGGGGATTATTTGTAAAAACCCCAACATATAGTCCCACACCGTGGAACAAGAAGTTCCCGGGTGGGATAAATAGTGACGAGATTACTACTTGACAACCCGACTTAAGCATTTTGGGGGTGGTTAATCGGATCCGTATGGACCCGATCCCAAGAGGTTGTTAGGGCCAGTAATGCTCCGTTAACGGACCGGGGACCTAAGCCCGGGACGTTACAAATGGTATCAGAGCCGAACGCCCTCTGACAGTGGAAAGGGCTACCCGAGAGGTGGAGCCGCCCCTACAAAGAGGTTGGAGGAAATGGCTACCCGGAGCGTGCAGCCGCCACTGTCACTGGGAAGAAGTAATGTGCCATGTCGCAACGAGGACGTTGCGAATATAAGTAGGGGAGGTTGTAAAAACGCCAACATATAGTCCCACACCGTGGAACAAGAAGTTCCCGGGTGGGATAAATAGTGACGAGATTACTACTTGACAACCCGGCTTAAGCATTTTGGGGGTGGTTAATCGGATCCGTATGGACCCGATCCCAAGAGGTTGTTAGGGCCAGTAATGCTCCGTTAACGGACCGAGGACCTAAGCCCGGGACGTTACATTATTGCCCAGAAACCTCCAACGGAAGAAAACCCTAAAGTCGCCAGACCCAAAACCACAAAAGCCCATAGCCTGGAATTGCCAAGAAATTATTTTCCAAGTAGAATTAGTTGCATCTTTAAAGTTATATACTAGTACGATCAATAAAATGGGTTTCCTTTTACTATCCGATATATTGGTCGAATTATGGGAAATTCCTTTCGAAATAAATAAGCAAAGACTATATGAATTACAAATAGGATAGAAGATTATTACTGAATAATTGGTGACATCAAAGAAGGATCAAGTTTGTGATTACGAAGCATGTGACATCAAATAGGATAGAAGATTATTCCTCACGAGCATGTGATTTATTAAAGCATATATTACAAAGATTACGATCTTCGAACAGGATTATGAAAATCCTTCATTCTCAAGTTTCTTATTCCAGTTTTTTCGTATTTTTTTCTTATATATTTGGGATTCCAAGCATATGACCGACCGAACATTTAAACTCCAGCCTCCTAACATAAATTCCTTGGCCCATTTCAAAAATGTTTATGAATTTAAATGATGCGAAATTAAACCCTTCTAATCTTATCGACTTGACACTTCACTGTACAAACCAAAAAAATATTAAACGCATATCATAGCAAACAATATTTTTAATCACACAGAAAGATTAACTTCAACATAGTTGAACGTATGTAAACTAATGACATCTCAAGTAGTGAATCCTCCGAGAGCCTCCTTTGTTCTTCTCAGGGCTGAGAGCGCTATTCAACTTCGGGATCTCGTGCATATCCAAAATCTTGACGGTCCTCTTCTTTTTCGCTGCACGCATAATCAACAACAAACAACGATGGCAGTAAGAAACAACTACATTGGTCTAACCAAGCATTAAGGTACAGTTAAGAATATATAAAGAAACAACTTACTTACCATTCTCGGCATCCTCGTATCTCTGACGAAGCCTCTTCTTCGCAAGTAGGAGCCTTTGCGGATCCATAAGACTGCCTTTTGATGTTTCTTCATCAGCCTTCTCAATTTGGGTCCCTTTTGTTGTTTCTTCCTCCGGCTTCTCAGTTTGGATCCCTTTTGTTGTTTCTTCCTCTGCCTTCTCAATTCGGGTCGTTGTTGATCGACCCATGTTCTTTCCACCTGTAAATCGGAACTTGTGAATTATCATTAACATATACAAATCTATTATCTCGAGCATCGAAGAATTGCTGCATGTGATCCCTAACCTTCGAGTGCAGCAGCCACAAGACCATCATTCATGTGTAGATCTACCCATTCATCCATAATCCTCTTCCATTTCCTGGTCAGTAACAACAAGGCAACGATATAAATAAATTACACCTTTAATTGATTCAATCGAATCCATTTATGATAATAACGAGTGCATATAATATGTTACCCAACGAGATGGCTGACGAATTTCTGTACGGAGAGAGAAGCATGCTTCCGTAATCTGTTCACACTTTTTCCTATCCCTGTTTCCTGTATGTAGATAAAACAAAGTTTTTTGGACATCAGAATATACGGTTGCCCGATCAAAATAGGAAGATTAGCTAAAAAACCCACGAGACATATATACATGTGAATAGAACTATACGGACATAATGGAATCATGTGAATAAAACTACATAGAAGTTCTCATATTCTCTACATAATTTTACGTTGGAGTTCGTTATTCGGATCACATTACCTGTGACCTTTTTCTGTGCTGTAATAAAACTAGCGATAATTTTAGAGATTGTACTATACTTTCAGCTTTTATATGATTTAGTTAGTTCGTTATTCTACTAGGGCAATGTTTTCAAAAATACATTACTATCAGATTTCATGGTAACTTGACTGTTATGAGACAATAAACTTGACTGTAAGAATCAGAATATAAAACCTCTATGAAAGGTCTCCATGTGATGTATCTCCGAGAACCTGTGTTAATCATGAAATTTACTATATCTAAAAATAACCATCAAATCTCTCAAGTCAATTTCGGTACTTATGGAAGTATTAAAAATCGGAGATACGTCTGAATCGATCTGGGAAATATATATTCAGACCTCAGCAAAAACAGAGTATGGAGATTAGCACACCTGTAAGGTTTCGAAGGTCATTTCAATGCAGTCGAGTTTACGAAGCAAATGCATCAGCTTCTCGGCAGGCTGCACGAATTAAGTTCATCTCTTATATAAGTATGAAGCTCTAAATACGTTACACTGAAACCCTAACTAAGAGAAGAACGTAACCTGATCGCCATTATTGAGCAGTTCCTGAACTGTAGGAATAGCACCACAATCAACTTTATTGACGTTGTATGCTTCTCCATGACCGCTGTTGCTCTTTTCCGTTGCTTCGTCTCCTTCGATAGTTGTAGTAATCGGACTAGAGATTGTGAATGCTATTCTTGGCATTCCATGTATTTTAAGTCTTTTTTAATAAGGCCATATATTGGCTCTAATCCTAGTCTTAGTTGGTTGAAGCTAGAGCTATTATCTAGCAAGTTAGGATTAGGTGGATGGTCCTCCTTGCATGGAGGAGTTTTTATTATTTATTATTTTTATTTGCATTCTATTTTTATCCATGAGATGTAGCTATATAAGCATGTGCTCTCAAGCTTCCAAAGCACACATTTCACCAAGTGATATACAAGAGTTCTTCTCTTCTCTTAGTGCTTCTTCTCTGCTCTCCATCTCCCAAATATCCTTTGTTTTTCTATCATCTGGTATCAGAGCCACTTCCATGGCCATCGTCCCTGGAGAATCGTCATGGGCGCAACAACTGAGTCGTACGCTCCAGTACCCTCAGTTGACAAACACGAACTACACCAGCTGGGTGATTCTGTTCAGGCGATAATGGAGGATCAAGGCCTCTGGGGGGCTGTTGCTCCGGCGGAGGGAACACCAGTCGACGTCCGGCTCGACAAGAAGGCGAAGATGCATCTCTTCCAAGCGCTTCCGGAGGACCTTCTCATACTGGTGGCCAAGAAGACGACAGCGAAGGAAGTTTGGGATTGCCTCAAGACGAGGTTCGTCGGTGTGGACCGAGTTCGGGACGCACGGTTGCAGACGTTGAAACGGGAGTTCGACGTCATGCGGATGAATGATGGTGAATCCCTCGACCAATACACTGGTCGACTAACCGCCATGTCTGTCAGGTATGCAACTCTTGGTGAGACTATGACGGATCTCATGCTCGTAAAAAAATTGTTCGACACGGTGCCAGAACGGTTTATCAGTGTGATAGCCGGCATCGAGCAATTTTGCGACCTCAAAACCTTGGTTTTTGAGGAGGCCGTCGGTCGACTCAAAGCCTTTGAGGAGCGGACATGCAGGAAGAACACTAACGCAGGTGGAAGCGCAGACGGGCAACTGCTCCTCACTCAGGCCGAGTGGGAGGCACGATCTAAGAAGACCGGAGGAGATTTGTCGAAGAACAAAGATCCCGCAGATGGAGGGAACCGCGGCCGAGGAGGTCGTGGGCGTGGCAGAGGAGGCTACAAAGGTGGTCATGGAGGACCACGCAAAGATGAAGCAAATGGCTCTAACGGTGGTGGCCGTGACAAGAGTCATATTCGGTGCTATAACTGCAACGAGATGGGACACTACTCGACAAACTATCGAGCCCCGAGGAAGAAGGAGGAAGCACACTTTGCACGTACCGAGGACGTTGAACCAACACTTCTACTAGCAGTCTCAAATGAGACTTTGCAGGTTGAGGAAGAGCGGCAGGAGGTCGTGATGCTGAATGAGGAGAAGGTGTGGCCGGAGTTGCATGCTACCGAGCATGTTGAGGGACCAACAGATGTATGGTACCTCGACAACGGTGCTAGCAACCATATGACCGGTGATGAAGCCAAGTTCCACGAGTTGGATAGAGTAATCACCGGTAGCGTCAGATTTGGCGATGGCTCGACGGTGCAAATCAAAGGGAAGGGATCAATCCTCTTCGCATGCAAGAATGGCGATCAGTGGCTTCTTCAAGAGGTATTTTTTATCCCTCGACTTCGTAGCAATCTAATAAGCTTTGGTCAACTCATTGAGTCTGGGCACCAAGTGCTTATGGATGAAGATACACTCAAAGTATCAGACAAAAATACCTCTCGCTTGATCATAAAAGTAAAGCGAACACAAAACCGTCTCTACCGCGTCGAGCTACAACTGGCGAGGCCAGTTTCATTATTAGCAAGCCTCGATGATCCTGCATGGTTGTGGCATGCTCGCCTTGGCCACATCAACTTTCAAGCATTGAAGATGCTTGCCAGCAAAGGATTGGCGGCTGGTGTGCCGCTGATTACGCATCCCGACCAAGTGTGCCGGACTTGTCTAGCGGCAAAGCAGACAAGATTAACATTCCCAAAAGCAGCCAAGTACCAAGCACAGAAGCCGCTCGAACTTCTACACATTGATTTGTGTGGACAGATCACGCCATCGACTCCAGGTGGTAATCACTATTTTATGCTAATTGTAGATGATTACTCTCGGTGGATGTGGCTACATGTACTCAAAACGAAGGATCAAGCATATTCAGCATTCATGAAGACCAAGTTGCTAGCAGAGAACACGAGTAATTATCGTGTTAAGGCTATCCGATCTGATCGCGGAGGAGAGTTCTTATCAGGCGAGTTCGCAAAGATGTGCGAGCAGGCAGGGATTGAGCGTCACCTCACCGCACCATATTCACCCCAGCAAAATGGTGTGGTGGAGCGACGTAACCGTACAATGATGGACATGGCACGCTCACTTCTCAAAAGCATGAGCATACCAAGCAAGTTTTGGGGGGAGGCAGTGCGGCATGCGGTCTATCTCCTCAATCGTCTCCCGACCAAAGCGATGGGCGATCGCACTCCGTTCGAGGCGTGGACGGGAAAGAAGCCACATCTTGCACATGTTCGAGTGTTCGGCTGCATGGCACGTGCTAAGGTGACCATGCCAAACCTCAAGAAGCTCGATGAGCGCAGTCGACCGATGGTGTACCTGGGTGTCGAAGAAGGTTGCAAGGCCCACCGCCTACTGGACCCCCGTCGAGGAAAAATCCATGTAAGTCGTGATGTTATATTTGAAGAAAATGTGGAGTGGAAATGGTCTGCTGATGTGGAAAGTGGTCAATCACCCAATTTTGTGATTGAGGAGGACGTCAACACCGAACCGGTTGAAATCTGCCCTGCTCCATTGTTGGGTACTTCGGCAGATGAGCCAACACCGGTGCTCGAACCATCTACACCGACATCTCCAATAGGTGCTGCATCAAGCTCGTCGTCAACACCCAGGAATGCTCCGGAGGTCATGCCATCCACGACAGAAGATGTTGACCAGGGTAGGCACTCACCTACACTTTGGTCAGGAGGACAAGTCGACAGCGACGGTGCACCTGTCCGTTATAGGTCCATGGCTGACATCATGCGTGATGCTCCGCACATAGATCTAACAGAAGAGGAAGCGATGCTCACAGAGACGGAGGAACCTACATGCTTCCAGGAGGCTGTTGGTCATCCAGCATGGGATGACGCCATGGCCCAAGAGATTGAAGCCATCGAAAAAAATGCGACGTGGTCACTCACCACGTTACCGGCGGGACATAAAGCTATAGGGCTTAAATGGGTGTACAAACTCAAAAAGAACTCAGATGGAGAAGATATCAAATACAAGGCCCGCCTTGTTGCAAAAGGGTATGTACAACAACAAGGCATTGACTTTGAAGAAGTCTTTGCTCCGGTTGCTCGCCTTGACACAATACGTGTCATTTTAGCTGTTGCGGCCAATCGAGGATGGCAAGTTCATCACCTTGACGTCAAATCAGCATTCTTGAATGGTGAACTTGAAGAAGAAGTTTATGTGACCCAGCCTGAGGGTTCACAGTAAAAGGAAAAGAGCATATGGTGCTCAAGCTGAGCAAAGCGCTCTATGGACTTCGACAGGAACCACGCGCATGGCACATGCGCCTTGATAAAAGCTTGAAGCAGCTCGGCTTCACAGGATGTACACAGGAGAAAGCCGTGTATAGAAGGGGCGAGGCCGCGACGGGCATCATCGTCGGCGTCTATGTCGATGACTTGATCGTCACAGGAGAAGATCCAGAGTCAATTGCAAACTTCAAGAAGCAGATGATGGGAGAGTTTGAGATGAGCGATCTCGGCTTACATACTACCTCGGACTTGAGGTGGAACAAGGAGACGGTGGCATCTTACTCAAGCAAACAGCCTATGCTAAGAAGGTATTAAATGAATTTAACATGTCTGATTGTAATCCTTGTAAGATTCCCATGGAGCCAAGATCACATCTGCACAAGGATCCAGACAGACAACCTGTTGATGCCACCTACTACCGTCGCATCATCGGGTGTTTGCGCTATCTTCTTCACACTAGGCCGGATCTCTCCTACGTAGTTGGTGTGGCGAGTCGATTCATGGAGAAGCCTACAATGATGCATCACAAGGTTGTGAAGCAAATTCTGAGGTATCTCAAAGGTACCATCGATTTCGGACTTGTCTACAAGAAAGAAGGTGAGGAAGAAGTAATCACTGGCTATACAGATAGTGATCTGGCTGGTGATATGGATGATCGGAAGAGCACAGGTGGCATGGCATTCTACATCAACAACTGTCTTGTTTCATGGAATTCACAGAAACAAAAGACAGTAGCTCTTTCATCCTGCGAGGCTGAGTTCATGGCGGCAACTACAGCAGCATGCCAAGCACTCTGGCTTAGAGCATTATTGGCTGAACTGATCGGAACAGAATCGAAGATGGTGAAGCTGTTCGTTGACAACAAGTCTGCAATAGCTCTTATGAAGAATCCGGTCTTCCATGGACGAAGTAAGCACATCGACACGAAATATCATTTCATTCGTGATTGTGTCGAAAGAAGGTTGATTGGCGTCGAGTTCGTTCGCACCGAAGACCAACGAGCCGATGCACTGACAAAGGCATTACCGATAGCAGTATGCCAAGACTAAGGGGGAGAATGTGAATGCTATTCTTGGCATTCCATGTATTTTAAGTCTTTTTTAATAAGGCCATATATTGGCTCTAATCCTAGTCTTAGTTGGTTGAAGCTAGAGCTATTATCTAGCAAGTTAGGATTAGGTGGATGGTCCTCCTTGCATGGAGGAGTTTTTATTATTTATTATTTTTATTTGCATTCTATTTTTATCCATGAGATGTAGCTATATAAGCATGTGCTCTCAAGCTTCCAAAGCACACATTTCACCAAGTGATATACAAGAGTTCTTCTCTTCTCTTAGTGCTTCTTCTCTGCTCTCCATCTCCCAAATATCCTTTGTTTTTCTATCAGAGCTGTCAAAGCGGACGTGCAGCGAAGCCTTGAGACGCTTGATAATCGTAGCTTTCCTCCTCTCGAACTCAGGCCGGTGATCGTTCTCGGCGACGGATATGGCAGTGTTGATGAGATCCCAAATGCCGGTGCCGGTGCGACTCAGAATGGCTCGGAGATGATCAGAATCGTAGCTTCTTCCACCCATTCTCACACTCGAGAGAGACAGAGAAGGGGGGGGGGGGAGATAGATTGTGTGTCTATGGCTGTTTGTATGTATATCTGGAGATTGTAGATTTCAGCAATGATCTCAAAACATGTTACCTTCGAAATCTAATCTCATTAGGAGTAGGACTATATCTCTTCAAGAAAATCTAATATCCAAATTTAAGATATATCGGATATCCTAAATATAGAAAATTAGTTGAGCGCGTGGGAAACAATCAGGAGTTGTTTGTACTCTACTTTAACAAACTGGTTTGTTAAGTTACGAGGATAGAGTGTAATATGATTAGGAATAGAACTGTACCCCAGAAAGAAGTAGGCCTTTAAATAGATCCCCACCAGTACATGACCGGGACACAACCATGTCTCCCAAACCACACAGAATCGAGGGTATGGGAACTCCCTCATCCAGCCCCGTGTTCAAGATCAAGTTCATCGGTCCGTCAAGGGAGGCGAACAAGCGAAAGCGGTCGCCGATCAGCGAACATCACGAGACTGAACAGGGACTCCGTCTTCTGTACTGCAGAAGACGATCCACTCGGCTCCGTCTGCATAGTCAAGGTACATTACCGCAGGCGAGTGATGAATGCCGAGAAGAAGCTGTTCCGCTACACGCAACTCGGCAGGAGAAAGGGAAGCGGCCGGCAGAAGGATGTTCCAAGGACGGAGACGAGCTCGAGAATCTGTCGTGCGACGCGTGCGGCGAGAGCGTTTGGGAGAGTACGAGGGCGGAGGAGTCCTGGGTGTGCTGTGTGGTCTGCGATCTGTGGCAGCACGAGAGGTGCATGGATGCGAAGCTGATCGAGCTCTCCAAATGCCGCTCGTGCCAAAGGAGGAGTCTTCGAAACTGGCGTAATCTTTATTCCATCACTTAATTTCCATCCATTTCCAGAAGCAGAATCGGCTTGGTACGCGAAGCTGAAGAGTTGGGAAGACTACATAGGCAATTTTCTATGGTTCTGAGTCATGTAGTAGACATGTGTTTGTCAGTGTTTGAGTTCCGTAGTTGCATTTTTGTGGATAAATATATGCATCGGATTTTGAAGAGAAGAAGTATATAGATGATGGAATTCACGAGGAGATGAAGAAAAGGCGAAAAAAAGAATGAGATCTTGCATCCGCTGACCTCTGTAAATCTACTCACCAAGGCATATGCATGTAACTCCTGCTATACCCGGGTTTGAATTTGAGAATTTAATCTATGATTATTTAAAACTATGGACCCACGTTAACTAACTCATTGAATGGTTCACACGTTCGGGATCGTTCGGGGATTCGCACGAACTTGTTTATCATGTTAATCTGATCTTCAAGACTGTTAATTTTAATGAAATCATAACGCCAAAAATAAAGTGAAATTTTACATTTGTTCATTATTTATTATTCAACCATCAAATTGTTGGAGAAAAGAATTTCATGATACTTTAATAGTTAGAAGTAACAAAATCATTGTCGTTTTGTGAAAGACAAAAAAAAAGTTGAAAAATTAATTAGTTTTTACACAATGACTCATAAACTTCTGCAATCACACGATAACTCATGGAATAGACTTTGTATTAACCCACAACCCATTCAAACTTACTCTTTCTTCTTCCTCTTCCTTCCACGTCCGATGGTCCTACCCAGTGATGAACAATGCCACGATCTCTTTCGTTATCTCACCAGTGAGTGTTAGGGTTTGAAATTGATTGATACTAATGATTTGCATCAGTAAATAGCCCCAGGTATAGTCCCTGGGATCATGATCTCGTTGAGATAATGGTGTCGTCGGTGAGATTGTTGAGATATCGGGCCAGTGGGAGAGGTCCTATGGTTATTATTGTTTGTGTCAAGCACCTCGAGCTATGGCAAGCCACTGGTGATTTCATCGAGGAAGTGATCCATAAAGAGAAGGCAGATCCTCTGCTTTTACAGTAGGTGTTGTAACCCAGGGGAGCTGCCTTATCAGCATCGGACAACTCTTAAAGAGGGTCGAGAATGGTGGGTGTGCATCCCGAGGATGATTCAGCGGCTTCCCTGTATTATAGCACGGGCTGTACTTCAGAGAATCTGTATGTCTTGAGCGGGCGCTAAATTTTGAAAGCATGCGTTCAATCCTTGATCAATTCCAGATATCACACCTGCGATTTATGATTCCGTCCAACTTTGCCGAAGAAAGGAAAAGATTGACCCCGTCCGTATTATAAGAGAAAGGTGTGGACATTACATGTATGCAGGTATTAAATATTGGTCAGAATATCAAAGATCTAAAATATGCGACAATTATGGGTCATCTTATTAGACCCTTGTTTGAGCTAAATGGTTGGACTCATATGTTTGGGTTGAGGTCGGTCTATTTCGATCATTTATTTGACATGTCAAATTGTTGGCCCAAGCTAGGTCCACAACAAATTGATCAGCTCAAGTTTGAAACAAACTCGTGGGTCAAGCTCATGAGTTGGGGAAACCGGTTCAACTTAGTGCTCTACCATGCGTGCAGATTACATTTATTTTTATAAAGAGAAGGAAATGACCACACAAACATACATGCATACATTTTTTTTGAAAAACGTGAGGGTGACATCCCAAGATGAGATTCACCGCTTCAAAAATATATTACTAAAAAAACATACATGCATACATATATGTATTATTACATCATTATCCATTATACAATATAGATATAAATGCAAATACAGAAATTGATAGCTATGCAAATGTGTTATCATACCTTTAAATTGGATGTTGATGTAAAACGAATCTGGATCCTATATGAATAATGGCAAAATTATTTTATAAATTCATTCAAATGTACATGTACACTATGATATAGACATAAATACATATATCAAATGTAATTATTTCATAATAAATTAATCAAATATAAAGAAAGAAGATGTAAATTTATGTTACATATAATGATAAATAAATCCACCAACTGTATTTGTATATTAAAATGGATAAGTTGAATACAACTACTACTTGCAGATATCAAAGCCATATCCACGTCTATAACCTTGTTAAAAACGATACGAAGAGAATGTAAAAATTGATAGAGAAGGATGGCAGTCAAGGTTTTTATACTAAGGTTTCGTTTGGTTGTCGGGTTGGGTTGGATAGAGGTATCTCTGTGAAAAGTAAAATGTGAGTAGGGTTGGAAGGAGGAGTACACCGGTGTGCCCCAACCTAACTTTGCAACCAAACGATGGCTAAAGGACCTAATTTTAAAATTTCCATATTAAAACACCCGAAAGACATGTCTGATGAAGGTGCCGTGAAATTCACTGGGATTTCTCACCGGCGACTCGCGTGGACTATCTATCCTCTTTCCGTATCGACCACATTCCACAGATCCTCCCCAAAAAGGAGGGGAAGAAGAATCTACAAATGGAGGCAGAGAATGGCGCCTTTACCAACTACAAATCCCTCCTCTTCTCTGAGAACCAGGACTTCCTCATCCGTAACAACGGCGATCAGATGAAGAAGATCCCACCTATCCCCTCCAGTTTGATTTCAATATTGATTCCGCCAAGAAGGTATCTTCATTCTGCGACGGTAATTCAAAAGTAGTGATCTTTCGATCATTCTTTGGTTGGCAGGTGAAGGCCCTGGACGGCAAGACAGTAAGTATGTGCTTCTCGTCCCCAAAATACTGGTTTCAATCTTGCCGGCTGTTCACGCCGATGCTAGTGGAGGTGTACAACCAGATCAAGAGATCAAGGAGGACTTCTCCTGTATGTCGTGGCTCGTCGTGCCCTTCTTGGACATGGCGTCGAGGGAGATGCTCTGCACGGCCTTTGGAGTTTTTGCAACACCACATTTATGCCTCATTGACGGGGTTCACGTTCGATGGTGGACGTGGTTGCAGACGAGTTAGTGCAAGAGGATGGAGCAGAGGCATTCCTATTTAATAAGGAGAGGGTGGTTGTTCAATCAATTGAAGAGGATTCCTAACGTCAGATCTCGGAGGGCCTATAGTGTTCGACAACTCGAATCCGACAATCGCTATGTTGGCCAATCTCACAATACTAAGACATCTCCAATCAACCCAAAATAATGATAAATCATTGAAAATTGTATGGATTGAAATTTATTATAACATACAAATAAATGTTTATAACAGGCATGTCCATGGGTTGAACCACTGTGAGTTACGAGGATAGGTATTTATTGTCAATTACTGAAAATCAAACAATAAATATTTTTGTGTTTTTATTTTTTTGTGAGTTTTAAATTATATTAATTTTTATATATTTTTACTTTATATATTTATACGGTTTTAAACTTTTAAAATTTTATTTTCTTTTTATATTTTTCTAATTTTTCATTTCTCTTTCTTTTTAAAATATAATAACTGTCTATGTGTATAATAATATTTACAATATATACGCTATATATGATATATATGATATATATAATAAATATATAAAATTTTAATATATAAATAAGTACTATCCTTTTTTTAATTTTTTAAAGTTTTATATTAGGTTTCATAATTAATAATAATTATTATTATACTATATAAGTAATATTAAGTGTATATATACCCTATAGGATTTTATATTTATAAATATAGCTATATATACTCAAAAATTACAAAATAAAATGTTTTTGTTTTTTTATAATTTTTCTATATTTTTGGTTTTTTTGTATTTTTTGCTAAGTTTTATTAATTTTGAATTGATAAAGAATGTCAAAACAACGACTTATGATAATAGAGTAAATTCATTTGGGTTTTAAAAATAGATAATAAGTTCAAAAATTCTCAAAAATAATATATATATATATATATATATATATATTATATAATATATATACAAATATAAAATAGAAAAGTATTTTTTGGATATTATAGTGTTTTTGCGAATTTTGTAGGGTTTAGAGGGTTCTTCAATTTTTTTTAGTTTTCTTTTATATTTTTGTGATTTTTGTTCTGGAGTTATATTATATAATAATACATAATATATAGTTTTTTTCGAATTTTAAAAAGTGTTTTATAAATTTTTTATGTTTATAGTTAAACGTGGAATAAATAGGCTTCTTTTAATTTTTCATTAAGAAAAAAAAATACCATAAAATGTTAAAACAAAACTGTAGCGTAAACAAGCACGATATGAAGCAATTTCTCTAATTTTCCCACAATTTTCAGAGTTGTAAATAGAATTTGCGCATTAAATGTTGATGTGAATTGGATTCACATTGAACATTTGATTGTAAATACAATTTACATTTTATATTAGGTTGTTGAATTTGATTCATAATTGTCAACTGTTTTGTTTCAAATTATCACAAATAATTTGTAATAAATATTTGATAATATTTTGTTAACAAAATATTCCAGGAATAGATATAATTTACCAAGGTTGCATTATGTTGGGGAGAAATTAATCTTTCTCCAGTCAAGGGTGGTCGTCTACCTTTATTAAAAGGGAAGAGTAGGGCGGTCGTCCACCTATATTAAAATGGAAGAGACTTTCTCCTTCCCCTTTAATGGAAGATGGATGCTTAGTCCTATTCCATTCATGAGAATCTTAATTTAATTGAAAATAAATATGTTAATATTATTTACAATATATTTTTTTACTTTTCAATTAATTAATGTAATAAAATCTCAACCATTAATTTGAACTAGGAGTGCATCTCCACCATCTTATACAGTACAAAAAAGGTAGACCTAGCCTTTTCTTTTACATACAATGGCAAGAGCAATAATCTCTCTCTCTCTCATACCCGTCCAAGAGCCTCCCTCTCTCAAACCCTAATGGTCATCCACTTTAGGATTGTTTAGGGTGTCATCGTTGTCGCAATGTCGTTGTACTACAAGGACAACTACTTGTGGATGTTCGTCTTCTTCGGTGCTTCTTGCTCGTGAAGAAGGATCCATATTTCTTGAGATGAAATCAGGAGATTCCAACATCAGATTATGAACTTGGATTATTGGAGCATCGTGTGTCCTCTATGCGCAAGCAAGTACTTCTACGTTAGATTGGACATGAAATAGGAGAATCACTTACTGTAGAGATTAGCGATCACAAACATGCTCCAAATGGTAATCTGATGAATCTCCATTTCATCATCTTTATCTTTCATTTTGACATTTAAAACCTAGCTAAATGCATGTATATATCATTATTTGCATAAATTAACATTCATTATTTATTGTATAAATATTGTATAAAATACAATGTTTAAAAGCTGAAATAAAAGGATAAAGAAAAGAAAAAAAGTCAAAAGTATTTTATACCCGTAAACCACGAGACCTAGACATCATGATGGCTGGGTCAACAAGGAATACAGTATGGGGAGATAAGGGTCAAAAACACAATAAAAACACTAATTTTCATTCTCCAATAATCTACTTTTGGGACCCATTTTATTCTTTATTATTTACATCTCAAATAAAAAGAAACTTTGCACATGAACGTTGTAGATAAAAATATATAAAGAATACAAAATTTATTTACATAAAATAATACAAATTGTACATTCTAAACTCAGAATAAAAATCTAAAATCCAAACTTTACATACCCATATATTCCCCATATGACTCAAAATGTATCAAAATCACATTTAATTGTATATAACACTTTATTAACTATTTAGTGAAGGTAGTTTCATTCAATTTGGAGTTAAGATACAAAAATTAGGTTTTAGATCCTATTGTAAAATATACCTGAATAAAATATTCATTTTATTTATTCCTTTATATTTTTCATTATTTTATATTTGTATAATTTTGTAAATACTATTTATAACTTATGTACATATTTAGAATAAAATGAAATATAAAATTACAATATAATAAAATAATATAAAAAATATAAATGGATATACTATACTTATACCTATATAAAAATGTACATATTTATTTAAGTGTACGAAATACATTAGAAAAATATATTCAAGTATATTCAAATAAGCTATAAATATATAAATTAAGTGTATAAAATAATAAAATAGAAAATGTAAAATAAAAATAAACCACCCTATGTAAGGTAAATATACCTATATCTATACTTGTAAATAGTAACTTATAATAAATTAATCCTTAAAAATAAATAAAATTCAGATTAAATAATATATAAAATAATAAATAATTTTTATTTCAGAACTTTTATGTAATTATGCATTTAATATTTTTACTTTAATTATTTATCATTTCCCCCTAATTTTATCTTCTAACGTGACATGGACCAATGAGGTCCACTGATCCATTGACCTCAGGTAAACTAGACCCTCGGCCTAGGCCTTTTGCGCCTCAAAGGATTTGACCTCACTTCACCCTTTTCTACAAACGATGCGATAATCGATTTGGAATGAAGTCTTCATTGACTTTCTTCATCGATCACAACCTTTCCTGTCGGATCTTTGCATCAATCAGAGGGCTTTTGTATCGATGTGTGCACCTCGATCAGCACCCTATGTCCTTCGCATGTACAAAATCACCTACTCCCCTTCCGCGATTTTTCGATTCCCCTTGAGCCTGTTTCCGCCCCTCAAAGTGCGGACATGAGCTCGAGCGTGGTGATAGCAAGATCGCCCAGCCCTTCTACAATGAGGAGAGGCATGGTGAGGGTGGTTCCCGACCGTATCCACAATTCGTTGATGTGTGGTTTCATCTCGCGGGTCCGACCCGCTCGAGGTCTATTTTCTTGCTTTTTAGATAACTTGTATCCAGATTTTTAATTTGCATCTTTAGATTGAAGTTTAATCGATTCCAGAAGCATAGAATCATTTCCTCGTAGATTGATGGATCTCTACTTCGACAAGCTTTCCATTTTCCCTTGTCTGTGCTCTGAACTGCCATCTGCCACCATTTCATTCCTCTACAGTTCTTCTCCATCCCAGGCTCTTCCAGTCACCCGGATCTTTTGTGGATCCGGAGATCACCATCTACACTCCGTCGCCTCGTCTAAGAGGGTCGCCACCACCATTTTTTGCCTGATTAGCTCCCAGGACCTTTCGTATTTTTGTCCCTAAGCTAACCCTGTTTGTCATAGGAGCTAAAGGCCCCATCTGAAGGGCCAATTTTTCCAAGAGCTGTCCCATGTTTTTTACCGGAACTCTTGAGCTCCAGGTGTCAACCAGTGACAACTAAAACCATTTAATGCATCTGGGAACTACGAGGTGATGATCGGATTGTAAAGAGCACCTCGGCCATGCTCCAAGTGGTTGAAGGCTTGTCGCATGTCGAATCGAAACTCGTTAGTTGGCTATTCGTCCCTATCCTTCATCCATCATCCAAAGCCGTTCGATCATCATCATTTGTCCTGGTGTACAGGAACCATCAGATCCTACGTGCCTCCACCATCGGATCCCCGTATGGAATCTAATCCAAGATGTTAACTGTCGAACTGTCGTCACATGTTGTGAGTGTGCCATGCATCAAGTGATCCATCCTCAATAGCTTGATCAACTGTGCTTTAGGAGGTAATTTGCAAAACATCCCACAAATTTAATCACATTTTCATTTAGTCTTATAAATAAATTTAATCATTTAATATTTTGTGGGTTATTTGCATGTGAACTCCTATGCTTTATTGATATTATACTTTGTTCAGTCCATCTCTACTCACATCATCCCAAGTAAGATGGGCATCTTATGTGGAAGCCCTTCAGCTTTTGTATTTTGGTTTAATACTTAGAAGTTAAATATATGTTGTAAAGTTTTGGGTATTTTGCAACATTACCCATACTTTTATTTTAATTGTAAATACACCCTATCTAGTTCAACAATTTTTGTGCATATTTTCTATTTTTAAAAAATATCAAATGTTCTCCAAGAATTATTAAAAAATAGGGTTGAGTGCCTTCTTTCATGATCTTTCACGTTTTATTTTTAATTTTCATTTTAAGCAATTTCCCAATTTATTAAAAAATTAGCACATTTTCTCCATGTTTGAATTTAAAAATATAGAAAAAAATATAAAACCATTTTAAAAATTTCCAAAATTATTTTTTTGTTTATTGCAGTATTTTGTAAGTCGGGACAAAAAATACCTAAAATAGAAAAAGAAAATGATAAAGAAATAAAATCTCCAAAATCCTTATCGAAAAATATAAAAAACATTATAAAAAACTATTTTTTCTATTACTGAATTTTATTTATATTATTTTTTATATATACAAACTTATTTGAGGCTTATTTATATTTTTAAACCCCAATTCAATTCGACCTATTTATTTAATCCCTGTTTTGGAATATTTTGGACTTTAAAAATAAATAAAAATTAGTAAAAATTCCCTAAAAATCATAAAAATAGAAGAAAAATATATAAAACTTATTATGCAAAATATGATTATTTTATATTGTATATATAGTTATATTACCTTATAATACATTGGTAAATATATAATTATATTATATATTTAAAAGAAATAGAAATGAAAAATCATAAAATACAAAAGTAAAATAAAAAATAAAATTAAATATATTAAAAATATAAAGAAACAATCCATAAAAAATATATTATTAAAAACCCACACAAAAATATAATAAATAGCCAAGAAGAATGATAATTTGGCATTCACTTACACAATCTATCATGTTTGCTCCTTGTGTTCGAAACTCTAAATATACTTGCACCTATAAACATATTTTGTAGAGTTATAATAAAAGTTTAAGTCCACATTCTTATTTCACATTGTTATATCTATTGTGGGTTAAGTGTTTTTTAAATCAAGGTTCCATGAGCGGTCGCCTTTGTGACATTTTTATCTTCGCTTTTTAATGACGACCATTTCTAGACCCTCACAAACTCGTTTAACAAATGGCATTGTTATCGAGGAGAAATATTGTATAAATTGTATTATTTGTTTCATCTTGTCTATTATCTCTTTATATATTTGTCATTTTTATTTGATAATATTTCTGACCTATCTAATCATCTTTCTTGTTTGAATTTGTTGCGAGGGACCGCAGATAGAGGGATGCTCTCCTTAGAGACCTACGCTCCTATGTGAAGCGGAGTCGGCTTTTCTTCACAAGCCAACAAGAGAGAGAAATAAAGGAAGAGTTGGAGGAATTTTGAATATAGTTCCTTTTGTATATTATTCTATTTTATCTGTAATTTAAGTGAGAGAGAGATATTTAATTTTAATAATTAGACTCTCTAGGACACTGCCACTTCTGGAGGTTGATTGCCTGAGTGATTGTTTACCCAGGGTCCTTGTCATTTTTTGTGTTTTCGCCACCTTTTTTCTTGTTTGTTTCCTACATTTTGAGTTTTTTTACTTTATTTTTTTATTTTGTGTGATTGAGACTTAGAATAAAATTGCTTGATCGATAGAATAGGTCCAAAGCATTAATTGACTTACATATACATATAGATTTGCGCTTGGGTTTAATCGAATTTAAATTGCTTCTCACATAGACTTGAAACCGCATGCTGCGAGAGGCCTCCATATAGTGCTTGTAGGACCCACTATAGTGGGCACATAGGAGCTCCAAGACCAGACTCTTTGGTTTCTTTCTAGGTCTTTAGCGCTTGTTCTTCACGCTGATAGCAAATACTTTTCTAGGTGATTTCATCGGTTGCATTACATATAGTGTAGGTGTCAATTCTTCTTAGCATCAGGCATGAACATAGCTGAAGGCAAGGTGAGCATTTCTATTTTAGCATGATGTATACGTTAAGGATTAGTATACAAGCCTATGCATGCTTGTACAAGTTTTTGAAAATAACCTAACTTTAAAATTGGACAAGAAAAGAAGATCGAACTTTTACAGCCATCATTTTGTTGAATAGGTGAATTGAAGGGTTTTGTTTGTTTATATTTGTGTTTGTTTGTATGCATACTCAATCTTCTCTATGAATTTCTGTCTTTCTCTTGCATATCTTGATTTGACTATTGTGCTTTCTCGATCCATGACATCAGTTTCGAAGATGGCTGATTGGAGTGATTTTTATTCGAACTTTGTGGATTCCTTGTACCCACCAACCAATCCTCCTCCATTTTACTAGGAGGACTTTGCTCCTGATTTTTCTTTTTGTACATATCTGTCTCATCTACAATATCATGCCTCGAACTTTTACCCATCACCACTATCACATTGCCCACCATCTCACCCACCTGAGACTAAGCTACTAGAGTCACCTTTCATGGACATCGCTCTTGAGTACGTGACCTTGTTAGTAGAGCAAATGAATTCGATTATAGATGAACTCACTATTCGAAATAAGAGCCACATTGCCGCTTCACCATCTAATGTTATCAATTCTCTTGAGGATGCCTATGAGAGCTTGCAATCGCCTAAAATACAAAAAATGAGAAAATTTTAAAAATCCCAAAAGAACCTAGGAGACACATTGCCAAGACATTTTGTGAGGAGAGGGCACCCTTGCCAAATCCTTTTAACACACTCACATTCACCACAGTTCCCACCTTTGACCCCAAGGACAATGTACATACTGCATTTAGACATCCTTATGTGGATGATGATTATGATCTCCTCTCTTTTATGGAGGAGATCCAAAATCTTAAAAAATGTTGATTGAACTAGAAGTGGTGGTAACTATTCATGAGGTTATTGAAGCCCCACATTGCCAGGTCATGAACCAATTATCTACACCCACACCCAAAAACATAAAGCGACGACGCATATTTGAAGGATACATTCTGACCATGGCCACTGCCCATGCCATCACTTACCGTCCACATACTAGAAAAGGGGACACTAGCACACTCCTTGTTACATGCGACATTTCTGACTATTATTGTGATCACACTCTCCTTGACGATGATGCATCGATTAATATAATACCCTTCTTGCTAGCACAATCTCTTCACTTAGGGACTCTCAAGAAAACTAAGATGGTTTGTGAATATGTTAATGGGTCAATAAAGAGGACGACAGGTGAAATAGCCCCCAACTTGATAACTCTTAAAAAAGAAACTATCGTCGTTGTGTTGGTCAGGTGGATTTTAGCAGAAAATTTAATTATTTTTATTATTTATACTCCTAAACTAGATGTATATAGTATCAAGCACGGGAGTGTCAAACTCATGGAGGCAAACTATTGAAACCCATGGTAAAATAATAGAAAACTAAGGTTTTATTGATTTCTTAACTTTTATTTCTTTTTAGGTAATTTTCTGATTTTTTTTATTTTCGTGGATTTTATATTTTTTTTGTGATTTTAATATACCTATGTAAAAGTATAGGTATAGATTTTGTAATTTTATGCTTTGTTGTTAGTTTTGTGATTTTTATGAGTTGTAAGTATTTTAAGATTTTTATGTAATTTTAAAAATGTTTTATTATTTTTTTGGTTTTTAATGTTGAAAACAATATTTTTTAAAAAAAATAATTTTTTTGTTTTTGATTTTGAAAATAGAAAACTAAACAAAAAAATTTATTTAATTTTTATTTGAAAGTAGAGAAAAACTATCTTGTGCATTTTTATGTGATTTTTATTGATTTAGTTACGATTTTTCAAAGTTTATATGTAATGTGCATTTTTTATTGGTTTTATTATTAAGTTTTATTTTGTTTTTGGTTTTATATGTAAAATACAACAAAACTACTAAGGGTTTTTTAGATTCATATATATATGATATTTTAGGTTTGTTATATTTTTTCAATGGTTTTAAACATTTATTAAAAATATAAAATCTTTTTTTAATACTGTTTTAGTACGGTATATAGACTAAAATATGATATATTTTTATATATTTTTATTATATTTTTATGTTTTGTATTTTATTTAATATGTACTATAAAATGTATAGGATTTATGTATAATTTACGGGTACGGTTGTGATTGTGGGATGTTTCAGGTGCTTTCATGCAAAATTTCCAGGAGCATGTGCCGGGTCACATGATCTACACCTGTAATGATCTTTGAATTATATGCACTAGTGACGAGGGTATCTTCACAAATTTCCCAAAAACACATGCGTGATCATGTATTCTACCTGAATGGATCCCTGTTTGAGATATAGAGAGGCACCAGGGGTCATATTGCCATTTGCCCAAAATATCAATGACACATGTACAAAGTACATGCGTCCCTTAAGTAGTGGGGCAACGAGTTATTTTACTCGAGAAGAGCCATCTGATGGCTTGAAGGTTAATATGGGAAGAAAAAAAATTCTTCTCTAATTGCACGACGGTTGCTCAAGGACGGTTGAGGATCTAGCTGCTGTGTAATTCAGATATCGATGGTGTATGAGGTGAGACGGATCTCAATTAGTTCTTGCCTCGTTTCTAAGTGCAGGTGACGGTGATTCCTCGAGACAACATTAACCCACAACCCATTCAAACTTACTCTTTCTTCTTCCTCTTCCTTCCACACCGGACGGTCCTACCTGGCGATGAATAATGCCATGATCTCTTTCATTATCGCATCGGTGAGTATTAGGGTTTGAAATTGATCGATAGTAATGATTTGCAATTGTGAATATCCCCAGGTATAAGCCCTAAGATCATGATCCCGTTAAGATAACTGTACCGTCGGTGAAATTGTTAAGATATCAGGCCAGTGGAAGAGGTCATGTGGTTATTATTGTCTGCGTCAAGCACCTCGAGCTCGGGCAACCCACTGATGACTTCATCGAGGAAGCGATCCATAAAGAGGAGGCAGATTCACTGTTTTTACAGCAGGTGCTGTAACACAGGGGAACCACTATATCACCATTAGCCAGTCCTCGAAGAGAGTCGAGAACGGTCGATGCACATCCCAAGGGTGATCCAGTGGCTCACCTACGTTACAACAGCTGTAACATCAGAGTATCCATAAGTCTTGAGTGGGCGCTAAATTATGGAATCATGCATTCAATCATCAATAACCTCTTGATATCACACCTTCTGCAATTAATGATTCTGTCCCAACTTTGCCGAAGAATGGAAAAGATTGACCGCGTCTATATTATAAGAGAAGGGAGTGGATATTACATGTATGCATGTATTACATATTGCTTACAATATCAAAGAGCTAAAATATGCGGAAATTTTAGGTCATCTTATTAGACCCTTCTTTGAGCTAAATGGGTGGACTCATAAGTTTGGATTGAGATCGGTCTATTTTCGATCATTTATTTGACATGTTAAATTTTTGTCCCAAGCTAGGTCCACAACAAATTGAGCTCAAGTTCGAATCAAGCTCATGAGTTGGGCAAGCCAGTCCAACTCAGTGCTCAACCCTAGATGTAGATTACATTTATTTTTATAAGAGATGAAAATGACCATACAAAGATACATACATACATCCATACATACATATATGTATTATTATATCATTATCCATTATACAGTATAGATTTAAATGCAAATATAGAAATTGACAGATATGAAAATTTATTATCATATCCTTTAAATTAGATGTTGATGTAAAACAAATCTGATCGTATATGAATAATTGCAAAATTATTTTATAAATTCATTCAAATATACATGTACACATAACAAGTTAATCAAATATTAGGAAAGAAGATGCACCCATATTTTTTATTTGCATTTTAGTCTAGTCCAACTCACCTCACATGTTCATACACACGTGGTGTGGACATTTTGCAAGGATACCCCTCCGAGTTTCCTTATTTCTATTTGGTCCATTAATTTGCAGACTAAGTGTAACACTTTTATACTAATTACATCTATGACCCTAGAAGTTATTGTTTTTGCAAAAACACATGTGCTAGTGTGTACTTAATGTAAACTTTCCGGGTTATTTATATGAGTGGTCCTACACTTTGCTATAATGTTATGAAATGAAATTAAACTTCCTGGAAAATGCATTGGGGTCCTTTATTCCCTAAATTCATTTATTTTCTGTTTTTTAAATAGTACTTCAAATCCAAAAATTATAGAAAAATCACCTTAATTTCCTGAAACATTATTTCATCATATATATTTTCTTGCGGCAATCAAGGCTGTTTTCTATTAATAAAAATCCTAAAAAACATGTCATATTTCCATGTTTTGGATTAGAAAAGTTATAACTTTTTTTTTCAAAAATTCCAAAAAAAAATTTATCTATATCTATACTAGTCTATCACATATCTAAAATCATAAAATATATAAAATCAAATCCATAAATCGGAAAATATTGGAAATATTATAAAAAACATTAAAAAACTCCTTTAAAGTCAAAAGATTATGTTTTAAATTCTTGAAATTTTCTTTCTTATTTTATTTTCCAGAAAATTGTTTTTACGTTATCTAATTTATTAGGACCATTTCTATCTCTTGATTTTCAATTTTGTATTATTTAATGTATTTCCATTTTTCAAATTCCATAAAAATTCTCAAAAGTAACCCCAAAAACTCACCAAAAAAGATAAATATCCAAAAAAGTTCGAAAATATTTTATTTTTAATATTCAGACTTTAGTTTATATTTTAAACTTTCATAAAATGTAAGTTTCTTTTATTTTATATCTACATATCTTTGTTATTCATAAATCTATTATCCATATATATAGTATTAGATATATACTATTAAATACAAAAGTTAATAAAACATTTGAAAAGATTAAAATTTAAAATAATTTATAATTTAAAACCCATAAAAACTTTTGGAAAATAAATGGAAAAAATACCGAAGTAGATTATTAACTTTGTTATATTCTACTCTACTATTAGTGGTTCGATACTATGCACACTTGCCTCTATACACATTTTTGTAGAGTTATAGTAAATTTTAGCCTGCATATTATGTATTTCTCATCAATGTTTGTGGGTTGGTCGTTGAATTTTCCACATGGTTCGGTGATGATACAAATGACTAACTCTGGTAAGGTTATTAATTAATGTGTCATTATCACCCAAATCAATCGAATCGAAAATCAAAAAAATTATTTAACCAATAAATAAATCGAACAAATCAATCATGTGTTATATCTATTTTTATTAACCTGATATAGCAACCAAGGTTGAACACGAGGAGCACAACTAATAACTAGACTTAAAGAATCAAAGGATTTTTATTTTCTTTTTAGTTTTTTTATTTTTTTTTATCAAATTTTTAGTTTTTGAGAATAAGGCAAATAAAGGAGAATAGGAAAACAAACACAGTTTATATATTTTATATGCAAATATTTACAAACAGGAACTGAAATAACAATTTTTAGAAATTTACTTAAATTCATGTAATTTTTATAAGATTTTTAGGGTTTTGCAAATTTTTAGTTTTTTTATAAAAGCAAATGATGTGAAATTTGGATAGGAATTCAATTCGAATTTTCATGAATTTTCTAAAGCAAACATGAGGTTTTTATAATATTTTGTATTTTTATAATAATAACATTAAATAATGGAAAAATATAAAATAAAATCACCATAAATAGAACACAATATCAAGAGCTAAATGTAATTTTTATGCTATTTTGAAGCTAATTTGTTATTTATTTCAATTAATAAAAGACTAAAAATAAAATGTTACATACAACAGACAAAAATGCAATTATTTGAAGTCCTATGATCGAATAAATGAAACACACAATAATAGTGCGGGGGTCGCAGGTGCAAATAACCCAGAGCAATCATGCACTTCACATGGCAGAACCTTCACAAGGACATAAATGCAAATACTAAAAACTTCTTCTGTTTAATTAACCAAATAATGCTCAGAGAAAAATTTGCAATTATCCCACAGATACACGTGAGGACACACATGACTCAAACTCGACTGGAATGAAATGCAAATAAGTTGATTACTGTAAATTATTTTCATCTACATATTACAATTATGGACTAAATGGTAGCATAAAATGTGAGGGTAAAAAGGAAATATACTCCTAACAGGTGATGGCGACACATGGCACTGGTGGGATCTGATGATGTTGGGTTCAGTGTAGGAGTAAGGTTCTAATGATGTGTTGAAGGAATCAGACGGCTCATGGAATGTCGAGGACGTACAATAAGATGGTGATCAAGAAAAGATCTGGAGTCTCTGGCTAAAGCATGAACGTGCGTTGCATATCTGATGAAAACCTGATCGAGCCATCATCTTTTGGGCATGGATTGATGATCTCGATCAAATATGGGATGCATGCTCCTCATTCGACGGACGTGAAAGGCTTTGGAAGAACATGAAGAAGGAGGTGGTGACCGAACTTCAATAAATGAAGTCTTGCATTACAATGCTCTGATCAAATTGTAACAAGATCTGGCACCTTCCTGAAGGTGCTCCGCATCGAGTGAAAGACTTAGATGGCTCGCTGAATAGTTGGATATAAATCTGGAAGGTTGACCACCTAGGGCTTCTCTGCTGCTCAACTGGGGCACGAATCGAGCTCCACATGCACACATGAACCAGCAAGGAGTATCATGGCTCGAAGGCAAAGCCTCGGCTAGGGGTTATTGGTAGAGAAAATGAAAAAAGCGAAGTGGAATGGGATGCAACCTCTAGAGAATATGGAAGATGGAGGTCCAGGACTAAACTCATACAACGAACGAGATTTAGGATAATCAAATTATGTAAGAAGATGAATGTGGTGATAGCAGAAAGATCGGTGCGGATCGGTGTGGAAATTGAAGTTCTGACCCGATGGTCAGAGCAACTCTAGCGAACGGTGGTCGATGGATCGATCAAATGAACTGAGCAAAAACGCTACTATGATCGGCGAAGAGAAATGGAGGTGGAAGCGAGGTCATGGCCTCAACTTCAATGTGGAAGGTGGAGTAGGCAGAATGCGACGGATCTTCTCCAGCAATGTACAATATGCATTCAACCCGGTTGTAATCCGATCTCCAAAAATGTTTACCTGAGTTCTGTCACTACCCTAGAGATGAAGATGGAGAGAAACGGTGGCGAGGAATGAGCTACTCTACGCAATGGAGGGGAACAGATGTTTTATAGGCATCCTAGGGGTCTAGAAAGATCGAGCAAGAGCGTGAAACCCTATGGGGATCCGAACCTATCTAGGGATCCATGAGGATCACAGATTTGCAGGGAAGAGAAGGGTATGTAATCCAAGGCAAGAACTATACGGAGTCAGGTAGGAGAATATGGAGAAATCGGGTCCGGCAAAGGGGAGCCGAGTCGGACCTGGTTGGCGGAAGGGTTGACCTGGGTTAACAAATCCGAGTCGACTAATCATCATTCAAGAATATAGAAAAAAAGAAAAATAAATTAAAATAATAAATGAATTTAAAATAATTTTTTATAAAAATAAAAATTATTAGTTATTTATAAACATTTTCCTATGATTTTTATATATTTTTAATTATAAATATATATAGTATAGTCAATATTAATTGTTATGTATAGGTATAATATACGTATATATTAAGTATATGTATTTTTGATTTATTGTTTTTATAAAAATAAAATTTATTTTATATTTTATTTATTAACAACATAATTTAAAGTGTATAAAAACATTTTTATTTGATTTTTACAAATTAGTTGTAGCTATTAAACAAATAGGTACTATGTACAATATATACAAGTTTGGCAATTTGTACCATGAAAAGATGATTTTATTTTTAATGTTATTTGTATTTTACGATTTTTATATAACTATTAGAAATATATACAAGTGTCAAATTACAAAATATATACAAATCATTTACAAAATAAGTAAATAAATATAAACAAGTATAGGTGTTGTACTTTTGTACACATTCTTATTTTGCAATTATTTTATGATTTTCATCACATTTTTATTTAAAATTTTTTTAAGGAAATTAAATTATTTTGAGATTACATTATTTAGTGAATAGATAAAGGATATATAAATAGGATGAGTAGTGATGAATATATAGTGAATAAGGATCCTATCTCTCCTTGCTTTATTCTTTATCGATCATGCTAATATTAGGCCTTCTCTCGGGGTTCGAATCAATCTGCATTTATTGTATAAATACATCCTTGTTTTCTTCTTTTTCTTTTCTTTTTATTTTCTTCTTTATTCTTTTATTTTGATCAAAAAGAATGTTAATTACACAATATTAACAAATGCATGCATAATGCTAATTTATTGTATTTGATATATATTTACATGTATTTTGCATAGGGAATTTCACTAAAAAGAATAAAGGATGTCAATCATGGAAACATCATTCTTCTATATGTTGCCTTTGCTAGTCCCCCAACAAACACTTATTTGAAAAAGAAGTTAAAATAAAATAAAGAAAAGAAAAACCATAGATCATAGAACAATGTTGATTATTAAATCTATCTTTAGAAAGTTGGAGTCTGGAGCTTGGTCAGAGATTATTAGTTTGGAAAAACCTTACTGGGAAATGGACTTAAAACTAAACAGACTCTAAGTTCCACAAGACTCCTATTCAGGTCACCTCGACCGTCATGTCAAACCAAGTCTACATATGCAAACTCTTGTGATTATTAATCTTTACTTGTACGGTGTAAGTGATATATAGATCCCTACTTGAAAAATGGAAAAGAAGTAGCCTCCTTCCACAAGGTAACTCTATCCCCCAGGTCTAGCAACTCTTTTCTCGATGAGCAGGATATTCCCATCTAAGTTCAAGTGCAACCGGCTTAAGAAGAGGGAAATAAGGTTGACATGATTTTTACGTGTTTAAAAAATTGATTTTACCAAGTCGTTGTTGTTCCACGAAAAACCTCAATCAAACAAATAATATTAGAACTACAATCATGTTGGGAAAATATTATTTGTATAGTACAAGTAGAGGTTCCTATCCACAGGGACTAAGCAAACTCGTTATTTTTATTTTTCTTTAAAACTTGATTCAAATTATAATCTCTTGCAATGGAAGAAAAATTATAAGAGAATGTGATCTACGGTGAAAATACTTCCTATGACTTAGAGTAAGCAAATGTAGGTATGAGTGCAACTAAGTAAGAAAGTGGGGGTTGAATCGCGATTTAATATTGAAAAATGAGAGTCACTTGCATTTTTTAAAGAGAGATTAATGAATATAAAACTTGCAATGCATATACTTTCAAGAAAAACTAGAGTTGAGAATAGCTTACACAATAAAGGTTGTTCCTTCAATTTAAACTTAAACACATTAACTAAGGTAACAAAAAATGCAATGACAAATAAAGTGATAGAGGGATTCTTCTCTAGGTAGCAATGGAGTCGCGAGACGACGATGGAACCGGATGTGCAGAGATGAGCACGAAGATGAGCGTGGAGACAGTAACGAGTGCGGATGCATGAAGATGGTCACGAGTTGTTGTTGGATAGGAAGAGGGAACTGACGTACGGTTGCATTGGCCACAGGTGGCTACGACTAGTTGGTGGGAGGTGGCGCGATGGAGAGATGAACGGTTGGCCATTATGCGTACGACGAGGAGGAGGCTGAGGTGCCGTTCTTAAGCGTGTGACTAGGAGGAGGAGGAGGACTTGGCTAACGACCAAGGTTAGAGAGGAGGATCTGCAGAGAGAGTTAGAAAAGCAACATAATAAGAGTGAAGAATGTGGGAGAAGAGAGGAAGAGAAGAGAGGGAGAAAGATGAATAGGGAGGGGGAGGAGATTTTTTGTGTATGAGGAGGATGCCAAATATATAGATGAGTGTTGGTGGCCATCTTCATGCAAATAAAGACAAAATGCAATCAATGCATGCATGGGAAATGCAATGGGAGTTATACCTATTGTGAGGTCCCATGCATGGGAATTGTGAGGTTTGTGGTGCTCCTTCTGCATGGGAAAGAGAATTGTGGTGCCCCATGTACAACCAATAAAGAAAGAGTATATTACCTTCAAGCTCCTCTCCATTTCTTTCCAACAAAATATGTGTAGAGCCAAATTGGAATGTGATGTTTTATTTAATGACTATGCAAATTACGTTTGGATATATAGAGTATTTCAATGATTAGTTGAATGATTGCAATGTGGTATTATATAATTAATGTAGAGGAGAGAATTTATTAATTTAAATTAATTATGCATTTTAGAGGTGGTTTTCCCATTGTATTTGTAGAATAAATAATATTTGGATTAAGTGGTATTGAGGTGTATGTGTCATATATTAATGGAATTATTCATGTAATTTGTATGATATTATACCAACATAATATGTAATCATCATACCCCCATGCTTAAATCTTACTGGTCTTGAGCAAGAATAAGATAAATAATAATGAGATAAATAGTCAAGGTGAATTAGTTGAGGGTTTGCAGTAGACATACCCACAAAGTCTTTTGAGTCTTCAGACCAACACTACACAAATATACAAACTTCAATAGAGTCGACCCATGGAATAAATGTTTGTTCGAATTATCAACTTGACTTAAGTTTTTAGCTTTCAACAGTCTTTTAGTTCCAACAAAATCAGATGTCGTTTCATAAGGTCGATCAAGTCTGCTCATCCCTAAGAAACAAGTATTCTCTTTGACCTTGAATGGATATAAACAGTGTTAGTGTAGTTGTAGTTTTTATGAGTCGAGAAGATGAGATAATAGTTCACTCTAGTGAGGTACCGAATGATTCCCTATGTCTAAAGTCTCAGTCCTCACTTGAAATTAGGCATAATCTCTTTTTACCCAAGTATGTCAGCATAGAAAAATTGGTCATAAGGGAGTATGAGACTTTAATTTTTCAGGGTTTTCCGTAGACCACTTTGGTCTATTGCTCTCATTCTTTTCCTTTTGCATAGCATAACCCTGGGCTCCTTTTAAGAAATTAAGTAGCATCATTGGACTGCTACCATGACTTTTTAGTGGAGTAGGGTTATTTGGTGGATTTTTTCAATGCTTTTGCTTTGCTTTATTTTGCAACTTTTTGCATATTTTGTGGCATTTGGCATTCTTTTGTATTGTGATATGCCTTCTTTGTGGTGTTTTTGGGTTTGGCAAAAGTTAGTATCGGCTTAATATTGACTTTGTAGGCACGATACTGGCTTATTTGCTGACACACTTAGACTAAAGAGATCATGTAGCTCCTGAGTCAAATTCCTTCACTGACTATAGATAAGATTCAGGATTTGGCACAGCCAAGAGGACAACTCCTCACCTCAACTAGACTGAAACTATATCTCGTAAAATAAACTCAATCAAGCTAAGTACAGTGTGTAGTTGTTAAATATCCAATGAAGAGTTTAAGAGTGCTACCAGTTGCTCAGGTGATCTAGTTAGATACAGACTTTCATTCACCTGCAAGTTAGTGGAACTGATCGAGTAAAGTCCATATGGACCTGAAAACAACTTAAAAACTCATGTTTAGTGACATTCTGATGAAGTTAAATGGATTAGGGTCAACTCAGCCTCAGTCTATAATCTATGCAGTGAAGATCTGTTTTATCAACAAAATTGGGAAGGCCATGTTTTTGGTGGTTTTTTTCAAAACATGCAGACACGCCCCCATTCTTATCAAAAACCATGTCCTCATGGTGAATAAAAGGACCATTATATTAGGTAGGCAAGATATTTTTGTTTTGTTTTATATTTTTTTTATTTTTTTGAACGAAAAGGTATACCTCCATACTTATCTAACACAATGCAGTAAAAACAAGTATGTGGTTAAAAGAGTAAAGATAAAAAATACCCATGATGAGAGACTCACGAGAATGCATGATTTAACGTCTCAGCTCGACGATGTTGTGGCTTACTTTTCCTACAGAAGATATGTTGTGCAGATAGGCATGGGATCAGATGGTTCAACAACAAGTTTAGTCTTTGACCATTGACTCTAAAAGTGGCTTTGGTGTGTGGGTCATAGATTTCTATTGAGCCATTATCAATGACTTGAGTTACAGTGTATGGTCCTTTCCACTTTGATCTCAGCTTTCATGGTAATAATTTCAATTTTGCATCGAAAAGCCATACTTTTTTTTCGTGGAATGTTTTCCTTGAAATGTTCGCATTATGACATATTTTGATTTTCTCTTTGTATAACAAGTTGTTGTCATAGGCTTGTGATCTTAATTCCTCTAATTTAGATAAATCCAGCCATCTTCTTTTTCCAGCCTCATCATAATCCAAATGACATTTCTTGATCGCCCAGAGTGATTTATGGTTAATCTCAATGGGTAAATGGCATGGCTTTCTATAGACTAATAGGTATGGGCTCATTCCTAAGGGTGTGCGGAAGGTTGTATGGTAGGCCCAAAGAGCAGAAGTAGTGTTGAGACCAGTATTTACGATCATAGAGGACAATTTTTTGGAGTATGATATTGATTTCTTGGTTTGACAGGTCATCCATTCCATTTGTCTGTGGGTGATAGGCGGTTGAGACACGATGTTCGACTCCATTATTCTTAATTTAATTCTTTACTGAAGCATTCATAAAGTGGGTTCCACCATCACTAATGCCCACTTTTGGCAATCCAAATCGAGAGAAAAGGTTAGTCAGGAATTTGACAACAATGGCGCTATTAGCAGCACGAGTGGGAATGGCTTCAACCCAATGGGACACATAGTCAACATCAAGTAGGATGTGTTGATAGCCTTGTGATGTGGTGAAAGGTCCCATGAAGTCTATTCCCCAAGTATCAAATATTTCGACTATATGTACGGGTTGGACGGGCATCATGTTGCGTCGGGTCGTTGTTCCATTGGTCTGACAGGCAGGACAAGATTGAGAAAAATGATGGTTATCCTTAAAAAGTGTAGGCTAGTAGAAATCACATTTTAAGACCTTAGCGGTTGTGTGCTTCCCTGAATGGCATCCTCTACACCCAGAAGTGTGGCAATGAGATAAGACACTAGAGACTTCAGATTCAGGGATACAACATCTCCAGATTAAATCAGCGCCCTCTTTGAAGAGAAGAGATTCTTCCCAATGATAATATCGAGCTTGGGCCTTGTTTTTGTCTCTCTTATATTTCAGCTAGTCATCAGGAAATGTGGAAGTGGCAAGTTAATTGACGATGTCCGTATACCAAGGGAGTTGAGAGACAGACACTATATTCTCATCAGGAAAACTTTCAGAAATTGGGACCACATTATTGGTTGGTGAAGATGATGAGGGGAGCCTCGATAAGTGATCAGCTACGGTATGTTTTGCTCCTGCTTTGTCTCGGATTTCTATGTCAAATTCTTGTAGAAACAACACCCACCTAATCAGTCTAGGCTTGGCATCTTTCTTTGTGAAGAGGTATTTGATAGCAGAGTGGTCTGTTTAGATTATGATGTAGGACCCTAAGATGTAAGATCAAAATTTCTCTAGTGAAAATATCATAGCCAGCGGTTCTTCCTCAGTCATAGTGTAGTTCCTTTGAGCATCATCCAGGGTCTTGCTGGCATAGTGGATGGCATAGGATTTTCCATCTTTCCTTTGACCCAATACTGCCCCAACAACATATTCTGAAGTATCTCACATGATTTCAAATTCACAGTTCCAATCAGAGGGCTGTAGTATGGGTTCTTCAATGATCATTTTCCTTAGTATATTAAAGTACTCGATGCTTCCTTGTTGAATGTGAAATCTTGGTCATTTTCAAGTAGTTTGGTGAGAGCGCGGGAAATTTTAGAGAAATCCTTGATAAATCAGCGGTAAAAACTGATGTGACCTAGGAAGGATCGAACTCCTTTTATATTCGTGGGTGGGTATAAGTGGGTGATGGTCTCAATTTTCGATGGATCCACTTCCATCCCCTTCCTTGACACAATATGGCCCATCACAATCCCTTGCTTCACCATGAAGTGTGATTTCTCCCAAGATAATATCAAGTTTACTTCGATGTATTTTTGTAGGACTCCATACAAAAATCCGAGTGTTTCCTCAAAAGAGTCCTCAAAACTAGAGAAATCATCCATAAATACTTCCATGAAATCGCCGATCATATCGGTGAAAATTCCCATCATGCACCTTGAACGGTGACTATGACATCCTCAAAAAGTCACATTGGTCTCTTCACCGAATGATCAACCGTTTGTAAAATCATCGAGACAAGTTTTAGTTTCCCTAAGGCAAAGTGCTCTAGGATAGTAGTAGGGAGGAGATTAATTGAGGTGCCCTTATCCAATAGAGTGAGCTCGAAAGTCAAGTTACCAATTGTGGATTTAACCAAGGGTGCCCCTGGATCGTTCTTCGTGGTGGGCAGGAATAGGGAAATGACATTTGACATGGCTTGTGGAAGACATACTTTTTAGCCTCTTCTTGATCTTTCTTATTCTTTCCCTTTTATTTCCACTTTGGTGTACATTTTTCCTTTAAGAAGCGGAAGAAGGCTGGGACTTGTTGAGGGCTTTTAGAGTGGGATTTCGATGACAATGTTTGAGAATAGTTTTTCTAGCTCTGGATCGATGGTGGATGATCGAGTCTTTCTTCGGTAAAGAGCTCTAGGAAAGGGGATGGTTTTGGTTGGGGAGGAAGGAGGAAGCATGGCTGTCTCAGTTGGTTCTTCTTCACCATCAATTTCTTCTTCAATTTCTATTTGATCCTTAAAAGCAAGCAGTCTGGTGAAAGCAGATGTGGTTTTCCTGTTTCTTAGAGTTACAACATTAGAAGATTGGTTTAAACGTGTTGGGGTTTTAAAATTCACTTGATTCCTAGGCGGTTGTTGTGTGGTCCCTTGGTTTGAATGGTTTATCCTTGGAGGTGTGGAAAATCCTTGATTTTAGTTTTAGAAGCCAGGTGGTGAAGTGAAAGACCTGACAAGTGGTGGAGTTTGGAGTACTCCAGATGAGCTAGCCTTGTTGGTGTTGGGATTTGGCAAAGGTTGAGGTGATAAGGCTGGGATGTAAGACCTGATCTCGACAAATTGTCGGGCATTCTCAGAATTGGCTTGTTGTTGAGCTTCTATGGCCCGTTGTTATGCTATGGAAAGCTGTTGTATAGCTTGAGCCAAGGCATCAAAATTCACAGCAATAGTATGTGGTTGGGTCACTGGTGGTGCTATCGGTTGTCTAGGCTGGTGGTGGTTGTTGTATTGTCCTTTCCTCCTAGTATTCTGTTGTTCTCTCCATCCTTAATGTTGGGTATTTGAATATGACCCTCTTTGATTTCTTTGTACCCAATTCACAGTCTCAGGGGTCATGTCTTGATTATAGGTGAATGGGGTGTGGCTAACTTCTTAAATTATGGGGTTAGAAATGAGACCACAAACATTGTTCGAGACATTGTTCATAGACAAATTTCTTATGGATTGGGCCATAAGGTCCATTTGCATGGAGAGAGTTTCCCATTTATCATTGTTTTCCTCGATCAACTCAGTGATGGTTTTCTCTTCGTTGACTCTGTGTACTGGTTTCACATGGCCGCTATATTGTTCGATGGAAGAATTGTTCTCTGAGTTGTCAGCCATGTTCTCAAATAATGTCCATACAAAGTGTTCATCATGGCTAATATAGGTACCATCACATGATCCATCTATGACTCTCTCGAAAGATGTGTCTATGCCCTCATAGAATAGTTGAACTAATTTTCTCTTCGGGATTGCATGATGAGGGCATTTCCTAAGTAATTCTTTGAAGAGTTCCCAAGCCTCGTGAATGGGTCCGTTGGTCTTCTGTTTGAGGAAGATATGTCTTGTCTCAGGGCATTGATTTTTCCTATGGGGAAGAATTTTTTTATAAAGGCTTCTCTCAAGGTATCCCATGAAGTGATAGGGGTCTCATAATTCCTTAACCATTGTTGAGCTCGTTCTTTTAGAGAGAATGTGAAGGCCTTCATGTAGATGTACTCTCTTTCTATCCCGGGGATACAATATGTGTCACAAGTTTTTCGAAAGTCTTGGATATGAAGAAAAGGTTCTTCACTTTCGATTCCGTAAAATTTTGGGATTAGAGGGATGGATGTAGGTTTGATTTCAAAATCTGCTACCTCAGGTGGGATCTGGATCCAATGAACTAGATCTTCAAGGGTCAGATTGTAATGTGTGCTTATGGGTGGTCCCCTATTCAAAGGAGCTATGACTCGGTGAATGGTGGAATTTTCCTCTCTCAGATGTTGTAATTGTTGGAGGATGAGGTCCATGGGATTCGGGCGGTTTTCTTCTCCCATATCAGCAATATCGAGTGTGTTCTTAGATTTTTCACTCGAACAAGATGCATGAGATTTTGGTCTACAGATCTGATCGTAATCTAAGGGTTGTTGCAATGGATTTTTCAGACTTACGATCTAGCATATACAACACAAACACGACACAAGTTGTTGATTCACCAATTCATATAAAAATTACCGTAGAAACGGTTAACTTTTCGAATTTAATTTAGTTATTCAACAAATGTTATCAGAGAATTAAGAGTCCTTAATGAAGAGGTGGGTGTGGAAGATTGTGACAAATCGATATCCTAATCCGGCTGGAGAATTCAGGGTGTGGTACTCAGATCAATGATCTGTTCTTCCCACAAGAACATGTGCCCAACGCGTCGAGGAGTTACGATTTCTCTCTGCAATTCGACGTAGCACCAGGGATTTTTGTCTCTATCCTAGGGTTCTATGTGCTTGTGAGTTTTGTGTCAATCACCATGTGCATCAAACAAGCACTCAATTTTTGTCCGCTTTCGCTCGGATCACTACGGTGATCTTTCAAGCTTATCTTTTTAATGTGATCAAGCACGATTTTGGTGGTCTTTGAATTAGGCTATTAGAGGGAGAAGACCACAATTCGGAGCACAAACAAATGCAAAAATTTAAAAACCTAAAATGTCTAAGAGAAAGAGAAGCTCACAGTGCCTACACATCTGGCACTAATCCGTAATTTTTTGTCTAGTTGATGGCTAGCTTCTCCTAGAAGGAGGGGGGAAGAAATTACAAAAATTGACTAGGAAAATTACAATTTTGCTACTAAATAAAAATGCAAAAATCACCGTCTTCATTTTTCTTTTCTTTTCATAATCCAAGTACCTGAAAAAAATTGCAAGGATTAGAAGATGAACAATATGATAAGAACGAAGAAAGAAAAATTGCAAATGTTGCCTAAGTCCTCGACGACATCGCCAAACTGTTGACAAGATTTTTACATGGTTTATAAAGTTTATTTTACCAAGTCGTTGTTATTCCACGAAAAACCGCAATCAAACAAATAATATTACAACTATAAGCATGTTGGAAAAATATGAGTTATATAGTGCAAGTAGAGGTTCGTATCAGCAGAGACTAAGCAAACTCGCTATTTTTGTTTTCCTTAAAAATTAATTTAAATTGTAATCTCTTGCATGGAAGGAAAATTACGAGAGAATGTGATCGATGATGAAAAAACTTCCTATGACTTAGAGTAAGCAAATTCTGGTATGAGTGAAACTACGTAAGGAAGTGGGGGTTGAATCACGATTTAATATCGAAAAATGAGAGTCACTTGCAATTTTTTAAGAGAGACTAGTGACATATAAAACTTGCAATGCATATACTTTTAAGAAAAATTATAGTTGAGAATAGCTTGCAAAAAAAGTTGTTCCTTCAAATTAAACTTAAACATATTAACTAAGGTAACAAAAATGCAAGTGACAAATAAAGTGATAGAGGGATTCTTCTCCAGGTAGCAATGGAGTCACGAGACGACGATGGGACCGGATGTACAGAGATGAGAATGAAGACGAGCGTAGAGATGGTCACACATGCAGATGCATGAAGATGGCCCCATGTTGTTGCCAGATAGGAAGAGGGAAGTGGCACACGGTTGTGTCAGCCACAGGTGGTTGTATCTAGTCGGCGGGAGATGGCACAATGGAGAGAGGAATGACTGGCCGTTATGCATGTGGCGAGGAGGAGGCTGAAGTGCCACTCAACCGTGCGGCCAAGAGGAGGAGGAGTTGGCCGACGACCAAGGCTAGAGAGGAGTACCTACAAAGAGAGTTAGAAAAGCAACATAATAAGAGTGAAGTATATGGGAGAGGAGAGGTATAGAAAAGAGGGAGAGAAACGGATAGGGAGAGGGAGGAGATTTTTTTGCATATGAGGAGGACCCCAAATATATAGATGAGTGCTAGTGGTCGTCTTCACGTAAATAAAGACAAAATGCAATCAATGCATGCATGGGAAATGCAATGGGAGTTATACGTATGGTGAGGCCCCAGGCATGGGGATTGTGAGGTTTGGGGCTCCATGTGCATGAGAAAGAGAATTGTGGTGCCCCATATACAACCAATAAAGAAAGGATACATTACCTTCAAGCCCCTCTCCATTTCTTTCCAACAAAATATGTGTAGAGCCAAATTGGATGTATAAATGTGTGTGGTTGAATGTGATGTTTTATTTAGTGACCATGCAATTTTCGTTAGGATACAGAGAGTATTTAAATGATTAATTGAATGATTGGAATGTCGTATTATATAATTAATGTAGAGGAGAGGATTTGTTCATTTAAATTAATTGTGCATTTTAGAGGTGGTTTTCCCATTGTATTTATAGAATAAATAATATCTTGGTTAAGTGGTATTGAGGTGTATGTGTCTGATATTAATGGGATTCTTCATGTAATTTGTATGGTATTATACCAGCATAATATGTAATTATCAAATAAGATAATGGATCTTGGCGAGTACAGCCATGTATCTCTTAGAGCTTGACCAGTGTAGCCATGTCTCCAGCTATAAGCTTCCCTGAGATGAGACAATGTATAACATACGATTTGCTTATTCAAATATATATACTCTGACATGCATTTTATTTTCAATCAGGCATGCCCTTTTTTTCTAGTTTTTTGCAATTTTGACGACATACATACATACATACATACATACATACATACATACATACATACATACATACATACATACATACATACATACATACATACATACATACATATATATATATATATACATATACATATATATATACAACATATCTACAAGGTGCAGCATGTACATAAGGTGTTTTTCCTCTTGAGCCAGTAGACTATACCTCATTTGAAGCATTATCACAACCCTATGACATCCTATCGTTAGACCTCAATGCTACTAGACTAGGTTGAGATGCACTTCCCTCCGTATAGGAAGACGGATGATCCCACTAGTTTTTATGCACCCGTGTTCTACCCAAAGGATTATGCCCCCTCATCACCTCATACATGAAGAGCTACATGTGGAGTGTTTATCCAAGTTAAGGCCAACGTATAGAAGAATCATGCATGTGTTGTGAAATATTCTACATAGACCAATCAAGATGACATGTGAACATAGTCATGTGGACTCAAAGAATTAAGTCTATAGGACTTGAAAAGTCTCAATTGTAGTTATTATTTCATTAACCATATAAAGCTTAGGGAGAAGTTTGCAATTATCCCACACATACACGTGAGGACATATGTGACTCAAATTCAACTGGACTGAAATGCAAATAAAAAATACAAGGTCCTTACTGCAAATTGTTTTCAACTGCATCTTACATTTATTGGGATAAATAATACTAGCAAAAAGTATGAGTGTAAAAAGGAAATATAGCCATAGCAGGCATTGGCGATACATGGCACTAGCAGGATCTAACGGCACTGGGCTCGATGCTGACGTATGGTTCTGATGACGTCTAGAAGGAATCTGACTGCCCAGGGAATGTCAGGGACGTGCACTCAAATGGTGGTTTGGAAATGATCTGATGTCTGTAGCTAAAGAGTGAACACGCGCTACATATCTGATGACAACCTGATCAAACTATCGGATTTTTGGTGAGGATCGACGATCTCGATTAAATTTGGGATGCGAGCTCCTCATTTGATGGACGTAAAAGGCTCTAGAAAGAACATGAAGAAGGAGGATCAGATCGAACTTCAGTCAAGAAAATTTGGGGCTACAATGCTCTGATCAGATCGTTACAAGGTCCGACACCTTCCTAAATGTGCTCCGTGTTGAGTGAAAGCCGCAGATGGCTCAACAAACAACTAGATATTGATATGGAAGCTGGAGAACCTAGAGCTACTCCGCTACTTAACAACAACACGAATCGAGCTCCATACTCACACCTGAATCTACTAGGAGTATCGTGGCTCTAAGGCAAAGTCTCGGCCAGGAGTCATTGGCATAGAAAATAAAAGAAATGAAGGGGAATGGGATGCAAACTCTGGTGAATATGGAAGATGGAGGTCCAGGCCTGAACTCACTTCGACGAGCAATATTAAGGATGATCAGATTTCGTAAGAAGATGAAAGTGGTTATAGTGGAAACATCGATGCGGATGGGTGTGGAAAATGGAGTTCTGACCTTATGGTCGGAGCAACTCTAGCGAAAGGTCGCTGATGGATTGACAGAATGAACCGAGTGAAAAGGAAAAGGGAGAGAGGTATACCTGAGGGTGCTAATGTGATTGACGAAGAGAAACAGAGGTGGAAGCGAGGTCGTGGACTCAACTCCGATGCGGAAGGCAGAGGAATCTAAACGCGGTGGAGCTTCTCTGGCCACGTACAAGATGCATTCAACCTGGTTGTAATTAGGGCTCCAAAATGGTCTACATGAGTCCTATCACTACCATGGAGATAAAGGTGGAGAGAAATGGTGGCGAGGAATGAGCTAATTTGTGAAGCAAATGGGAACAAATGTTTTATAGGCAGTCCCAAAGATCTAGAAAGATCGAAAAAGGACGCGAAACCCTAAGGGGATTCGGACATGTCTAGGGATCCTTGACGACCACAAATCTATAGGGAAGAGAAGGGCCTGCAATCCAAGGAAAGAACTGATGGATTCAGGCGAGAGAATATTGAGAAATCAGGGCCGACGAAGGGGAGTCAGGTCGGACCTAGTTGGAGGAAGAGTAGATCCGGGTTAACAAACACGAGTCGACCAATCATCATTCAAGATATAGAAAATAAAAGAAAAATAAATTAAAAATAGTAATTTATTTTAAAATAAAAAATTATAAAAACAGAATTTTTAGTTATTTATAAGCAATTTTTCTGTTTTTTTAATAATTTTTAATAATAAATATATACATTATATACATTATATATTGTTATGCATATGTATAATATGCGTATTATATATGTCCATATTTTTATTTTATTTTTTTTACAAAAATACAATGCACTTTATATTTTATTTATTAGAAAAATAATTTAAAGTGTATAAAAACATTTTTATTTGGTTTTTACAAATTAATAGGTATTAAATAATTAGGTAGTACGTATAATATATAAATGTTTGGCAATTTGTATAATGAAAAGATGATTTTATTTTTAATTTAATTTGTGTTTTATGATTTATATATAGTATAAACATATACAAGTGTCAAAAATACAAAATATATACAAATAACTTACACAAGAAATAAATAAATGTATACAAGTATAGATGTTGTACATTTGTACACATTATTATTTTGCAGTTATTTTTATGATTTTCATCTCATTTTTATTTAAAATTTGATTAACAAAATTAGGGTATTTTGAGATTATTTTATTTAGTATAAAGGTGAACGATATGTACATGATGAGTAGTGATGAATATACACTGAATAAGTACCCTATCTCTCCATACTTTATTTCTCGTCATCAGGTTAATATTTGGCCTTCTATCGGTGTTCGGGGTAGTATGCTTTTATTGCATAAATATATCCTTATTTTCTTCTTTTTCTTTTACGTTTGGTTTCTTCTTCATTCTTTTATTTTGGTCAAAAAGAATGTTAATTACACAATATCAAGAAAGGCATCCACATTACTAATTTATTATATTTGATATTTATTTATAGGTATTTTGCATAGGTGATGAATGTCCATTTCATCACCTTTATTCTATCATTTTGGCCTTAAAGAC
Source organism: Ottelia alismoides (assembly GCA_037367405.1). Taxonomy (NCBI): domain Eukaryota; kingdom Viridiplantae; phylum Streptophyta; class Magnoliopsida; order Alismatales; family Hydrocharitaceae; genus Ottelia; species Ottelia alismoides. The sequence goes on from JAZKJV010011424.1 coordinate 360,477, forward strand.
CCTAATAAATGCATGTAAATACCCTTACTTTGCATAAATTAACATTCATTCATTGTTGTATAAATACTGTATAAATATTATTTTTAATGCCAAAATTATAGAATAAAGAAAATAAAAGAAAATGAATAAAATATCAAAGATATTTTATGACCCTAAACCTTGAGACCTAGACATCTCGATGATGGTCGGTAAGGAATAAAGTAGGGAGAGATAAGAGCAAAAAATAGCACACAAATCTTATTTATAATTCATTCTCTATTACTTATTGGGACTCGTTTTATTTTTCACTTTTTATACTTCAATAAAGAAACTTTGTATATAAATGCTGTAGATAATAAAATGTAAAGAAATACAAAATTGATTTCATACAAAAATAATATATAGAATGAAAGTTATACTATGAATAAAATTCCAAAATCCCAACTTTCCAGAACCATATTTCCCAAAAAAACTCAAAATATATCAAAATCAGTTTAGTTGCATATAAAATTTAATAAGTTATTTAATGTAGTTGGTTTTATATTTTTTGGAGTTGAGCTTTGAAGGTTAGGTTTTGGACCCCTATTGTATAATATACCCGATTAAATAATCATTTTATCCATTCTTTATTACTTTTATATTTTTATATTTTTATAATTTTGTTAATATTATTATAATATACATAAATATTAAAAATAAAAGAACCACAAATAAAATATTTAAATAAAATATTTAAATAAAATACATAGATGAATATAAAATATCTTTACCTATATAATAAGCATATATATTTATTGAAATTTAAATATTATATCAGGAAAAATATAATGAAATATATTTAATTATTTAATATTAAGTTATAAATATATAAAATAAAAAATACAAAATACAAAATAAAAATAAAAGACAAAAAAACATAGATAAATATATTTACATATTAACCCTAAAAGGCAACTTCTAATTATATACCTCTAAACAATAAACAAAAATCGTAATAAAATACCTTATAAAATAATAAACATTTTTTCATTTTATAATATAAAAATAATAAAATCATTTATTAGTTTTTATCGAATTTCTAATTCTTTTCAGGCTGCTTTTTTCGGGTTGGTCCATGTGTTCCAACGAGGTTGCGGGGATGGTTGACACTGGTCAACACCTCTGACCCGCCCTATAGCCCATGTCAGACTTCATTTCCACCTTGATTTCTGCCCTTTTTGGAGCTCGACTATTTCACCATTTCGTGTTGATTCCTTCTACACTTTTGTCCTCGATCCTTGGTGATTCACGCCGGCTCGACTCCTCGAGTTGCGGACCATTGAATCAAGCATCTTCCCTCATTCTTTGAAGCATCCAGTCAACCTGTACATAACACCCATCTATCCTCCCTTCCTCGATTTGAACCTCCTGTGACCAAGCTTGGACCTTCCTCTTGTGCTCCGGATAGACTCCGGTGATAGGGGAGCCTCCAATAACCTCGAGCGAGGTCCGGCGAGGCCAAGGCGGCTTCCACCCCCATCTCCACCGACCCTCTGCTTTGATGTACCTATCTCGCAACCCCTATGTTGCACGAGGTCCATTCATTGGTTATGTAGCTTAATCTTAGCCTTAGGTTTAATTTCTAGCATTTATTTGCACCTTTTAGTCACTTAACCTTACCATTCGTAGTTTGTCATAATCGAGCTCTAGCAAACCTCTCCACCATGTTATGTCAGTTGAAGGACTCACCAAACCACCTCACTTCACTTCTGATCGCCTTCTCCACCTCTGTCCACCTCTAAAAGCCCTCGACTCCCTCCGGATCGAGACCTCGGCGCTCCACCTCCACCCTATGTTGGAGATGCCTTCGCCCAAGCTATCCCTTCCTCATTTCAACACTTGGAGGGTCGAGGCATTTTTCCCTCGACCCTCTTAACCTCTCTCGCAGGTATCTGGAGCAAGGAAGCCATCTGAGAACGAGTTTGCGGTTGGCCGGAGATACCTGGACCACCACTTTTACTCTGACGTCGTGGTGGTGCTCCGATGTCCCTCCACCCTTTTTGATGCCTCTCGTCATTAGAGGACACGTGTAGGAGCACATTGGGTCATTTTGGAGCAGTAAAGAGCATCAAAGGGGTGTGGTCTTGCCACGAGAACTTTGCCCCAGCAGTGTTCTTCCCAGTTCATCGACCAGCCTCCTCCGTCATTAGAAAAACCCCTATTCTTGAGGGTGTACAATAATTTTCAGATCGGAGCACACGTCACCTACTGATTCCCTACCGAAGATCTAATCTGGAGTACTTGTTGGGAACCGTCATCTTGCGGCGAGGGGATGACACGTGGCAAGTGAAGATTAATCTAGTCATTGGCCTGCACCATATGACTTGGTGTTTTGCATGTTTAACCAATCATTTTTGTATTTAATAATTAACACTTACACTTTCATCTACCTTTATTAAGTTTTGCAATTTTTGCAACTATGCCCCTCGTACTTTCCTAATATGTTAATAGGTCCACACTGTATCACCTCACGTGACCCCCCACATGATGCAACATTTTTTAAGAGTACTCTCACAGATCTTGGATTTTGTAGTAGGTTCAGAAACATTTTAATTACGTTCAATATTTTTGGAAAGTTGCAAGTTGGCCCGTGGACTTAATTTTATTTACAAAAATAACCGACTAGTATTCTTGTTTCTCTTTGTTGTCTCCATTTACTTAAAAATGGTTATTGTACTCAAAAAATTCCAAAAAATTAGGATAGGCTCCTAGATGCTTGAAGATTCATGCCCATATTTTTTATAGCATTTTCAAATTTTTATCTATTTGTTAAAAATAAAATATCCCTTTTATTCCATGTCTAGCTTATGAACCCATAAAAAATAAAAAGTTTTTGAAAATTTCCAAAAAAATAACTTTCTTATTTTTTAATTATTTTTTAACTCCAGACCAAAAATTCCTTAAAATAGAAAAGGAAAATACCTAAAAATCGAAAAATCCCTAAAACCCTTATAAAAATCAATAAAATCCCTAAAAATTCCCAAATATTATTTTCTATCTCTAAATTTTCTGCATATTATTATTAAATTAAAATTGATTTGGAAAATTTAAGTCTTCATTTTATATTTTTAATTCTCATTTCAATTTTGACTATTTATTTTTACCCTGATTTAGGGTATTTTTACTTTGATATATATATATATATATATATATATATATATATATATATCTGTGTGTGTGTATGCATGTATGTATGTTTGCATATATATAAGCAAATTTCTCTAAAAAATTACAACAAAAAGTAAAATTATTTAAAAACCCAAAATATTTTATTTTATGTATTTTGACTCTTGCTTTTTGTATTTATAATTATATTAGCTTATATTGTATATATAGCCTATATTACTTATTTTAAAAAGAAAAGAATAAAAATTCAAAAAGAAAATATAGAAATATAAAATAGGAACAAAATACAAAAATATAAAACATAAATAAAATTTAAAATAAAAAATAAAAAAACCCATAAAAAAGAAATATAGACAAAGACTTACAATCATCCTTTGTACATCATAACCCAATCTATCTAGTTTGATCCCTATATACGACACTCTACATACTTTAACTATACACACATTTTGTAGAGTTAAATAAAATAAGTTTTAGCTCCACATTTTTATTTCATTGCTTGATATAAAATTGTGGGTTAATTATTGAGCAATTGGTTTTTCGTGAGCGGTCACCACAGCGAATGTCTCTCTTCCTTATGTGAGACAAATTTAAACCCTTGCAAAATACCGATTATCAATAGGAAATTTTGCAAAAATAAAATTATAAAGGATGTGAATCATGGATTCATCATTCTCCTATACTTTACCTTTGTAAGTAACCTAGCAAACACTTATTTGAAAAAGAAGTTATAAAGAAATAAAGAAAAGAAAAGGCAAAGAACATAGAACAATATGGATTATTAAACGTATCTCATAAAATTGGATTATGGAGCTCGGTCAGATCTTTGGATCAATAGTTTGGCAAAACCTTATTGGGAAATGGACTTAAAACCAAATAGACTCTAAGTTCCACAAGACTGCTATTCAAGTCACTCCAACCGTCAGGTCATACCAAGTCTACATACACAAACTCTTATGACTATGAATCTTTACTTGTACTGTGTAAGTGATATATAGCTCCCCACCTCAAAAATGGCAAAGAAACAACCTCCCTTAACAAGGTAACTCTAGTCCCCATGTCTAGCAACTCTTTCCTCGAAGACCGGGGTATTCTCTTATATGTTCAAGTGCAACTAGCTCAAGAAGAGGGGAAAGAAGAGAATTGATCGTCGCCGGAGCCATGTATCCCTTAGAGCTTGACCAATGTAGCTAAGTCTCCAGCTGTAATCTTCCTTGAGATGAGACAATGTATCACATAAGCTTTGTTTATTCAACTACGTGCACTTTGGCAGAATTTTTTTTAATCAGGCATGTCCCTTTTTTGGAGTTTTTTGTATTTTTATGACTATACAACATAACTACAAGATGCAGCATGTACATAAGGAGTTTTTTCGATTGAGCCAGTAGACTATACCTCTTTTGAAGTATTATCACAACCCCACGACATCCTGGCATTAGACCTCAATGCCACTAGACCAGGTTGAGATGCACTTCCCTCCCTAGAGGAATACGGATGCTTGCACTAGTTGTTACACACCCATGTGCTACCTCAAGCCAAAGTATTCTGCCCCCTCACCACCTCATACATGAAGAGCTACGTGTAGAGTTCTTATCCATGTTAAGGCCACTTCCTAGAAGAATCATGTGCGTGTCGTGAAATATTCTACTTAGACCAATCAACATGACATGTGAACATAGTCTTGTGGACTCAAATAATTAGAATGCTAGGATCTGAAAAGTCTCAACTCCAGTTCCTATTTCATTAACCAAACAAAGTTGAGGAGTTTGCAATTATTCCACAAATACACGTGAGGATACACATGACTCAAATTCGATTGGACTGAAATGCAAATATAATAAATATGAGGTCCTTACTTCAATTTGTTTTCAACTACATATTACATTTATTGGACTAAATGGAAATAACATAAAATGAGATGGTAAAAAGTAAATACACCCGAGCAGGTGCTAGCGACACATGGAACTAGCGGGATCTGACGGTGTTGGGTTCGGTGCAGGTGTACAGTTCTGATGACATCTGGAAGGAATCTGACAGCTTAGGGGATGTAGGGGAGATACAGTCAGATTGTGGTCTTGAAATGATCTGATGTCTCTGGTTAAAGTGTGAACATGTGCTACAAATCCAATGAAGACCTAATCAAACTGTCAGCTTTTGGGTGCGAATCGAAAATCACGATCAAGTCTGGGATACATGCTCCTCTTCCGACGGATGTGAAAGTCTCTAGAAGAACACAATGAAGGAGGACCTGACCAAACATCAATCGAGGAAATCCGGCGTTACAATTCTCTTATTGTATCCTTACAAGATATGACACCTTCTTGAAGTTGCTCCCCATCGAGTGAAAGTCTCATATGGCTCGACGAACAGCTGGATTTCGATCGGGAAGGTAGAGCACCAAGAGTTGCTCTGCTTCTCAACTGGGACACGAATTGAGCTACATACACACACCTAAACCTTCAAGGAGTATCGTGGATCTAAGGCGAAGCCTCGACCAAGGGTTATTGGCATAGAAAATGAAAGAAACAAAGGGGAATGCGATGTGACCCCGGAAAATATGGAAGATGGAGGTCCATCCTAAACTCTCCCCGACGAGTAAGATTTATGATGATCAGATTATGTAAGAAGATGAACATAGTGACAACACAAAGATTGGTGCAAATGGGTGTGGAAAATGGAGTTCTAACCTGATGGACGAAGCAACTCTAGCGAATGGTGGTTGATGGATCGTTCGAATGAACTGAGTGAAAAGGAAAGGGAAAGAGAGATACCAGAGGATGTTGTTGTGATCAGAGAAGAGAAACGAATGGTGGAAGCAAAGTCATGGACTCAACTCCGATGTGGAAGGAGGAGGAGGCTAAACGCGACGGAGCTTCTCTGGCCACGTACAAGTTGTGTTCAACCTGGCTGTAATTCGGTCTCCAAAAAGGTCAACCAGAGTATTGTTACTACCCTGTAGACGAAGATGGAGATAAACGATGGTGAGGAATGACCTACTCTGTACTACTAAGGGGAAGAGATGTTTTACAGGCGTCCCAGGGGTCTAGAAAGATCGAGCAAGAGCGCGAAAACCTAGCAGGATCCGGACCTGTCTAGGGATCTGTAAGGATCACATATCTATATGGAAGTGAAGGGTCCGTAATCTAAGGCAATAGCTTGATGGAGTTCGGTAGGATAATACAAAGAAATCGGGTCCGGTGAAGGGGAGTTGGGTCGGACCTTGTTGGAGCAAGAGTCGACTCGGGTCAACAAACTAGGTCGACAAATCAACATTCATGAATATAAAAAAATAAAAGAAAATGAAACTAAAAATAGTAAATGAATTTATAATAAAAAATATAAAAATAAAAATTATTAGTTATCTTGTAGAATTTTTTTCTGTGATTTTTATATATTTTCAATAATAAATATATACGGTATATATAATATATATACTTTTATGTGTAGGTATAATATACCTAAATATTATATTTATTTATTTATTATTTATTTATTCTTTTTTTCAAAAATACATTGTAGAATGAAAAGATTATGTACAATATATAAAGTGTATAAAACCATTTTTATTTGATTGTTACAAATTAATAATAGATATGAAACAAATACTTATTATGTACAATATATAATAGTTCACTAATTTGTACAATGAAAAGATGATTGCATTTTTAATTAAATTTGTATTTTATGATTTGTATATTATTATTATAATTATATATGTGTGTCAAAAATACAAAATATAAAAAAATCATTGATAAAAGGAATATATAATGAAGGATAGGTGTTATACATTTGTACACATTCTTATTTTGCAGTTATATTTATGATTTTCATAAAATTATTATTTAAAATTTTATTAAAGAAATTAATTTATTTTGATATTATTTTATTTAGTAAATAGGTGAAACATATAGAGAGAATGAGTAATGATGAATATACCGTGAATAATGACTCCATATCTCCTTAATTTATTCATTGTTGATCAGGCCAATATTTGGCCTTCTCTCAGGGTTCGGATCAGCATGCACTTATTGCATAAATGCATCCTTATTTTCTTCTTTTTCTTTTCCTTTTTATTTTCTTTATTCTTTTATTTTGGTCAAAAATAATGTTAATTATACAATATTAATAAATGCACGAAAAAGACTAATTTATTATATTCAATATATATTTAAAGGTATTTTGCTTAGGGAATTTTACTAAAATAAAAGAATAAAAGATGTGAATTATGGATTCATCATTCCCCTATACTTTAACTTTATCAGTCCCATATCAAACACTTATTTAAAAAATAATAAACATAAATAATGAAAAGAAAAAGCAAAGAACATAGAACAATATTGATTATTAAACTTATCTAACATATACGTAGAACATATCTACAAGGTTCCACCAAATTAGTAATCCAGAGGTATGACTGAGCTCCATATTCCAATCTAATGAAGATAAGTTTAATCATCAACTTCGACTCTTTCTTTTTCTTGCTTTCACTTCTTTTTCAAATAAGTGATTGCTAAGGGACTAGAATAGGTAAAGTATAGGGGGATGATGAATCTATGATTCTCATTCTTTATTCTTTTATTTTAGTTTTACCTTTTAGTAGAAATAGATATAAATATATGTAAATACAATAAATTAATATTGTACATGTCCTTGTTATTATTGCATAATTAACACATATTTTCCTAAAATAAAAGAATAAAGAGAAAATAAAAATAAAGAAGGATGCCATTATGAAATAAATACAGACTGACCCAAACCTCGAGTGAAGGTCAATAATTGACCTGGTCGAAAAGGAATAAGTAGTTGGAGATAGGGCATATTGTATAATACCTATATAAATAATATTTACACTTTGAGAATATCACTTAACATATGCAAATACTTTTAAATATAAGATAAAATAAAATAAAAATTATAAACATAAATAAAAAATAAATAAAAAAATCCATTTTAGCCACGCCTTATATATTATATAAGATACTTATTTAACACCTTTACTTAATATTTAAAAATAAAATAAAAATCTATTATAATATTTAAATTATGTTATAAATAAAAAAATATAAAATAAAACATATTTTTGTAAAAATAATAAAATAAAATTACATGTATAGTATATAGGTATACTATAATTGTACATATTACATTATACTATATAAACCTCATCTATATTTTCAATAAAATAATTTAAAAAGCACAAAAAACAGTGTAAAAAATAATAAACAACTTCCATTTTCTTTAGATTTCATTTTAAAATCATTTTCTATTTTTTATTTAATATTATTTCATTTTGTAATTCCCTAATCATATTAGCCCACGAGGGGTTGTTGACCGTAAACCTTCTCCCCCATATGTGTCAGGCCCACCACTACTTCGCTGGAGCCTCTTCTCCCAATTATCACGCCTGACTCTGACTCCCATCCACCTTGATTTTCACGCCAGACAAGTCTTAGGATCTGCAATCCTCACAGATCCCTAAGCACAGTGGGATCTCCCTAGAGCTTCAAGCATACATCTGACCCTTTTAGAACCCGGGGAACCCCTATAAAGTATCTTCTCTGCCTTCCTAGCCCGCCAGCTCATGCCTCGCACCACCTTCCTCCGTAACCACCTTCAGAAGAGTGACATTCTTCTGTAGGACCCCTTCGGAGCTCGCTTTGGTTGTCGTTTGGTCGCAGCTCGCTCATGGTCGAAAACAATCGGTTGCGATTAGCCTTTTCTGCTACCCATAGAAGAAAGGCCATAACCCTATCACTCACCTCTGACTCACCTCACTGATCATGGTAGAGCACCGAGGTACTTCTCATTTCACTCACGCGTACACTTTTACTTCTATTTGGTTCATCACAACTGTCGCAGTTCATTAGTTTCAAGCATCAGGTCTAATCCCCATCTCACACTTTTTGCTGCATCGATTCGTAAACAACTCCACATCCCATCTTCCCTCGAGACCTGAACCCCTTAGACTGAACAGATCGATCGAGATTAAGATCTTACCTCCATCTCCCATGTATGTCGGAGGTCCAACTTGCTCCCTCGTCAATTCTCTTCACCATTCCATGCAACAACTAGACTGGAGCCAAGTCTTCACGTTCATTACCCTTTGCAGGTTCTAATACGCGTGAGGTAACCCAACCAGAGACTCTACTGCTCAGGCAGAGTAGCTCTAGGTGGAGCACCACCGTCCTCGCTGATCTACCATCAACTACCCCATCCGAGGTCCCCAGCTGATGCGGAACATCCTCACAATAGTGTTAGACCCTTTAGCAACTTCGTCGGAGTTATGGACCACCCTCCATGCTCAGTCGAAGTTCCCCCGAGCTGAGTTCATCCAGCCTTTTCCTTTGTCGTTCGATCTGGAGTCACCACCCCAGATCTGATCCAAGCTGCTTGTTAGTGCCTCATTCTGACCCTTAGATATGATCTAGACCCCATCTACACCGCATGCTCTTGTCAGCCCTGCAAACCATTAGATCAGACCTGATGCAGTAGATCTGACCGTACATCACTGACATACTCTGAGTCGTCGGATCCTTTGTAGAGAGCCGTCAGAGCCATCAGAGCTCAACACGTAAGTCACATGCCATCAAGAGTATACTTCCACTTTACCCTGCATGTTTTTTTATTTAGCTCTAGTTCTATCATTAAAAGCTGTAGTTGAGAACTTTTGCAACAAAACCCCTGTAGTTTTTATATTTGCAATTTAGTCTAGTTAAGTTGTAGTCATACGTGTTTCTTGGTGTTTTTGAAAGTTTTCTCTAGAAATTTTCATCCGTTACAAAATGAATGTTATATTTTGGGAAATTACATTCATGCCCATGTTTGCCCGATTCATGTAATACGCATGTATAGTATGGACAAATTGCATAGCAGCCCCCAATAGTTTTTGATCTTATTATTCCAGGAGCCCATAAACTTAAAATAAATACAGAAAGGTCCCTTTACACTATTTTCAATTGCATGTCTTTGATTTAGTGAAATAAATAATTAAATTACCAAAATATTACCCAAAAGTTATGTGTGACTCATGTTTGCATACTTTATTTGTGATGAGTTTGTTGGTTACTTTCTTTACAACTTTCTATTTTAAAAATTCAAAAATCCCTAAAAAATATCTTGTTTGCCTTAAAATTTCATAAAAATTCAAAAATATATACAAAAAATCTAAAAAATTATAGTAATAGTATTTTATTATCTTTAAGCTTAAGTATCATTTTTGTTCAAAAATATTTCCTAAAAACCAAACAAATACAAAATACTTGAAACTCATATAAAATCGTAGAAAATCCAAAAATTGTGATTTCTATCTCTGTTTGTAGATATTTACTTATATTTTATAATAAAAAAATACTTTCAAAGTTTTTAGCATTTTAACTACTTTTAATTTGCAAATTACTCATGGTTGCGTATTATTTGTCTTCTTTATCATTGTTTGATTTTTAGAAAATCATAAAAACAATTGAAAAATACCCAAAATCTTCCAAAAGCACTATAAGATATATAAAATCCAAAATATTTTTACTGTAATTTTGTGAATATGTTTTATTCTTTTAAAAATATAAAAGAGTATTTATGTGTGTGTTTTACTTATCTTCTAATATTGATGAAATATTCAAAATTTAAAAAAATTAAAAAACACTAAAATAAAAATCTTTTAAAATCAATTATACATGAATTCCTACGAGTAGTTTCACCTAATTTTAGCTAATATGGGAATAAGTACGGACCGTAAAATGGCTACATGTTACTTAAGGAGGGAGTCTTACACAGTGTTCTTTAAACTAGCCACTCCGCTAACTAAATACGGACCATTAATCGACTACCTATGTTCCCTCACTGAGAAGTAGCTAATCATTTTTATCGAATTAATAGTCTAAATAAGAATCTAGTCTTGGCTCTATCCTAATGTTCTTCTCTCACTCACTCGGTAAGTAAATCCGAATAATGAGGAGGTTATTCTCTCTAAAACAATGAGTGCGATCTTTACGTTTATTTTAGTGTCGAGTTCGTTTAGCGATCCTGATTTTATTGTGTTATCACTTTTTTTGGTATTTTTGAATTAAGACACATCTAACGAATTTTCTGATTTCCTTTTTCCCTAATTCCAAGAAAACAAAGGGTGGAAGATGGAAAATCTGATGTACGATGAGATCAATGATGCATGCATGAGATAGAAGGAGTAATTTGCTCTAGTAGTATATATGCAACATGATCCGTACATAAATTTAAAGACAAAAAATAAACTACCTATATGATGCACGAAGAAATTGCCCTAAACAATAACTTCTATAATGGGAAGAACAAGGCGCTAACTATTTAGAAGTGAGACTAAAGGTTGGGTCTTCGATGCCACTCGGTGTTCGCCACAACGAGTCCTACCAGTGTTTTATGTGACCTCTCTCGGCACACGATCTCAAATCCAAATAATTAACAAATTATTTGACTAAGTCAAATCGAATTCTATAGGAACGAATATTCTATTAGGTGTTTGGACCTAATCACTACCTGGCTCAACTAAATAAAAGCCTATGTCTAGGGCTCACACACAGAAAATAAAATAAAATAAAGTTGGAAAGCTCAAATCCACAAGAAACAAAGTAAAATAAAGGTGATGAACACGACGAAGAAAACCTAGAGAGGTCCCTTGAGTGCACTGGCACTCAGGAAAACAGACCCCGAATGAAAATATCTAAAGTCTCTAACAATTATTACAAGTTTATACAAATGAAATAAAATGTGGGAAAATAAATAAAATCTAATCTAAAACATTCTCCTACTCCAACTAAGTTGCTCTCTCCTGCCGGTTAATGTAGAACGCTCGACCTCTGCCAAGCTCAGGTGCGTCAGCTCTCCTAATAACGCCTTCGTTGCTCTGTAGGCCCTCAAAGCAAAAAGAAATAAGAGAATATGTTAGAATATATTTTATGAAAAATATAAAAAAACAAAATAAAATAAAGAAGAAAATAAAGAAACAAGAAAACAAGAAATAACCAAAAATCCTAACTACATAGTCGTGTTCCCCGACAATGACGCCATTCTTATGATACGACCAACTAACTCAGGTTAAGTTGATCAATTAATGCATCGTTGTCACCCAAATCAACTGAGTTGAAAATCACTAAAATTATTTAACCTCTAAAGAAATCGAATAAAGCAAGAAAGTGGTATAACTATTATTATTAACTTGGTATGGCAATCATGGTCGAACACAAGGAGAACAATTAATAAAATAGGTAGGTGGCTCAAAGAATCAAAGGATTTTTATTTTCTTTTTAGTGGTTTTATTTTTTTAAAAAATATTTAGTTTTTGAAAATGAGGCAAATAGAGGAGAAAAGGAAAGCAAACACTCTTTTTATATTTGTTGCATACTAAAAATATACAGGAAACTCAAGAGAAAATATTTTTAGGATTTGGATATTTTTCTAATGTTTTTGTATTTTTTGGAGAAATTTTAGATATTTATAGGATTTTCAAAATAATTAAAAATAATGAAATAAAGCAAACAGTGGGTAACCAACATTATTTAGCAAATGTAAAGTATCAAATATGTTGAAAAATATTGGTTATTAATTTTATCAAAAAAGTATATGCAAATATCTACAAAAATGAACTAAAATCACAATTTTCATATTTATATTTGATTTTATATGATTTTTATAAGATTTTTAGGTTTTTACAAATTTTTAGGTTTTTTATAAAAGCAAATGATGTCAAATATGGGCAGGAATTCAAACCAATCAAAATAAAGATACTCTACTTTTTTTAGAATTTTTAAGACTTTTTCGAACTTTTATGAATTTTCTAAAGCAAACAAGAGGTTTTTCTATTATTCTGTCTTTTTAATAATAGTAAAGAAAGTAAAAATAGTAAACAAAATCACCATAAATAGAACACAATATCATGAGCTACATGTGGTTTTTATGCAATTTTTGGAATTAATTTGTTATTTATTTCAATTAATAGAAAACCAAAAAATAAAATAATGCATATAGAGGATCAAAATGCAATTATTTCAAGTCTTGAGACCAAATATAAACACACTAAAAGTACGGGTGTCCCAGGTGCAAATAACCAAGAGCAATCGTGCACTTCCCGTGACAGAACCTTCATAGGGGCATAAATGCAAATATTAAAAACTTCTTCTTTTTAATTAACCAAATAAAGCTAGGGGAAAGTTTTTACCTATCTTACAAATATACATGAGGACAAACGTGACTCAAACTCGGTTGGACTGAAATGTAAATAAAACAAATATGAGGTCCTTACTGTAAATTGTTTTCAACTACATAACATTTATTGGACTAAATTGAAATAGCATAAAATGCGAGGGTAAAAAGGAAATATACCCCTAGCAAGTGCTCATGACACATGGCACTGGCGGGATCTGACGGTGCTGGGCTCGGTGCAGGAATACAGTTCTGATGACATCTAGAAGGAATCTAATGGCTCAGGGAATGTCAGGGATGTGCAATAAAATGGTAATCTGTAAAAGATCTAACGTCTCTGGTTAAAGCATCAACGTGCATTGCAGATTCGATGAAGGCCTAATTGAACCCTTAATTTTTGGATGTGGATTGATGGTCTCGATTAAATGGGGGATGAGGGCTCCTCATCCGACAGACATGAAAGGCTATAGAAGAACACAAATAAGGAGGAGAAGACCAAACTTCAATAAAGGATGTCTGGCGCTACAATGCTCTGATCAGATTGCAATGAGGTTCGGTGCCTTCCTTAAGATGTTCCGCGTCGAGTTAAACCCTCAGATAGCTTGGCGAAAAGATGGATGATAACCGCCCCGCACCCTTAGTTAACTTGGTCAAATTAATGTCCGAATTAATTAATATGTTTCATTGCAGTCGGATACGAGGGGTTAATCAAAAACCACTTCTCAATTAATGTTAAGTTAATTTCAAGCGGCAATTTTTTTTACTTGGTGAAGTCCAAGGTCGAACTCAGGGAGGCAACTGTCACCTTAGGTGAATTTTAGCAAGTTTCAGAGTGTTGATTTTCGAGGAGTAATTTTTTTGGTCTTTTTTTACTTTTTATGCAGACTTATGCGGAAAATGCAAGCCAATTTAACGTTTCAATTTAATTAATATACCAAATGAAGTCCAAAAATTATGAAAATTGGCCAGATGGTTAATGATGATGAAAATGACCTACACTAATTTTTTTGGAATTTTTCGACACTGAATAAGTTTACTGTGAATTAAATGAGCAGACAGAGTGATTTTCAATACTTAATTTTTAATAAATAGCAAACCACAATTTTTCCAAGAACTAAAATTATCCTAGATAGCTCTAATGATAAGGAATCCAGGAAAATTTACAGATCTTAGTTTCAAGGTGAAATGAATTTATTAAAATTAAATTAAGAAAATCACTCAACAATTTATTAAGGCCTCGATATGCATGCTAATGACATGAGATTTTTATGGTATGTTAAGAATATCGTCCTTAAGCTACTGTGAATTTTTGATGATTTTTGGAAGCACAGAGAATTAACTACAAACTAAAAGGTGTCACTGGGCAAAATATGTCAAAAATTTCACCAATTAATTCATTAATAATTCAACTGAAATTACAAAAATATGACACGTGGACCAATAGACAGAGGACAAAACTCTCAACAAAATGCAATTTTTAGATTTGCAAAATGATGTAAAATGCAACCTAGGGATGCGTGCAAACACAGGGGTGTAAATGCAATACAGAAAAATAAAAATACAATAAGCAAATATGCAGACATGGACTAAAATGCAATTACCTATAATACGGGGGACTCTTGTGCAAATTCTCCACAGTGCACGTGCTCCACACGTGGGGTTTGCTTCACAGGGACCTCTTTGCAAATCTGGAAGCTTCAAGGGCCTCTGTGCAATTTTCCCAGGCCGCACGTGCTCCTCACGTGGGCGGCCTAGGCTCGGAGAGGAGGCTCGAACGCCTTGGAGGTCTGAAGTGAGGTTCGTGCGACCCGAACCTAGGCTCGGAGAGGAGGTTCGGGCCGAGGCTACGTGGTGTACTGAAGGCCCTTGGATCAATATGGATCCGAGGGGTGTCGGTGCTGACACGTGGCGTGACCTCGTGCCTTTGGATCGATGATGATCCAACGGCCTCTAGGCTCGATGAAGACGGCGATGTGGCTCGCTGAGGGCCGCTGGATCAGAGGAGCGATCGACGGTGGGAAGCTGCTGTGGTGAGGGGATGCGTGGCCATGTGGAGGCCATTCGATCGATGTGATCGAACGGCAGCTGCTCGTCTGCTCCAACGATCCTCCGCCGCCTGCGGAGGAGAAGGCGGGGCTCCGGCGAAAGTGCTGTAGCTCCGCCCGTCCTTCCTTGAGGCGCTGACGCTCTCCGTCTTGTCGGAGATATCCCAGAAGATGCGCGGATGGTCGACGAAACCTCCGGTGGCCTCAGGAGTGTTGGAGGGTGGCCTGAAGTTGCTGGCGATGAAGCTCGAGGGCGTCTCCGGCGAGCGTCCGTTCAATGAGCAGCAAGGTACCTGCAAGTGTGAAAGCTAGAGCCGGAGCTTGTGCATGTGTTTGTGAAGACGTGAGGATGGTTGGCGAAGCCTAAGGCGAAGGGAGGCGGTCGGGCGATGGAGCTCCGGCCAAATGGCGGAGCTGGAAGTCGATGGAGGTTGACGTGCGTCGTCGGAAGGTGCGGAGTAGTCAGCGAGGATGGGAGCTTCGACGCGAAGCTCGGCGAGATGAAAGGGAAGCGAGAGAGTGACCGGTGACGGAGAATAAAATCGGAGAAAACAAAAGGAAAATAAGAAGAAGATCGGAGGAGGAATGGAGGGGTTTCACCTGGGGATTGGACTTCCTGCTTGAGGTCCAGGTCTTCGCTCGAGGGCCGGTGATGTCCTGAGCTCGTGCAGCTGCTCGTGGGAGTCGCTGCGGCACGGCGGAGCTGCCGTGGATCTCGCCGGAGCTGATGCCCTCCGTCGCTCGATGATTCGTCGAATTGCTGTCACCAACTGGAGGATCAGAGCTCAGGGATGCTCTCTGGAGTGGCGGATGCGACTGAAGGTTGCCGGTGGTGGAGTCTTTAAAGGATGGAGGTGGCAGCAGTGTTGGCGACGAGGCGAGGTTTGTGGGCGACGTGGGGCTTCTATGGTGGAGATCGTGGGAAGCGAGGGAGCTGGCGAGGGTGAGGGAGGAGTGCCCTCAATCGTGGTGGTGCTGGTGGTCGAAGAAGGTGAATGAGGTGCTTCCAAGAATAGGAAGGGGGCGCCCCTCCCGCAAGGCAGGGAACGTGGGAGAGAGGGGCGCCCGGAGGTAGGAGACGAGGTCTCCACTGTTGGATCTTGTGATCCAACGGTGGTGATCGAAGCGTGGTGGGCGGGTAGGATTAGATCGGGGGCTCGGTGATGAAGGGTTGCGGTGGAGCCACGTGGCGCGCTACGAACGAAGCGCCATCGGGCGGTTTGGATGATACCGAGGGTCTGATCAAGCGGCTGAGGGACGCCAACGGAGGAGCGGCTGAGATGGGCTCGATCAGATGGTCCATATGTCGCCACGTGGCGAGCTCTGGAAGAGGCGCGGACGAACGGTGATGATCAAGGGGCGGAGAAGATCAATGGCTGAGGCAATAGGCGCGCGTGGACACAGCGGGGCCGTTGGATCTGAAGCGCGATCCAACGGCTGAGAATGCAGGCGGATGAGGCAAGGGAAAGCGGGCCGCGTGGCGCAACCAGAGGGCGCCACGTGGCCTGCTTTGAGTGGCTGGAAGAAGATACACGTGTAAAGAGAAGAGGGGGCCAAATTTGGAAAAACTCAAAACATGAAAGTTGTAGATCGCGATGAGATCTACAAGTTTCATGTTGACCAAAGACAGAGATGAGGTCAAATATGATACACAAATACAAAGATACAATTATACACCTATGTAGTATACAAAGTGACCCAAAAACCCAACTTTCTCATACGAGCTCCAAATTCAATGAAATTAGTCTCATTTTAAAGGTCCTTTAATGTGTAGTATTCTAAGAGTAAGTAGACCTAATTTGGAGTTTGTATGAGGGCTTTATGTGCATTTTAGTGTACAGGGGTTCTACAGCTTTATTGACTATTTTACAAGGGGGATTTTTTGCATTCTTCCCTATATTATTAACTAAGGAATACATATTATAGAAAAGAGGTTATTTTAGTGAATGGGTATTTTACAAGGGATTTTTGGCTTCTTATTTAAATGTAAATGGACTACTAAAATGTATGAATTATGGATGTATGCATGAATGTTATTTATGCAATATAAAGGGAAATATGCCTCTATTTGCTCGGGAACAAGGCTCTATTTTTGACTTTTGAAGTGATGAATCACAGATTCATCAACCCCCTATACTTAAACCTTGCTCGTCCCCGAGCAACTAAATGAAATGCAAGAGTGAAATGATTTTGGGTTCCATACAAAGGTCATGAACAAAAGTTAAAAATAGAGCTTGACTCGACCTTTGGATTAATTATGTGTCGGAACCTTATTGGGATCTGAGTTTAAGACTTAACAGACTTCAAGTTCCACAAGTCTTCTATTCAAGACTCCTCAACTCACCTGATCAGAACAAGTCTACATACACAAACTCTAATGACCATGAATCTTTTCATGCAGTGTAAGTGATATATGACTCCCCACCTCAGAAGTAACAAAGAAACAACCTCCCCCAACCTGGTAACTCTAATGCCTCGGTCTAGCAACTCTTTCCTCGAGAAGCGGGGTATTCCCTTCTAAGTTCAAGTGCAACCGGCTCAAGAAGAGGGGGAAGAAGTATAGACTTTTGGGAGCTCAGCCAGTGTAGCTAAGTCTCCCGTTGCAAGCTTCATGAGATGTAACATGGTAACCATAAGCTTTTGCTTTTCTTGACTACGTACACTCCGGTGGGGTTATTAAATTTTCAATCTGACCCACCACTTTTTTGGAGTTCTTTTTGGCATTTTTTTTCAAAATGCCTCTGTACAAATATCTACATGGTGCATCATATATACAAGAAATTTCCTCCTGAGCCAGTAGACTATCCCTCTTTTGAAGCTTTATTGCAACCCACGGCTTTTGTCTTTAGCCTTCATCACCACTAGGCCAAGTTGAGACGCACTTCCTTCACTAGAAGAAGAAGAGAGGTTCCGCCTAGAAGTACTACCCTCATATGCTACCTCAAGCTAAAGGAAACTGCCTCCTCATCACCTCATCCGTAGAGAGCCATGTGTAAAGTGTTGTTGCACGTCAAGCCATTGTCTCTAAGAGTCATGTGTGTGTTATTAAGTGCTCTACTCAGGCTTGTCAAGATGACATATGCACATAGACTTGCAGACTTAAAGAATTAAGTCACCTGACCTGAAAAATCTTAACTCCAGTTCCTATAAGGTTCCTCTGAAATTAGGTGGATTAAGGTCAAATCATTTCCATCCTCAATATCTGCTCATAACTTGGTCCAGAACCCACTAGCTTTTCACTTTGCATATGCAAAGTATGCAGATGAGATGTCATGCTATGAAAATGCAAGACTCTTTTTGGATGCAGAGATGATATGCATGAGTAAATAAGAAGCCTTTTTGTTTTATTTTTCTGGTATACATCATGTTTTACAACAAATTTTACAACTTTTTTTTATACAAGTATTACATAAAGTACACATTTTTTTTCAATTTTTACCCACCCATAATTATTGTAAAATATACAAAAATACGTGAAACATACGCGAAAGTACGAGCTATGGGTAAAGTATATGTGTAATATATACACGCCCCCCTATACTTAGCGTGTGCTATGTCCTCAGAGCATGAAGAGCGAGAAAAAAGACATAGCTCGTGCTAAGCGTAGGAGAGCTAAAGGAACAAAAAGTATAGAAGTCGTCTCGCTTTCCTCTACTTAGGCTCTGGCAGCCTAAGTGTAGAAGAAGATCGGAAATGGGACGGACGAGGGAAAGATGGGAAGTGGATAAGTATCAATGCGAGCATCGGTCCCCCCTATACTTAGGCTCAGGTCAGCCTAAGTATCGGTAAGAAATGAGTATGAGGACCAATGTGATCTGGAGAATGTACACTGAACTGACTCAGGTGACCCCTCCCCCCTATACTTTGGATCTGGTCATCCTAAGTATAGTCCAAGATAATGGTTCGATGATGTGGGGATGGGTTACTAGAATCGCGGGGGTAAAGGATAGGATGTACAAGACTGATGGTATACATAGATGAGTCGGTGTGAATCTTTCAAGATGCTGCTGATGGCTGGAGTTCACTGCTGCAAGGTCTCATACGTGGCTTGAGGTGTATCTGCTGTATCTGTCTCGCGTATGAATACAATCTCCTCCACATGGACTAACTGTTCATTGGATTCGACGAAGTGCTTCAACAGCTGCCCATTCACTAGGAATGTCGGTGCGTCATCTGAGAGATCTGAGATCTCGACACATCCACTATCATGCAATGTACGGACGACAAATGGTCCCGTCCACTTAGACTTTAACTTGCCTTGGAAAATCTTCAGCCTAGCATTGAACAACCATACCTTCTGTCCAGGAACAAAGGTCTTTCGTCTGATATATCTATCATGCCAACGCTTCACCTTGTCCTTGTACACCAAACTGTTGTCGTATGCTCGGTTTCTGACCTCCACAAGCTCATTCAGATCCATGTCTCTCTGTTTCTGACCCAGGTGTGTGTTCCAGTTGACCTTTTTTATTGCCCATTCTGATTTGTGCATTAACTCTGCGGGCAAATGGCACGGCTTTCCGAATACCATTCGGAATGGGGAGGTGCCTAACGGCGTCTTGTAAGCCGTCCTATATGCCCAGAGGCCTTGATCCAAGATCTGAGACCAGTCCTTCCTGTCCGGGCAGACAAGCTTTTGCAATATGGTTTTCACCTCCCTATTCGACACCTCAGCCATACCATTGGTTTGTGGGTGGTAAGGACTCGCGACACGGTGTTCGATGCCGTAGCCCTTCAGGAGTTTCTTCACCTCCCGATTCACAAAGTGGCTACCCCCGTCTGATATCATCATTTTGGGGATCCCGAACCTAGAGATTATGTGCTCTCTGATGAATTTACAGACAGTCCTGCTGTCTGCGGCTCGGGTCGGGATAGCCTCCACCCATCTGGACAGATAATCTACCGCAAGGAGGATGTATTCGAACCCGTGGCTAACAGGGAATGGGCCCATGAAATCGATACCCCAGGCGTCAAAGACATCACAAATGATGACCGGCTGCATTGGCATCTCATCCTTGGAACCAACGGTTCCTCCCATTCTCTGGCAAACTGGGCACGACTTCGCGAAGGCGGTGGCATCGCGAAACAGAGTCGGCCAGTAGAAGCCACACTGAAGTACCTTCCATGCGGTCCTCTTCCCGGAGTGGTGTCCTCCTGCCTCCAAACTGTGGCATAAAGAAAGGACACTCTGGTATTCCTCCTGAGGAATACACCATCTCCAGACACAATCCGGTCCTTCGAAGAAAAGGATCGGATCCTCGCAATGGTAGTGTCTAGCGTCCGACTTGAGTCGGTCGATTTGGTTCTTGGGCCAATCTTTGGGGACTTTCTTGGAGACAAGATAATTCACGATATTGGCATACCATGGGAGTGAGTCGATAACAAAAATCGACTCGTCAGGGAAGGAGTCTCGAATTGGTGAAACCTCGGAAGTATTAAGATCTTCGAGACGAGAAAGATGATCGTCCACTACATTCTTCTTTCCAGGTTTATCACGGATGTCCAAATCAAATTCCTGGATAAGTAAAATCCAACAAAGAAGACGCGCCTTCGCGTCCTTCTTCTCCATCAAGTATCGTAATGCCGTGTAGTCTGTGAATACTGTTACCTTGGATCCAATTAGGTGAGATCTGAATTTGTCCAAGGCAAACACTACCGCAAGCATTTCCTTTTCTGTAACCGTATAGTTACGTTGAGCAGAATCAAGCACTTTGCTTGCGTAGTGAATTGCAAACGGGACGCCATCTCTTCTTTGTCCCAACACGGCCCCAACAGCATAATCAGAGGCGTCCGTCATGATCTCAAAAGGTAGAGACCAATCTGGGGCTTGTAAGATGGGTGCGTCCATGATCATTCCTTGTAAAAGCTTAAAGGCCTCAAGACATTTGCGATCTACAATGAATTCCATGTCTTTGCCTAAAAGCTCAGTTAGCGGTCAGGCAATCTTAGAAAAATCCTTAATAAATCTCTGATAAAATCCGACATGCCCGAGGAACGACCGCAATTGTCTTACGTTGGTTGGTGGCTGGAGTCGTCTGATCACGTCCACCTTGGCAGGGTCAACCTCCATTCCTCTCTTGGAGATGACATGCCCCAACACTATGCCCTCCGTCACCATGAAGTGACTTTTCTCCCAGGAAAGCACCAGATTAACCTCACAACATCTCTTGAGGACTCGGTCCAGATTCCTAAGACAGGAATTGAAAGAATCACCGTGGACCGAGAAGTCATCCATGAAGACTTCCAGGAATTCGCCGACCATTTCGGCGAATACAGCAATCATGCACCTTTGAAAAGTACCTGGAGCATTGCATAGCCCAAAAGGCATGCGCCTGAAAGCATAGGTACCAAAGGGGCATGTAAACGTGGTTTTTTCCTAGTCCTCCGGAGCTATGGCTACTTGATTGTAGCCTGAGAACCCATCTAGGAAGCAGAAGAATTCTTTCCCCGCTAGTCTTTCTAAAATCTGATCAATGAACGGTAGGGGGAAATGATCCTTCTTCGTCGCGGCATTCAGGCGTCTGTAATCCACACAGACGCGCCACGACGTGGGTACTCTCGTCACGATCTCCTCTCCGTCCTCGTTGGTGGTCGTCTGAATTCCCGACTTTTTCGGGACAACATGGATTGGGGCCACCCACTTAGAGTCAGAGATTGGGTAAATAAAACCCGCGTCGCACCATTTTTCTATCTCCTTTTTCACGACCTCTTGTAAATTTGGATTCAACCGACGTTGGAATTCACGAGAGGGTTTGGCTTCGTTCTCCAAGTAAATATGGTGCAAACATAGAGCGGGATTTATCCCGTGGAGATCGGAAATGCTCCAGCCTATCGCCTTGCGGTTTTTCTCCAGGATCTCTAGCAAGCGAGATTCCTGCTCCTCGGTCAATTGTGAACTGATAATGATTGGAAATTTCTTATCTTGGCCCGCAAGGAAGGCATATTTCAAGGTTGTGGGTAGGGGTTTGAGCTCAGGGATAGTGTGATCATCTAGAAAATCTGGCTCAATCTGCTCTGGTTCGGTGTTGAAAGTGGCTGGATCATTTTCTGTTATAACTGCCACCAAGCGCGGCTCTGGAGTCGGATCGTCAAAGGTCTCCATGCAGTCGGCAAATGCCTCATCCGACTCGTCATCCTCATCTTTCGATTGTCCTAAGGATGTAAGGACCGACAGGCCCAACTGGGCCTCTACGTCATCGAAGATGTAGGGCGATGCAGGCTCAGAGCTGTACTCGTTCCTGAGGATCTCGCAGACTGACTCATGCACTGGATCATCTTCAAAGGAGATGGATACATCGGTGCTGGCTGGGTTCTGTCTCCATGGCCCAACTAAGTCTACATGCTCGCGGTCTGTTCCGGTAGAAGAGTACTCGGTGCTGGATTCGGAATCCGGTCTCTGCCATCTTGTCTGCTTCATTTCAAGTTCCTCATCTCCGCCTGGAGTTTGGAACTGAATCTTCCCATTCTTATAATCAAATAAGGCCCCTGCTGTTCTAAGGAAGGGCCTACCTATAATGATCTGGGAATCTCTCCAATTACGAGGGGTTTCCATATCCAGGACAGTGAAGTCCACCATGTATTCTTGCCCCTCGACTTTGATCACAATGTTCCTCAACTCACCTTGGGACCTCTTAGTTGATTTGTCAGCGAACTGTAGAAGAGCTCTAGATTTCCTAAGAGGTCCGAGATTAAGCCGCTCATAGAGGGCTGTGGGCATCAAATTGATTGAGGAACCATTGTCCAGGAGAGTGCGTGCAAACGCGATGTCATCAACATGACTCACCACATAATGTGCACCCATGTCTCTTCGTTTCCGAGGAAATGAGTTCTTTATTGCACAAGTCGTGGCTACTGATAGAACGTGTTTCTCACACGCTTTTGTCTTCCTGCTAACCCTAGTAGGTGTGCATCTCACCTTAAGGTATTTTTGGAATGCAGGAGTCATCTTCACGAACTTGTCAAAAGGGATTGTGACCTTGATGTGTTTATTGCAGAATTCAGCCATCTCGGGGTCATCTTTTTGGATTTTTCTTCTTTTTCTTCTTTCCACCTTTGAGAGCTCGGGGGAAAGGGATTATTGACTCAGGTTCGGAAACTGAAATCTTCTCATCAATTTCGGGAACTGAATTCTTAACATGACTCTGACTCTGATACAGACTCGGACTCTGACTCTGACTAAAAAAGAAAATGCTGAGGCGAAACCGGTGATGCTTCTTCCGCTTCTTTCGGACGATCCTCCTCAGATGGAGGTGCGGGCTCTTCATCGGTGTCGTCTGACTCTATGCAAATGCGAGACTGCTGCTTCAAGGACTCAGATGTCCTCTTCTTCCGCCGGTGTTGGTGGTGGTGGTGCTCCTCCTCTTCTTCCTCGAGTTCTCCTCACGTAGAGTCTCGGAGGTTCCTTCCTTTTGCGCCCTGCCCGATCAGGTATGGTCACGGTCCTTCCGCTCCTGAGGGACATATGATTTACATTATCATACGAAAGGATCTCATGTTCAAATAAGTAATTATCTGAATAATATACCTAATCTCGAGGTCGGTTCTGGCCCTGGTGTACGTTATTTGGGTTGGCCTGAACCTGTGCGGGAATTGGGGTCCTTGGCACCATTTGTTGGTCCTGGTTACGAGAGACCCGATTGATGTCGGTCCTCATGTCCAGGTAGTCATTCTGCATCTGTTGGACCCTATCAGACAGGGTCCGGATTGCCAAGGTGAGGGACTCCAATTCGGTGGGCTGGGCTTGCTGCTGTGTTGATGCCATCCTATATTGGCTCTGCTGGCCATGCCGATACTGTTGCTGATGGGACGGTGCTGGCCCCTGCTGGTAAGTGCGCTGCTGCGGCTGGTACCCCTATTCTGGCCTGGACTGGAAGCGCGGGACAGCGACGGGCCTAGTTTCTTGGTAGACTGGGGATGGGCGGTGTGGCTGATCCTTCCCCATCTCGATTTGCCGGACTATTGGGTCACGGCTATACCAAAGCCCGTTGATCTCGTATACTGGCAGAGGCTCCTCGTATTCCGTTTCCACTTGTGGGGGTGCATGATGGTTCTGCTGGGTATAAGTCTGATCCCAGCTGCTCTGAGGACCCCGGTGCCTATTCCTGTACAAGATGAACTCGATGTACAGGTACAGGTGGTGCAGAAGGGCAGGTAGCTTGATCTTAGCTACCTTTTCAGAGAGTTCCTCCACTTTCTTTGGAAGGCTCGAAAGAGACTCCATCTCCGCGACTCTCTTGTGGATCTGCTCGACCATGGTCAGCTTGTCGGCAATCATCCCCATGCTGGGGATGAGGTCTTCAGTCAGATCTGCTACAGTCCTTCGAGTTGTCTCATTGGATAGGATTGAGGGAGACAACTGATAGGCCCTTGTGGCCTGTGACCTGCCGGTTTCCGCCATCTGCTCTAGGATCTTCCATACAACATGCTCGTTTTTGTTCAGATAGCTTCTTCCACAGGCGGCACTGACTAACCCCTGCATCTCTGGGGTTAAACCACAGATCAAGGTCTGGACTAAGATCGCCTTTGAAATGCCGTGGCAGGGGCATTTCTGTACTAAATCATTGAACCTATCCCAAGCATCATGGAAAGGTTCACTATGTCCTTGGGCGAAGCTGGCGATCTTTGTTCTCATCTGGTTTGTCCTACTGAGAGGGTAGAACTTTTTCAAGAATAGGTCCTTGAACTGCATCTAGGTATTGCATACCACCCCTAAGTTTTTCAACAAATGAGTCGCCTTATCACCTAAGGCAAAAGGGGTGGCCTTCAGCTGAATATAATCTTGGCCAACATTGGGATGGATAAGATTGTTGCACACCAACTCGAAGTCACGGAGGAAAGTGTATGGTTCTTCATTAAGGTTTCCGTTGAACTTCGGAAGCAGACTAAGGAAGTGGGGCTTCAGCTCAAATGCCTGGGTGGGAACTGCAGGTGCCTAGTTCTGAATCTCGTTCTCCGCCGGGTTATAGGTATCAACCATTGGTCGGTCGATTCCTTCTGCTACTATGATATGTCCTATCTGTGCCGTGAGATCTGCATTCTTCTGTTGGCTTCAGCGAGGCGAGCAAGAATCTGTTTTATTTGTTCCTCATCTGGTGGTACTTTTGGCGGCATCTCGTCCTCTAGTCCTGGGGGGCAAGTAAGGTCGCTATCAGAGGATAACTCAAGGAAAGGATTACCGAGGCGATGATCTTCCCCGATAATCTCGGAGGAGATGAAAGGGTTGGTTTGAGAGTGACCACCCTGAGTATGAGGGAACCAAGACTCAAGAGGGTCATGAGTCCTGGGTGGTCCAAGGTGCGCTTGGGCCGATGAAGACGAGTCTCTTGGGGGACTCATAGAGAGATCGGTGAATAATGCATCGAGATCTCCCCAATTACTCATCTTGATGTGACGAGAAGAAGATAGGGTTTTTACCCCTACCTGAAGCAAGAAAAATCAATCCAAAACCCTGAGTTCACACTCAACACCTGTGAAGGACTCGAAATCGAGTCCGATTAATCTTGTAATTTTTAAGTGTGATTTTCAAACAAGATAGCAAGGATTACGCAGCCTATAGGGAAGTCGGCTTAGAGCCGGATGCGTCTTCCCTGTTTATCCTGTCGCCTAAGATACCGTCGATCCTCCCTTTCTGCGCTCCTATCCGGAGTGGGGACTCAATGACGTGCCCCTATCTACCTGCAAGCACGCGGAGGCTGACAAAGCTAGGCCTTGTCGCAGAGTACCGCTGGTTCGCCCCTATGTACCTGCGAAGGCGGAGGCTACTTGGTACTTGTCAATGAGCTTAAAAGTATCCCACTCGTGATATTTGCTAAGATCAGTTGGCTCGTGATATGGAAGGCGGGATTTGGGCTCTGCCTTAAGGTGTTCACACACACTCAAGTACCCTCACTCAGCCCTGAAAACAGGGTCGGGGATTAATCTTCCGCAAACAATTTTCAAATTTTATTCTCTTTTTTTGGTCAATACTGTTTAGCAGTCCCGATTTTAAGTTAAGTTATCACTGATTAAGTCCACCACACAGCACGTCTATCGGACAGTCCCAATTTCCGTTTAATTAAATGTGAAAATCAGAGGGAGAACTCGAGAAAAGCCGATGCACGATAAAACAATGATGTTATGCTGAGTTCAGGAGACTTACAGTGATCCCTTCGCTTTTATGCAGGATGCAGAACAGAATTGAAATTTTATCAAAATGCAAATGCAGGCGATGAAAGCCGCTCCTAGACAGGCAGTTCTATTAGCGTGAAGAACAGTTTAATTTGGCTAAGTATTGCGGTCTAAGTGCGTCTTTTAAGTGATTTGTGTGGTCCTAATGATTACGAGCACAAACAATTCCTAGATTGGCTCGAGGAGCCGCTAGTGCAAGCTAAGTTACAATTCAACCACACAGCACACGGGGACACGATTCCACTATTTTTACACACGCGAGAACCCGAACGGGAACCGTTGGAAAAGATGCGAAAAATGTGGAAATAAATGAATTACATGTTCTCTCAAATCACTGAAATCAATTCGAATGCGGGTTCCTCGAAGCGTCTTCGACTCCGGTGTCCCTCGCACAAAAGCAAGTTGAGGTCAGATAAAGAACGACACAAAAATGCAAAATTTTTTAAAGACAGAGAAATATTCACAAGAAAAACCGGGGGGTCAGACTACCCGGGGAAAGAAAATCAAGCACTCAAAATTTCACCAAAACTTAACCTAAGCCGTGCCTCCCCGGCAACGGCGCCATTTTGATAACCGCCCCGCACCCTTAGTTAACTCGGTCAAATTATGTCCAAATTAATTAATATGTTTCATTGCAGTCGGATACGAGGGGTTAATCAAAAACCACTTCTCAATTAATGTTAAGTTAATTTCAAGCGGCAATTTTGTTTTACTTGGTGAAGTCCAAGGTCGAACTCAGGGAGGCAACTGTCTCCTTAGGTGAATTTTAGCAAGTGTCCAAGTGTTGATTTTCGAGGAGTAATTTTTTTGGTCTTTTTTTACTTTTTATGCAGACTTATGTGGAAAATGCAAGCCAATTTAACGTTTCAATTTAATTAATATATCAAATGAAGTCCAAAAATTATGAAAATTGGCCAGATGGTAATGATGATGAAAATGACCTACACTAATTTTTTTGGATATTTTCTACACTGAATAAATTTACTGTGAATTAAATGAGCAGACAGAGTGATTTTCATAACTTAATTTTTAATAAATAGCAAACCACAATTTTTCCAAGAACTAAAATTATCCTAGATAGTTCTAATGATAAGGAATCCAGGAAAATTTACAGATCTTAATTTCAAGGTGAAATGAATTTATTAAAATTAAATTAAGAAAATCACTCAACAATTTATTAAGGCCTCGATATGCGTACTAATGACATGAGATTTTTATGGTATGTTAAGAATATCGTCCTTAAGCTACTGTGAATTTTTGATGATTTTTGGAAGCACAGAGAATTAACTACAAACTAAAAGGTGTCACTGGGTAAAATATGTCAAAAATTTCACCAATTAATTCATTAATAATTCAACTGAAATTACAAAAATATGACACGTGGACCAATAGACAGAGGACAAAACTCTCAACAAAATGCAATTTTTAGATTTGCAAAATGATGTAAAATGCAACCTAGGGATGCGTGGCAAACACATGGGTGTAAATGCAATACAGAAAAATAAAAATACAATAAGCAAATATGCAAACATGGACTAAAATGCAATTACCTATAATGCGGGGGACTCTTGTGCAAATTCTCCACAGTGCACGTGCTCCACACGTGGGGTCTGCTTCACAGGGACCTCTTTGCAAATCTGGAAAGCTTCAGGGGCCTCTGTGCAATTTTCCCAGGCCGCACGTGCACCTCACGTGGGCGGCCTAGGCTCGGAGAGGAGGCTCGGACGCCTTGGAGGTCTGGAGTGAGGTTCGTGCGACCCGAACCTAGGCTCGGAGAGGAGGTTCGGGCCGAGGCTACGTGGCGTACTGAAGGCCCTTGGATCAAGATGGATCCGAGGGGTGTCGGTGCTGACACGTGGCGTGACCTCGTGCCTTTGGATCGATGATGATCCAACGACCTCTAGGCTCGATGAAGACGGTGACGTGGCTCGCTGAGGGCCGCTGGATCAGGAGGAGCGATCGACAGTGGGAAGTTGCTGCGGTGAGGGGACGCGTGGCGATGTGGAGGCCGTTCGATCGATGTGATCGAACAGCAGCTGCTCGTCTGCTCCGACGATCCCTCCGCCGCCTGCGGAGGAGAAGGCGGGGCTCCGGGCGAAAGTGTTGTAGCTCCGCCCGTCCTTCCTCGAGGCGCTGACGCTCTCCGTCTTGTCGGAGATATCCCAGAAGATGCGCGGATGGTCGACAAAACCTCCGGTGGCCTCAGGAGTATCAGAGGGCGGCCTGAAGTTACTGGCGATGAAGCTCGAGGGCGTCTCCGACGAGCGTCCGTTCAATGAGCAGCAAGGTACCTGCAAGTGTGAAAGCTAGAGCCGGAGCTCGTGCGTGTGTTTGTGAAGACGTGAGGATGGTTGGCGAAGCCTAAGGCGAAGGGAGGCAGTCGGGCGATGGAGCTCCGGCCAAATGGCGGAGCTGGAAGTCGATGGAGGTTGACGTGCGTCGTCGGAAGGTGCGGAGTAGTCAGCGAGGATGGGAGCTTCGACGCGAAGCTCGGCGAGATGAAAGGGAAGCGAGAGAGTGACCGGGTGACGGAGAATAAAATCGGAGAAAACAAAAGGAAAATAAGAAGAAGATCGGAGGAGGAATGGAGGGGTTTCACCTGGGGATTGGACTTCCTGCTTGAGGTCCAGGTCTTCGCTCGAGGGCCGGTGATGTCCCGAGCTCGTGCAGCTGCTCGTGGGAGTCGCTGCGACACGGCGGAGCTGCCGTGGATCTCGCCGGAGCTGATTCCTTCGTCGCTCGATGATTCGTCGAATTGCAGTCACCAACTGGAGGATCAGAGCTCAGGGATGCTCTCTGGAGTGGCGGATGCGGCTGAAGGTTGCCGGTGGTGGAGTCTTTAAAGGATGGAGGTGGCAGAAGTGTTGGCGACGAGGCGAGGTTTGTGGGCGACGTGGGGCTTCTATGGTGGAGATCGTGGGAAGCGAGGGAGCAGGCGAGGGTGAGGGAGGAGTGCCCTCAATCGTGGTGGTGCTAGTGGTCGGAGAAGGTGAATGAGGTGCTTCCAAGAATAGGAAGGGGGCACCCCTCCCGCAAGGAAGGGAACGTGGGAGAGACGGGCGCCCGGAGGTAGGAGACGAGGTCTCCACCGTTGGATCTTGTGATCCAACGGTGGTGATCGAAGCGTGGTGGGCGGGTAGGATTAGATCGGGGGCTCGGTGATGAAGGGTTGCAGTGGAGCCACGTGGCGCGATGCGAACGAAGCGCCATCGGGCGGTTTGGATGATACCGAGGGTCTGATCAAGCGGCTGAGGGACGCCAACGGAGGAGCGGCTGAGATGGGCTCGATCAGATGGTCCATATGTCGCCACGTGGCGAGCTCTGGAAGAGGCGCGGACGAACGGTGATGATCAAGGGGCGGAGAAGATCAATGGCTGAGGCAATAGGCGCGCGTGGACACAGCGGGGCCGTTGGATCTAAAGCGCGATCCAACGGCTGAGAATGCAGGCGGATGAGGCAAGGGAAAGCGGGCCGCGTGGCGCAACCAGAGGGCGCTACGTGGCCTGCTTTGAGTGGCTGGAAGAAGATACACGTGTAAAGAGAAGACAGGGCCGAATTTGGAAAAATTCAAAACATGAAAGTTGTAGATCTCGATGAGATCTACAAGTTTTCATGTTGATCAAAGACAGAGATGAGGTCAAATATACATAAATACAAAGATACAATTATACACCTATGTAGTATACAAAGTGGCCCAAAAACCCAAATTTCTCATACGAGCTCCAAATTCAATGAAATTAGTCTCATTTTAAAGGTCTTTTAATGTGTAGTATTTTAAGAGTAAGTAGACCTAATTCGGAGTTTGTATGAGGGCTTTATGTGCATTTTAGTGTACAGGGGTTCTAGGGCTTTATTGACTATTTTACAAGGGGGATTTTTGGCATTCTTCCCTATATTATTAACTAAGGAATACATATTATAGAAAAGAGGTTATTTTAGTGAATGGGTATTTTACAAGGGATTTTTGGCTTTTTATTTAAATGTAAATGGACTACTAAAATGTATGAATTTTGGATGTATGCATGAATGTTATTTATGCAATATAAAGGTAAATATGCCTCTATTTGCTCGAGAACAAGGCTCTATTTTTGACTTTTGAAGTGATGAATCACAGATTCATCAATGGATATTGGTATGGAAGGTGGAGCACCTGGAGCTACTCTGCTGCTTAATTGGGGAATGAATCGAGCTCCACATACACATCTGAACCTTCAAGGAGTATCGTGGCTTGAAGGCAAAGCCTCGACCAAGGGTTATTGGTAGAGAAAATGAAAGAAGCGAAGGGAAATGGGATGCCACCTCTATCAAATATGAAAGATGGAGGTCCATGCCTAAACTCGCTCTGACGAGCAAGATTTAGGATGATAAGATTACATAAGAATATGAGTCTGGTGATAGCAGAAAGATCGGTGTAGAAAATGGACCTCTGACCTGATGGTTGGAGCAACTCTGGCGAACGATGGCTGATGGATCGATCGAATGAACTGAGCAGAAAGGACATGGAAAAAGTGATGATTAAGGGTGTTGATCGGTGAAGAGAAACAGAGGTGTAAGTGAGGTCGTGCCCTCAACTCCAAAGCGGGAGGCATAGGAGGCTGAATGCGGGGGGGGGGGGGGGGGTTCTGGCCACGTATGAACTACGTTCAACCCGGATGTAATCCGAGCTCCAAAAAGGTATACCAAAGTCCTGTCACCATCATGGACATGAAGATGGAGAGAAATGGTGGCGAGGAATGAGCTACTCAGGAGAAGAGACGTTTTATAGGCATTCTAGGGGTCTAGAAAGATCGAGCGAGAGTGTGAAACCCTAGGGGTATCCGGACTTGTCCAGGGATCCACAAAGAACAAGGATCTATGGGGAAGCGAAGGGTATGCAATCCAAGGCAATAACTGGATGGAGTCGAGTGGAAGAATACGAAGAAATCGTGTCCGACGAAGGGTAGTCGGATCAAACCTGGTTGGAGGAAGGGTTGACTCGGGTCAACAAACCCAAGTCGACAAATTAACATTCAGGAATATACATAATAATAGAAAATAAAATAAATTAAATGAATTTAAAATAAAATTAAAAAATATTAAGTATTTTATAAAAAAATCTGTAATTTTTAAATATTTTTAATAATAAACATACATGTTTAAGTATAAGTAAAATATACATATATATTATATACATGTATTTTTATTTTATTATTTTTACAAAAGTACATTGTAGTTTATATTTTATTTATTAACAAAATAATTTAAAGTGTATAACAATATTTTTATTTGATTTTTACAAATTAATTATAGGTATTAAAGAAATTGGTATTATGTACAATATATACATGTTTGGAAATTTGTACAATGAAAAGATGATTTTATTTTTAATTTAGTTTTTGTTATGATTTTTATATAATTATTAAAAATATATACAAGTGTCAAAAATACAAATTATATACAAATCATTTACAAAAGAAATATATATATACGAGTATAGGTGTTGTACATTTGTACACATTCTTATTTTGTAGTTATTTTTATGATTTTCATCACATTTTTATTTACAAATTTTATTAAGGAAATTTAATTTTTTTGAGATTATTTTATTTAGAAAATAGGTGAAGTATAAATACATGATGAGTGGTGATGATATACAGTGAATAAGGACCCTATCTCTCCCTACTTTATTCCTTGTCGATCAGGCTAATATTTGGCCTTCTCTCGGGGTTCAGGTCCATCTGCATTTATTGCATAAATACATCCTTATCTTCTTCCTTTTCTTTTTCTTTTTCTTTTCTTCTTTATTCTTTTATTTTGGTCAAAAAGAATGCTGATTATATAATATTAACAAATGCACATCCAATGCTAATTTATTGTATTTGATATATATTTACATGTATTTTGCATAGGAAATTTTCCTAAAATAAAAGAATAAAGGAACTGAACCATGGATTCATCATTCGGGTACCGTGTCTCATGAGAGCGGCCGATACAGAGATTATTGGATCTGACTTGTCGAACACCAGAAGCCCTCGAAGATCGGATTTTGGTACCCCAATCCTCGTGCTTCTCAGATGGCGTCGTTGTCAGGGAGAAATGGTTGCGTAGAGTAGAGTAGTCTACTTTGTTTTTGTCTCGTTATTTGCTATACAGTTATGGTCTCTCTTCACTCTATTTTATCTATAATATGTTATGTCCATATTTCTTCTACGACTTTGTTGTGTGGGCTCACTTATCGAGGGAGAGCTTCTTTGGATTCTCAAAGCACCTGAGAGACGTGGAGGTTGGTAGTTCTACACCCACCAACAATAGAGAACAACTAAAGAAGACAAGAATTGTTTACAGTAAATTAGCATGATTTAAACATTGAGATGCCTCCTGCGATTGCAAAAGCCAATGGAAAGCATCCTTTTTCAGCAAAGATGTTAATGGGGCTGAAATTGTGCCAATTTTTTTTCATAAACTTCCGATAAAATACAAGTAGACCAAGAAGTCCACTAGATTTTAATGAAGTTGGAACTGGTCAATCTAATACAACATCTATCTTGCTCTTTCCATAGAGACGCCCTTGTTACTGATTGCATGACCCAAGTAAGTTATAGAACCCTTTACAAATTTGCACTTTGATTCTTTGAGGACCAAGGAATGTCCATGGAGCACTTCAAAAACAACAACCAAATGTTGGTGATGCAATTGGAAAGCTTTGTTGTAAATCAGAATGTCATCAAAGAAAACCATCACAAATTTCCAAAGCATAGGATTGAACAAGACATTCATTAAATTGTGAAAGTTGGAAGGTGCATTAGTAAGGCCAAATGGCATCACCAAATATTCATAATAGCCATCAAGGATTTTAAATATAGTTTTATACACATCAGCTTCATGAACTCAAATCTGATGATATCCTGACATTAGATCTAATTTTGAAAAAAATGTGGATCCCCACCAATTCATCTTAGACATCATCCACTAAAGGAATATAAAATTTATCCTTGATAGTTATAGAGTTTAATGCTCTATAATCAATATACATTCTCCATGAGCCCTCAGATTTTTTACCAACAAGACAACGACAATAAAAGGACTAGTGCTCGTCCTAATTAAACCTTCCTTCAATAATTCATTGACCCACTATTCAACAATACCTTTCTAAATAGGGTATGCTGATAGAGAGGCTTTGAAATCGGTGCAGCCTTGTTATTAAGGGGAATCTGCTGGTCACAATCCCTTCAATGAGGTAATCCATTAGGCAACTGAAAAAAATCATGATAAGAATGTAATATCAACTCCATTGATTTATCACTTAGCTTGTGATCATAATGTCTAACTTCAGTAGCTATTACTTAGATCATAAAGGTTGTCTTAACTCCGATAAGGTACTTGGAAATAGATTTAGCTTCTACTGCAAGGTTGTTTAGGAATAATGCCTTGTAAGGTATGCCTTCTTCCATCTATAGTGAACTTCATAAACAACTTGTCAAAGTTCCACTCAATGGTTCCTAATTATTTTAACCATTTAGATCCCAATACCGCATCACAACCTCTAATGGTAGAACATAGAAACTCAAAGTTATCAAAAGGTCTTGTACCATCATTTACGCTCCTTTACAACGTCCTTTGCTCATCACTTTGTGACCATCTCATACCATTACATACGACTGAAATGGATCAGTAATTTTCAATCATGGCTTAGTAATAATCATGGAATTTAAGAAATTATTCGAACTTCTGAATCAATTATTGCAGTAATGCAAACTCCTTTTATTGCCTCCATGACTCGCATAGTAAGATTATTATCAGTACCAGTAATGGCATAAGTAAATATCTCAAGTGACCTCATGCCATCATCAATATTTTCTTCAGAATGATTATTTAGCGGATAACACTCTTCATTCAAATGATCTTCAGGAACTAAATGGATTGTAAACAAAGCTCCACATTTATTCTCTCTAGAAAGCTTTTCTCCACATTGAAAACATAAACCTTTGTTTACCATTTCATCATATTGAGACTTGGTAAGTTTCTTGACAATTGGAGTTTGTTTTGCGGTTAGTAATGACGGCCTGGATGGGGTTGGCAGTAGCTCCCATTGATCATCCAGCAACCTAAGCTGCTTCTTATTAGGAAACAACTTGATTTCTTAAAGACGAGCCAGATCTATGGCTTGCAGTAAAGATATCGGTTTAAAAAAGCGCACCTCACATGCAAGATCATCTTGAAGACAATTAATAAAAATACTGAGATTTGAAAATCCTATTGATTTGGACATTAAGAATTACCATTAATGCACATGTATCTTTAATCTTTATATCTGCATTGAGCTTTTCTTTTATATCAAGTGGTATCGAAGTCATCTTGATTCTGATTAATAAGGCTTTTAACATGCATATAGCGGATATACGCTAGTTAAAATCTTAGATTTTTTACTTAGGTGATACATCCACTACAAGAAAAATGAGTTGTGGCCACGGAATGTGGCTATGGAAACTTGTGGCCACGATAATTCCGTGGCCACTAGTTTCTCGTAGCCACAATCCGTGGCCAAAGTCTTCATATAAGAGTTGTGGCCACGATAAGTTCTGTGGCCACTTGTAATGGCCACGGCATATTCGAGGCTAGAGAACTCTCGCGACGAGACTTGTAGCTACGGCTACTGGCCACGTTGTGTCGTGGCCAGAGCCCAATTCTGTGGCCACAAACCCCATATCCGTGGCCATAATTCTGTAGCTACAACTTGTTTTCCTTGTAGTGATCTCCTTGATTTTTTTTCCGAGCGGTCATGGCATCTGTCATTATATGATCTTACAGTAATATATTAACACCAGTGTTATAACAGTCTGAAATCACAATATCGTTGGAATCTCAACCATAGTAGTTGACAATAGATTTATGGCCGATTATTAAGTGATTTCAATATAAGGAGATTTTGATTCAATCACACTACAGCTAATAATTTCATAATAATTTTTAAATATTTTGCGGCATTCATATATATAATATCAACAAGAACAAGGGGTTATGATTTCTTGATTTGGCTTGGGGTGCACCATAGAGATGAAACTTAAGAAAAACCATCACGTCTAACTTCAAACTAGTGCACACCCCGTGCAAAGCACGGGGAAATAATTGTTCTGCTATTACAACTGTATAATCATATTAGTATTTATTGTAAAATCATGTAATAAAATGTTCGATTAATTACTATAATCATATTTTTGTTTGTAAGAAAATTATATAATCATACTCATCTCTCTATCCATATCCATATGTGAAAACAAATAAAAACTCATAACATTATCTACATTATGTGGCAATCAATATAGAAAGAAACAGGGAATATGAATATATTTACCTGAACATATTCTCATTTGATTGTACCCCCACATATATACTATTTAAGATATGAAAATTTTCATCTTAGGAAATAGGCACGGGTCACATATGCATCAAGAAAGAGCAATAAATCAACTATGTTCTTAATGAAAATTTTCATCTTAGGAAATAGGCACGGGTCACATATGCATCAAGAAAGAGCAATAGATCAACTATGTTGGGTAAGTTGATTTCGACAACATATCTGAATAATATAATATATTCAAGAACAAAAAGAGTAAAGAAAAGAAATAAAATGTCAAGTTGCATATGTCCCCTCATGAACTATTGCATTTGCTGCATGTATGGCTCGCTTCTTCTCATGTTTCTGATGTACTGTCTTAAAACAACCCCACATTTGCAATGTGCACAATGCAAATGTCTCCCATGCTGCAAATGGTCATTGCACAACTTGTACAATCATGCATTCTATGTGATTGCTTGTAATTCATACAAGCAATAAAATGTATATTATGGAATTAACTACTTGATCACGATTCAAACTATATGTGCTTGAGTAGATAGTAGTTCTACATTCTGACTGACGTAGGCAGTTCAGTTTTTATGCCATATAGAAGTTCACATTCTGGTTGCCAGTGTATTCATATTAGATTACACAGGGTCCATTTCTTCTGAACATACTGCAATCTCTCCAGCTAAACACGACAAATGGGTCAAAACCATTGCATAAATACTATCCAAGCTAACTATACTCGTAAAGAGTTCCTGACCATCTTCGTCACTTTTGCACAACTTTAGTGGCAAGATTTTTCCTTGCTTTTCTTTCTTGAAACCACTTTCACTGGCCATAATTAAGTACCCCTCACTTTTATCGAGCAAACATAAATGACTTAATAATCATCATTATAATGGGAAGCAACAAAAGCTCGAGCCAATATTGTTCATTTTTCGTTCTAATCACATCAAAATGATCATGAGGTAGATGCAAAAAGGAGAAAATCCAAATAAAGGGGAATTCATCAAAAAAATGGAAGAGAAACATCACGACGATGAGGTTGAGGACCGCTTCAACCCTCCCGTTAGTGACCAACATGTAGTATAATTATGAATAATATTTAGATAATGCTATAGTATGTGGAAATTATATATGCATGTATATAATGTTGTAAATATATATATATATATATATATTATAAAGTATAATCTACTATATGTAGGATGTTTGGAATATATTGTATAATATGTTAAATGCTATCATATAATATAATGCGTGTGTATATATATAATATTGCAATATAAAATATTATATTATACATATATAATAGTAGTGTTTCTACATATTTTCCACCCTGTAATATTCGAAAGCATATCGAATCAAGTAGAACAATTTCAAAGATCCAAGCATTCCTTCTGTGAGTGAGAATTCCTTGTTCCAGAGTTTTCAGGAGAAGATAGGAGAAGATATCATAATAGCATTATGCAATCAACACCTATTGGTCGTAGTTTTCTCCAAAAGTTTTTGACCATAGTTGGCTTTATTGATATTCAATCACCTGATTGTTCTGAAAAGTAGCAAGTTATAAAAGACGAAGTGACCTTTCATGGATTAAGCCAGTTAACCTTCAAGCTGTGGTGCAGAAGATGAAAGTGTGCTATAAGAGGATCATGTCAAACCATTTAACCTCCAAGCTGTGGTGCAGGAAGTGAAAGGTGTTCTATAAGAGGATCATTTTGATACCATGGATACTAAAGAAAAGTTAAAATCTACAAGTCGCGAGAGTTATACTTAACTTCTACTTCCAAGTTCTATAAAATCTGATTCTCAACACTAAGTTACGACAAATTTTAGTATACAATCATATTGATGATATTTATACATCTAAATTTCATTTCTAATATTTGGCAATTGACTTCCCACTGAAAACATGGATTTCTCCCTTTTCCATGAGCATATAAACATCTAACATCACTTGTCCATGGTGTGAAGGCAATGAACTAATAATGTAGCTACTACATATTCATTTTGTTTGTAGTGAACTTAGCACAGAATAAGTATTTGACATTTCAGTATCTAGATTATGCCATGCGTGGCCATAACCTGATAAATTCAGACTACAAAATGTTGTCTATCCCTATTCGTGCAATCGAAAATTCATAAAAAGCTGATTTCTATGTCAACTTTACCTTGTCTCAACTTTTCCAATGACACCATTGTTATTTTCCCAATGATACTTAGTATCTCAGTTCTTACAAGTGGAGATTAATCAGGGACTGACTTGTGGCAGTGATTTGGGATTTTCCAGATGCTACATCAGACACAAAGATGGAAGTGGCATCCAGCCTCCTCTTGTTGTTGTCGACGATCTTGAGGTTCAACAGTGAATGTTTTCTTACCTTGAAGTAGAGGGTTGACATCGACATAGATAGAAGCTGTTGGAGGCAGCGGATGGGCCGACATGACGCCAGTTGGCCGGCGTGCAGACAGAGCAGTAGCGAAAGTCACGATAAGAGAAAATAGAAAGAGAGTTTTCTTTACCGTGGTCGGTGACATCTTGGGCGAGGGAAGGACCGAACACTGAGATGGGTCGAGTGAAAGCACAAAGGAGGGGCAGGTCGTGTAGGCGGAGGTGAGCCGGGAGGTGCAACGATGGAGGCCGTGGGTTTGACAGGGGGCCCTTAGCGTTAAGTGACGTCGCGAGGGCAGAGAGACATGGAGTGGCAGGGAACGTGGCAAAGGGAGGCAACGACAGGAGTAGTATGTGGAACATCAACAGAGAAGTAATTGAAACATCAGAGGGGAGGGTAGAGAGGCGGCAACGCAAGAGCTAGGGTTTCATACGATACTTGGAGGGTGACATCGACAACGGAAGCCGAGGGGAAAGGGTGGGTGAGTTAGGAAATTATTTTGACAACGGAGGGTAAAGGTAGAACAACAGTCAGAGTCACGGTACATTGTCAGGGGTTAAATTGGAATTGGGATGCCCAAAACTAACGGGGGTCGGTTTGGAATTGGGATGCCAAAAATTAATGGTGGATGCCTAAGTTTTTGTAGAAACGAAGAGATAGACAAGGAGCAAGGCGGGTCATTCAAGGGCAAAATAGGAATTTTCGAACAAAAAATTAAGGGGCGAGGGAGCGACACCCCTGCTTTCAAGGGCAAAATAGGAATTTTCGAACAAAAAATTAATGGGCAGGGGAGCGACACCCCTGCTTAATAGAAGGAAATAGATAATAGATGTGTAAAACAAAGCTTGCCTTTCATATTGATAAATTTTGTTGCATATAGGTGAATGATATAGTGCCTTTGAATGACAATAATAATAAAAGAGGAAATTCCGTTGGTATACTCTCGGTTTTTTACTTACAGAAATGATTGACT
Source organism: Ottelia alismoides (assembly GCA_037367405.1). Lineage (NCBI taxonomy): Eukaryota > Viridiplantae > Streptophyta > Magnoliopsida > Alismatales > Hydrocharitaceae > Ottelia > Ottelia alismoides. The sequence continues at coordinate 399,687 of JAZKJV010011424.1, forward strand.
TATAATTATTGTTCCCATATTAGTATGGAGAAGTTTTGTTCAACGTTAATTTCGGATATGACAACAAATTTGTTTAATTGTTTGAAGAGGACGTTACTTTTGAATACAATATTCAGAATGCTTGCCTTAATGTCAATTTTGTTTGTAATATCGAGTTTGTTTCCATTTATTGTTCCCATTTTTAAAGAAACATCCTTCATATTGATTATTACTGATAATATTATATTAATTTAAGAGTTGGAACTATTTTTGTTGCTACTAGTTTCTATATAGATTCTTTTTTAGAATATCTAAAAACAGCCCTAAGACATAATTGCAATATCTCTAATAATACAATTGAAGTGAATAAGCCATCAAAGTGACCTCTATCGATAAAATTGTATTATTAAAGATATTAAGATGAATTTGTATGCGTTGTAAATATTATCCTTCCCAAAGAGGGAAAATATTTGTTGAAAGTATATCGCATAAGTGTGGTGATAATTGATCAATGATTATAAAATTCCATGTGAGTAATAAGATACATCCAAGATGGTCTTAGTACTTGATATGATTTATCATTGGTAATTGATCAACGCAACAAAAGTATCACTTACAATTAACATTATTGTCCTTGGTATCTTGTCTTTCTTATGATTTTATATACATATTCACATTGGTGAACAATACATTAATTCTTTTTCTTTGTTCTTGATTCCATAGCTTATGCTTCTACATCTACTATCTCTGTAACTTTCAACTCCATTCTAGCGCTTCATGGCACACATTTCCAGGCATGGAAAGAGAGTATTATGATATTACTTGGAGATATAGATCTAGACCTTGTACTTTGGATGAAGACTCCCGCCCTTGTTACGAAAAATGATCCTTCTAATGAAAATAAGCACTATGAAAGGTGGGAGCATTCTAATTGCGTGTGTCTCATGATCATAAAACGTGGCATTTCGAAATCCCTTAGCGCGTTTGCTGAAGAAAAGATAACGAAAGCTAAAGATTACCTTATTGAAATTGAATAGCGTTTTACAAAAAATGACAAGACAGAAACAAACACTTATCTGCAATGCTTGATTTGCAGGAAGTATACTGTCAAGGAAAACATGAGGGAGTACATTCCCGAAATGACTCATATTGCTTCAAACAAAAGGAATTAGAATTGGCAATCTTTGATGATTTGTTAGTTCATTTGATTCTACTATCACTTTCTTCATAGTACAACTAGTTTAGGGTTAGTTATAATTGCCAAAAGGAAAAGTGGACTCTTAATGAGCTCATTTTGTAATGTGATCAAGCGGAATACAGGTTGAAGCAAGATAAGCCAGAGATTGCTTATCTGGTTGTGGCCTATAAGGATAAGGGCAGGACAAGAAGAGAAAGGGGTAAAGCTACTGTTAAGGTCCAATAAAGAAGAACAAGAATGCAATTAGTTGCTTTTTCTGTAAGAAATCTGGACACATCAAGAAAGATTATGCCAAATATCACGCATGACATGTAAAGAAAGGTACAATTCATCCGTTGTTTGTTCTGAAATAAATTTAAATTCAATTCTAAGAAACACTTGATGATTAGATTATGGTACCTCTACTTACATAAGTGTTTCCATGCAAGACTACTTGAACTATTGAAGGCCAACTGACGTTGAAAGATACATCTGCGTAAGCGACGGAAAGGAGGCAGAAGTCGAGGCAGTTGGATTTTTAAGCTTTTACTAGGAATGGGTCATTACCTACAGTTAAAGAATACTTTCATTGTTCCATTTTTAGAATAAATTTGGTATATGTTCCTACATTAGGGAATTTAGATTATTTTCTAAATTACGGAGATGGAAATTTTAGTATTCTTTTTAATTTGTTGTAATTGGTACATGATCCTTAATTTCTACTTATAAGCTTTATTTGCTTGATATCATTGCCTCGTATAATGAATCCATGGTTCTTAAATTAAGAATCACCAAACGAAAAACCACTATGAAAATCCAGAATCTATTTGGCACAATGTTTTTGGTCACATATCCAAATCAACAATTAACCAACTTGTATATAATGACGTCTTAGGTTCACTAGATTTTATAGATTTAGATGTTTGTGTCAACCAGATTAAAGGAAAGCAAATCAAATCAAGGAGATCAAGTGCCAATAGAGCTTCTAGTGTCTTCGAATTGATACATACTAATATATGAAACTCATTCCCTACAAAACTAGAATGGTCAGCAATATTTTGTATCATTCACAGTTGAATACTCAAGATACATTTGCATATATCTCGTTCATGAAAAGTCATAAGCTCATGATATGTACAAATTATTTACAGCCAAAGTTAAGCTCCAACTCAAAAAAAAATGAAGTGCATCATGATGGTTAATACTATGGCAGATATGAAGGTTCATGTGAATAACGTCCATGTGCTTTTTGCTTTATTCATAGAAGTGGATCTATCCATCAGTACACAATGTCAGGTTCACCTAGCATGAATGGTGTGGTTGAGAGACATAACAAGACTCTTAAAGATATTGTCAGGAGTATGATTAGTCATTCTCCTTACCAAAGTCCCTTTAGGGAGAAGTATTTAAAACATCATCTTACATTTGAATATAGTGCCATCAAAAGTAGTTGTAAAAATACCATATGTGCTTTGGACTGGTTGAAGACCTGGTCTAAAGCATTTATGTATATGGGGATGTCTAGCTGAGTGAAAACATGAGGATCACAGTACCAAAGTCCAGTCTTGAAGAGCCTGCGGTGTTTGACATGTCAGATCCGGTAATTGTTGGGTCGACCACTATCACGGTACATGGTACAAGAACCAAGTGGCAATTTCAACAATCAACCAACAAACATAGATAAGAAATGCAAAATATGTGAACTAAAATTTATTATAACTCTACAAAATGTGTGTATAGAGGCATGTGTGTAGAGTGTCGAACCACTAAGAGCAGAGAGGAACAGAGCAAAAGTAAATAATCTACTTAGGTAATTTTTTTCCTTTTTGTTTTTTTTAAAATTTTTTGTGCATTTTTAATTACATTTTTATATTTTAAATTTCACAAATGTTCTTGATTGATTTTTATTGAATAATATATATATATATATATGGATAACAAATATATGGATATTAAGGAGATGTAGATACAAATAGAAAATAAAAGAAACTCAACTTTTTTTGGAAGTTTAAAATCTCAATCAAAGTCTAGATATTTAAAATAAAAATGGACTTTTTTATGTTATTATCTATGTTTGTTTATTTTGCGAGGTATTTTTTATATTTCTTTTAGAAATCTAGAAATGGAAATGCACAAAACATTATAAAATGAAAATCAAGAAATTGAAATGGGCCTATTAAGTATCTTACAGATCAGATAGGACCAAAATGAATTTCTATAGAAAGCATAAGAAATAAAAAAAAATCATGAATTGAAAACAAAATTTTTGGATTTTTGAAGATTTTTTTATGATTTCTATAAGAATTTTAGTGTTTTGCAAATTTTAGGGTTTCATTTTTATATTTGTATAATTTTTGGATATATAATAGAGTACTATAGAATATAAATAATATATTTTTTAAGAAATTTTGTTATGCTTTGAAATTTTATACTTTTCTAAACAGGAAAAGGGAAATATGACATATTTTTGGATTTTTAAAATATAAAAATAACTTTATTTCTTTAATTGCGACAAGAAAGATATATGTCACAAAATAAGGTAACAATAAATTAAGGTGAATTTCTGTAATTTTTGAACTTGAAATACTTTTTAAAATACATAAATGACACAAAATAAAATAATTCATGGAATGATGGGCCCAAATGTAATTTCCAAGAAGTTTAATTTCATTTAATAACATTATAGTAAAGTTTAGGACCATTCATGCAAATAACCCAAATATTTACCATTAAATACATACTGGAAGGGTTTTTTTACAGATAAAACTACTTCCAGGATAATACATGCAATTGTCTCAAAAGTTTTACACTTAGTCTGCAAATTAATAGACCAAATACCAGTGGAGTATCCTTGCAAATGTCCACACCTCACACATATGGACAAGTGGGGTGAGTTGGACTGAGCTAAAATGCAAAAAATAACAATTAGGAGGTTTTGATACAAATACTATACAAATTTTACAATGTAGATGAATGATTTAGTATAAATAAAACCAGATACTGTGAGGGGTCATTAGTGAAATTTACCTCCAAATACATGCCAATGGATGGCAAATTGATCCCCACTTAAATGGATCGTGTGTCTCAGAATTGGCGATACTCCTTCACAGATGAAGTGGTCAGATTAGCTCATGGGCACGATCAAATGGTGGATAGCCTCGTTAGATCAACGGTTGTTGCTACTCCTAGTTCTTGCACTTGATCGGACAACCCTCGAGGTGCTAGGAAGAACATATGATGAACTTAGGGTTGGTGAGATTTAAATAAACGTATCTTCATTATACACCACCCTCCTGCACAGATAAATGGTGCAATCACTTCTTGGAAGTTTTGCACAGTTGCTCGAAATGCAAGAAGAGTGTAGATCCCAACATTTGGGACCTAAAGTTTACTACACCTAGGGAAGGTTCTAGGACTCCCACTACCCCTAGATGGGGTCTTCTAACGCTCGGTTCTATAAGAAAAGCATCCGGATGGGGAAGCTGTTGGACATGCGAGCCCATGGCGAGTCATTATGCAATAAATGTTATTGCAAATATCATTCCTGATCTGAAATGAAGAATAGATAATTTGAATAATAGGTCCCTTAGTACAATTAGGGTTATGTACCATGGCCATCTTAATGATCATATAGTTGTTGATTCAACTATTGAATCATAGAGGCTGGTGCCTGGATGAATATCAAAATGGATAGATTGAGGACTCATCAAGCATCGTCAAAGGATTGTTAAGAGATGATCTCCAGCCTGAGTAGGAGATGGCAATCCTTTCTCAGTTAGGATAATATCTGACCGACCTCTTGATGCAGGTCCTCTACATAGGAATAGAGATTAGGAGGTGTCAGATTAGTTAGGTCAAAGAGTTGACTTAACGAGATCGAGATAATCAAAGTCCTATATCGTATGCTGTCATGATACATGCACGTTTCCTCTGACCGAAGACAGATGTGTTACTATATGTCTGAGTATGTACATTTGGCATACTAATAGGTTGATGATCTAACTAAGGTCTATATACCGACGCGTTAGTGTGCATATAAGGGCATATGAGTAATACGATCTCTCAAAGGGATCATACATGTTATTTACTAAACTAGAAGGCACGAGCTCACTCATGAGATGTTGGGAAGAATCAAATTCCATGCACAGTCGTCTCGCTTTGGAAGCTTGACTGAATTTGTAGGTTTGATATATACTTTTGGAAAGTATATGATCAAGACCTAGGTATGATATATGCTTTTGGAAAGTATATGATCGATACCGACTCTCAATGATCGAATGAGAAACTTACTAATAAAACCATGAAGTAGACAGTATAAAGTTGATCTAATACTTTGGGTTTATTCTGGGTCTTCCAGTATGCAGGATGTACATGTATTGGGAATACCTGAGGGTGATGTGATTATAAATGATTGTATAACCATGACGCTTCAATTCGTAGGGAGTGATGAAACGGGTCTGGATTTAGTGAGTCCTCTCAGTAGAGAAGTAATCTGATCTTGGTCCAGATGTTGGACATTGATCTGAATGTGATTCAGATGCAATGAGAAGATTAGATTTGCGGTCTTGATTTAATCAAGCATCTATAGGAGGCCCGCGATCTGGATTTGAGATATGATCTCAATATCCAAGTCACTATACGTGGAACAATATAATCACCTTGTCCTTATCTCCAAGTATTCGCGGAGAAAGCGTATTGTCCTTGAAGGAGTTCATGGATAATTCTATTGTTGATATGAGTATCCGAGCATTGAGAAAACGGATAATTAAATGTGATTTAATTATCATGATTAATATGAATTCGATTCATATTATAAAGAGAGCTATCTTATATAATTAAATGTGATTTGATTATTAAAGATGAAAATAATGTGAATGTGATTCATATTATTTGGACACATGAGAATAGAGATCCAAGATGATAAAATGTGATTTAATTATCATGGATATGAATAATATGGATAACAATATCAATATCATTCATATATATTATAAATGTGATTTATAATATAAGAGAGAGAAATTTGTAATTTACATTTGTTAATTAAATATTCATGTGAATTGGATTCACATTAGACATTAAATTGAAAATGTAATTTACATTTTATTTTGATATGTGAATATGATTCACAAATTTCCAATGGTAAGATTGCAATATTCACAAAATAATTATGAATTATTTTTGTAGAATAATTTGCAACAAAAAGTTGTTGCAAATCATGGAGATTACATGGAAGATAAAATTGCCACCTTCCTAAAGGAGGAGGGTGGACGGCCACCACTCCTATTAGGAAAGTGTGGCCTTCCCCTCTCTCCACTTGGAAGGAGGCATTCTCTCTTCCATTATATCCATAAATTATTGATTTAATTTTGTGATTAAATTGTGTTGATTTATCAACATATATTTAATCTAAATTAAATTAATTATTGTTGGTTTTATCAACACAAATCTTAGCCATTAAAAGAAACACAATCAATGAGAGCCATTGGATTTGTGTTGTCCCATGGATTGAGATCCATGGATCCCAAAATGTTATAAAAAGAGAGGTACCCCTTTGCTCTTCTTAACACACAAGAGAACATAAGTCTCTCTCTCTTTCTCTCTACATGTTAGCCCTCTCTCTTCCTCTCTCATGACCATCCACCATGGATGCCCTAGAGGGAGTCTCCATCGCCGCAGCGTCGTTGTTATGATGCCCGGTTGTTTGCTCGTGGATCTCTATCTCCTTCGGTGTGTCTCGCTCGTGAAGAAGACGTCGGATCTCATGTGTTGAGATCAGGAGATCCGCCGCTTGGATCATCAACATGGATTGCGAGAAGCACGCGACTCATCCCCGCGCTCGCAAGCGTCTCCTCCTTCGGATTGGACTTGAGACAGGAGGTTTCTTCATTTAGAGACTCGATCGCAACCACGCTTCAAGAGGTAATCCTATTACTTGTTTTTGGTTTAGACAAAATGATCCGAGAAGTGTTCTTGGATCTTGTGGTTTCGTTGCATGAAAAATTTTAATTTCCGCTGCATAGAACAACGAGTGCGACTAGTCGTTCTTCGTCGTATTCGATATGATGCTGATGCTTCCATGATGTGCTTGAGGATCTTACCATATCCTTCAAGTGGTATCAGAGCCTTAGGTCGGTGGTTTTGGATACGATCCATTAACCGAGGGCGACTTGGGTTCATTAGGGTTTGTTTCTTGCATTTTATTTTCGCATCTATGTTTGAGATTATTTTCGACACTGTTTAAATTATTTAACTCAAAAATAATAATTGGATTTTGTTCCCCATTAAATAAGGAAATCGTAGGATCTGAGTTTACGTAATTTGGATTCCGTATGCTCAAGTTATGATCATTTTAGTGATCATGTATCCATTGTTTCGGGAACTACGGATCATGATGTAATTAAGATATTAATTGTGGATTTGAAACATCTTGAATGCGTGCAAATCACTTAGGTTCTATTGTAAATCAAATTAACAAACTTTAAGAACTTACTTTTCTTAATTTAGATTTAAATTGATTGAGATATGGTATTTTTAGTAAGTGAGGGTCACTGCTGGAAATACTTTCCTAATCAAGAACTTATTGATTGTCATTTAATCAATTAGTAAAATTAAATTATTTAATATCCTGGAATAATTGTGCATAAATATTTGTGAAATATTTGATGATAATTATTTCCTTAAATGGCATTGCCTCAACCAATAAATTGATTAGATTGATCTAGATCATAATTAGAAACACAATCAACAAACTTCTTGCTTGAATAATATTGGGAATTTATCTAGCAAATTTTCTTAAAATCAAAATTGTTTTGATATTACTATATGGTATAATTTTTTTTGAAGAACTGATGATCATCTCAAGTACAAATTGATCTATTTGGCATTATCCATTCTGAGGTGGATATGGTGTCTAGTCGGAGAGCATTGGGGGTAGCGGGTTGCAACGTATGTGGTCCGTCCCACTCTCGTCGGTGCTGGCCATGATAGCGGGTAGGGACTCGATAATGCCGGAGAAATCAAGATGTAATTTTTCTAATTATGAAAATTCGAATTAATACGTACTTTGAGATATATACCATATATATATATATATATTCAAGTAAAACAATCAAGTTTGTTGATTGAATTAGATTGATAATAATTTAATATGATTGAATTAATTATGTGCAATTGAAATACTCTATTATGAGTAGAGTTGTTATTTCCCTTTGAAGAATTAATCAAAATGAATATGATTCATAATGACTAATTAAATTTGAATATGATATGGAGGATCACATAAGTGACATCCATGGTCTCCCATCAAGGCGAAGGGTTTCATCGTCAGGGATTGTATGTAGGAGACGCATGTCCGAAGTGACATCTCCTGTATGCAAGAGCATCTGGATCGGGCTCTTTGCTTCTCGAAAGAGTAAGGCTGTATATGTAGTGACCCCATTATCGGATCCTCATATTATTGGGGCGATATTGGATTGTGTATAGCGAGTACTATTCTTGTTGATAGTTGGTTCAATTAATGACATGTCAACATCGCCTTAGGGGTGGTGGGCCCAGGTGTTAAAGATCAAATTGGGAAATGCAAGTTGGACTTGCAAGGCGGAATGTGTTCCCTCTTCTTTTTATTGGAGTTACAGATTTTCATACTGGGATGTGACAAAGATAAGGAAGGAGATCCCAGATCTTGTTGAGATATAATGGTAAGTATATCTCTTACGTTATAAGTGATTAAGGGAATGAACTTTCAGTGTTGACAAGGCAAGACAACTTTGATATAAAATTCCTAAATCAAAGTAAAAATATGTATATATATACATTTATGCAAATTACTTATTTCAGATAATCCTTCATTAACCCACTCAATGTTATACTCAATAATAACCAGTAAAATATCATGGATTGGACTCATGATTCAGATATTGTGCTTGCAGTTGGGCACATAATGTATGTGGTTGCAATGTGCACGTTTCCTCATAATAATGAGGAATGACAATTAAATAGACAATAGATCTACAACCTAGGGTTTGCATGTCTCTACAGCCTTGATCTCTCATCGGATGTACTTTGGAAGTGACATGTCGATGATGATCGTAATTGTCAAATAGTCCTTTTAAAATCAATGAAGATTTTCTGGCATACATATGTGCTCTTGACATTTATCATGAATGAGATGGTTCATTGCATCATGCAGAATGGTGGCTCTATCTGAGATGATGTATTCAAATTGTTTGAGTACCTACCTGAACCTTTGTTTTAAGAGTTTATATGGATGTAGATGATGGGTGTCATCATTCTACTATCTATACTCTAGTCATTCATGAAGCTTCATAAAATTCATATTGTATGAATTTAATGAAGCATGTATAAATGTTGAAATACTCTTACTTCGAAATTCTTTTGAATTTAACGTAAGAGATCCTTAGTCTTAAGCAATGGTTGTTTATAGATAAAGGGAGCGCAGTGGAAGCATGGGCCAGACCCAAGAAGAGAAGATAGTCAAGGAGTTGATTGTACTTCTATGACTTCCATATGACATCCAAATAGTTGGATAAATGTCAATACTGCAATAAGTTGGTGTGTTGATAGTATGACTATCAAATCTATCTAGAATCCTTGGAGAAGGATTTCGATAGAGCATTAGAATAATCTACATAAATCATTGATATTGACTTGCTTATTGAATAAGATAAAGTCTTATAATTGTATCTCAATCTTCTAATGACACTTGCTGGTTGCATATGTATTAGAACATTAGAAATTTGATCTTAAAGGTTTAATAGTCATTCACATGGATATTGATGTTATTGTTGCAACAATCTCTATTGGATTGAAAGGCTTCATAATTTCAGTGGGAGAGCTCTTAGTCTTAGAGAATGTCTCTATGACCTAGATATTAGAATACACTCATTGTTTATTTCTAAATGTTGAAAATAAACATGAATTATGTAATAAATCTATCATAAAGAGTTATGATGGAGATATTTCAGATAGTAATCTAAAATCTAGTGGACTCCATTAAATTAGAAAATTAATGAATGGTTAATTAACATTTCTAATACTAAAATTAAACCTTAAAAGATCAATAGGAGGATAAGGATCATTTGATAATGATCTGGCATCTAGCCTTGGACATTTGTCTATTGATTTGATCAATAGACTAGTGAGAGATGAAACTTTAGATTGTCTAAAGGTTCAAATCTTACATACTTGTCAATATTGTATTCAAAGAAAAATGTCCAATACACCCTTCTTTGGGAATGGTGTAAGATGTCAAGGTATTCAGGATGACATACATATTGATGTATGCGAATCATCTATATCACAGTAAACATTATGGATATATGATATCTATTGATGATTATGTATGATATGAGATTTCTTCTCTTCACCTAAAGAAACCTTTGAAATGTTCAAAGATTTCATTATTTTGGTTTACAACCAAAGTTTGAAGGAAGATAAAATGGATTTGATCTAATCTAGATAGCTTGTACCTATTAGATGAATTCAAAGGATATCTTATGGAGATATGAATATCATTTCTATCTCAATCCTCTAACACACCTTAACTCAGTAGAGTTATAGGGAGATACAGTTGGATCATGTGTGACATGATCTTATCAATGATGAATTTTAGCATAATTATCCCTTAGTTTCGATGTATATATGTGTAGTAGAGACTATAATTTATATCCTTACTAAGGTTCCATGCATGCTGGAATCTAGCACTTGAAAGTGCTGCTTCATTAGGAAAATAAAAGGATGGTATTGGATACCTACTTTATGAGCTTGAGATTCTTAAAAGATCTCATCTCTGAGAATGTGATTCTCAGAGGATGACTCTCTTGAGAATCAACATGAAAATGAGGTGTAGGAACTCATTTAATCCTTGAGAAGATAATGAGGCTCCTGAAATCGGGAATTAAAAGGACAATTAAAGATGAAACACTAATACTTCTTCAAATGAGGTTGAGGATGTATTCCATGTGTCAGTGATCGGATTTCATGTGATGAAAATACTGAGGATCATAACATGGAAAGATGGATTTTAGCAATGAAAGTCTAGAGTAGACTTCATATACAAGTGTGTATATAGACCCTCGAGGATCCACCTATATGGGTAAGACCCATAAAGGTGTAAATGGATCAAAGATTGTATTCCTCTATGAGGATATTCACATGAAGTAGCCCCAGGGCTTCATGGTTGAGGAAGCAAGATGTGCAAGCTAAAGAAATCCATCTATGGACTCAAATAAGCTTCTTGTAGTTGGAACATAAGATTTGATGAAATTATAAATGTTATGATTTCAGATAGAATCTTGATAAGCCATGTGAAGCTTAGTGGGAGTGCCTTTGTGTTCATCATGCTAGATGTAGATAATATCCTAATCGTTTTAAAATGATATAAGGATAATAATAAGTGTTTTATTATCTGGTTGCTCCATAACTTGAGATATGATCTCAAGGATGCCTCTTGGATCTTAGTTCTGAAGGGTGTTCAGAAGCAAAGAGAAGAGGGTATTGGGATTGTCACAATAGTAGTACACCTTGAACATATTCCATTTTCTAGAAAATTCCAAGAAAGGCTTCCATCCCTTTAAGATATGGTACTGACCTATCTAAAGGGATAACACCTCAAAGAGTTGAGGAAGTGAATGCTAGCACTACTTGCACTTGTGCATTAGTTACGAGAAGCTGAGTGTATGCTAGATGTGTACAAAAGCCAGATATCTGCCATGCAGTGGGAGTAGTAAAGTGTTGCTAATCCTATTATGGAGAGAAAACACTTGATTGTAGTAATAACAAAAATCTTCATAGATGACAAGATTTTTGAGATAATGATCTCAAAGTCTTATCTTCAAAACTTAAGACTTTATAAATAGTGATCTAAAAGGTCTTAACTGTGGATACCTTAAGAGATAGTGATCTCCAGGAATAAGGGTATTCCGATTATGGAAATACTGGTTATGATAGTTGTTAAGATGTAGTGTCAAGGACACTGTAACTAACAAGATTGAGTATTGGTTGCATGAGATGCAACATTCGCATTGGATGCGAGCACTGTTACTGGGGATATGCAAGTGTCGTAAAAGGACTTGGCATAGTCTCGTGGGAACAGAGTGACTAATCAGCTTACCTAGCTATTTTCTTAATAGCCTATGATTATCACATGAGTACGGGTTTAAATGATTAGCCCATTAATGGCTCTTTGGGCTAGCGGGAGATTGTTGGACATGCGAGCCCACGGCGAGCCATTATGCAATAAATGTTAGTGCAAATATCATTACCTTATCTGAAATGAAGAATAGATCATTTGCATAATAGGTCCCTTCGTACAATTAGGGTTATGTACCATGGCCATCTTAATGATCATACAGTTGTTGATTCAACTATTGAATTATAGAGGCTAGTGCTTGGATGAATATCTAAAGGGTTAGATTGAGGACTCATCAAGCACCGTCAAATGATTGTTAAGATATGATATCCAGCCAGAGTAGGAGATGGCAATCCTTTCTCAGTTAGGCTGATATCTGACCGACCTCTTGATGTAGGTCCTCTGCATAGGAATAGAGATTCGGAGGTGTCAGATTAGTTAGGTCAAAGAGTTGACTTAACGAGATCGAGATAACCAAAGTCCTATATCGTATGCTGTCATTATACAGGCATGCATCCTCTGACCGGAGACAGATGTGTTACTATATGTCTGAGTATGTACATTTGGCAGACCAATAGGTTGATGACCTAACCAAGGTCTATACACTGGTGCGCTAGTGTTCATATAAGGGCATATGAGTAATACGATCTCTCAAAGGTATCATACAAGTTCATTTACTGAACGAGAAGGCACGAGCTCACTCATGAGATATTGGGAAGAATCAAATTCCGTGCACGGTCGTCTCGCTTTGGAAGCTTGACTGAATTTGTAGGTTTGATATATACTTTTGGAAAGTATATGATCAAAACTTAGGTATGATATATGCTTTTGAAAAGTATATGATCGATACCGACTCCCAATGATCGAATGAGAAACTTACTGATAAAACCATGAAGTAGACCGTATAAAGTTGATCTAATACTTCGGGTTTATTCTGGGTATTCCAGTATGCAGGATGTACATGTATAGGGAATACCTGAGGGTGATGTGATCATAAATGATTGTATAACCATGACGCTTCCATTCCTAGGGAGTGATGAAACAGGTCTAGATCTTAGTGACTCCTCTCAGTAGAGAAGTAATCTGATCTTGGTCCAGACGTTGGACATTGATCTGAATCTGATTCAGATGCAATGAGAAGATTAGATTTGCGGTCTTGATTTAATCAAGCATCTATGGGAGGCCCGCGATCTGGAATTGAGATATGATCTCAATATCCAAGTCACTATATGTGGAACAATACAATCGCCCTGTCCTTATCTCCAAGTATTCGCGGAGAAAGCGTATTATCCTTGAAGAAGTTTAAGGATTTTTCTATGTTGATATGAGTATCCGAGCATTGAGAAAATGGATAATTAAATGTGATTTAATTATCATGATTAATATTAATTCGATCCATATTATAAAGAGAGCTATTTTATATAATTAAATGTGATTTGATTATCAAAGATGAAAATAATGTGAATGTGATCCATATTATTTGGGTACATGAGAATAGAGATCCAAGATGATAAAATGTGATTTAATTATCGTGGATATGAATAATATGGATAGCAATATCCATATCAGTCATATTATATTATAAATGAGATTTATAATATAAGAGAGAGCAATTTGTAATTTACATTTGTTAATTAAATGATGATGTGAATTGGATTCACATTGGACATTAAATTGAAAATGTAATTTACATTTTATTTTGAGATGTGAATATGATTCACAAATTTCCAATGGCAAGATTGCAATATTCATAAAATAATTATGAATTATTTTTGTAGAATAATTTACAACAAAAAGTTGTTGCAAATCATGGAGATTACATGGAAGATAAAATTGCCACCTTCCTAAAGGAGGAGGAGTGGACGGCCACCACTCCTATTAGGAAAGGGTGGCCATCCCCTCTCTCCACATGGAAGGAGGCATTCTCTCTTCCATTATATACATGTATTGTTGATCTAATTTTGTGATTAAATTGTGTTGATTTATCAACATATATTTAATCTAAATTAAATTAATTGTTGTTGGTTTTTATCAAAACAAATCTTAACCATTAAAAGAAACACAATCAATGAGAGCCATTGGATTTGTGTTGTCCCATGGATTGCGATCCATGGATCCCAAAATGTTATAAAAGGAGAGGTACCCCTTTGCTCTTCTTAACACACAAGAGAACATAAGTCTTTCTTTCTTTCTTTCTCTCTACACATCAGTCCTCTCTCTTCCTCTCTCATGGTCGTCCACCATGGATGCCCTAGAGGGAGTCTCCATCGTCGCAGCGTTGTCGTTATGCTGCCCAATCATTTGCTCTTGGATCTCTATCTCCTTCGGTGTGCCTCGCTCGTGAAGAAGACGTCAGCTTTCGTATTTCGAGATCAGGAGATCCGCTGCTTGGATCATCAACATGGATTCAGAGAAGCACGCAATTCATCCCCGCGCTCGCAAGCGTCTCCTCCCTCGGATCGGACTTGAGACAGGAGGTCTTTTCGTTTAGAGACTCGATCGCAACCACGCTTCAAGATGTAATCCTATTAGTTGTTTGTGGTTTAGACGAAATGATCCGAGAAGTGTTCTTGGATCATGTGGTCTCGTTGCATGAAAAAAATTTAATTTCCGCTGCATAGAAGAATAGTGCGACTAGTCATTCTTCGTCGTATTCGATACAAAGCTGACACTTCCGTGATGCGCTTGAGGATCTTACCATATCCTTCTGAAGCTCCCTTGACCGATTTTAGGTGAACCGGGAACGAAAACTGTGTACAATGGGTTGATCTCCAATGGTTGTGAGATCAAGACGTCCAAGTTATGGAAATTTTTGGGGATTTTTTATTTTAGATGATATCAAACAGAACTACATAATCATCTACATTAAGAATCAAAAAGCTAATAAAATAGACTAAGGATAAGGCCTCACCAGGCGGGGAACTTGGGAGACAGAACCTGGCAACGGAGCTCAGAGTGGAGTTGAATTGCCTGAGATGAACTTTCTCCTCAACTCGATTCAGATAGGGAACCTTCCTGTCACTAAGGACTCGTATCAAGTAGAGAAATCAAGGGGAAGATTAATCTCAAAATTAAGTTCGGAGGAAGAGTTAAATGGCAGAGGCTAGGGGTTGTCTTGTGAAGAGGATCTTGCGCAGCTCGATGAAGATCAATCAAATCTTAGGCTTTAGCATGATTTAGGGATATTATCGACTTTCTGTTCAGAGAGATAGGCAAAATGATAATTTCATTGGGCAGGAAAATGGCAAAAATGTGGAGCTCTGATATGCTTGTTGGGAAGGGGAAGGAGAGAGGACCTTTTGATCAGGTGGTCAAAGGTTAGCGATGTTAATTGGTCCACGTAGGACCACGTTTGCCTGCTAGAGGACAAAACAAGGGGAAAGTAAAGAATAAATCAAAATAAAATATGTATGTATTTTATTAAATAAAAGTTCAAACATGAAAAATGTTGTAATTTAATAAATTATTTTCTAATTTTTTATTTATATTTACGATCTTATTTGATAGGTATTAAATTTTACAAGTGTAATTATAAGTATATTTAGCTATGTTTTGCCTACTTCATTTTTATGTTGTATATTATCATATCCACATATTTTAAGTATTTAAAATATAATTTAGTACATATTTTCATTTTATTTTTATGATTGTATTTATGTATAAAAGTAATTATATGTGTGTACATTATAGGTGTAGTATACCTATATGGTTTATTGCGTTATTTATTCTAATATTTTTTTCATAGTTTTATTTTGTGTTTACATTTTTTATAAGATTTAAATAATATTTACAAAGAGGAATAAAAAATGTAAAGAGCAAAATATATGAATAAATAAATAGATTACATAATACAATGGGACCCCTAAAAGCTAGCTTTTGCATCTTAACTCCATTTTTTGATGAAACCATCCTCGTTTAATAGATAATTTAATTTTAAATATAAAAGATGTGGGTTTGGTGAATTTTGAATTCATATGGAGAAGATATTGATATGTGAAGTTCAGTTTACAACTTTTTCATGTATGTGTCTTGTTTGCAAAATGCATTATTTTTATATGCAACTATTTTTATAATTTTCTATGAATTTTTATATACAAGTTTCATGGAGATCATTTTCTTATTTGAGATGTATAAAATAAAAAATAAAGTAAAGTAAGAATGGCCGATTTTGTAGAGTATACCTTAAGGTTTTTATATACAGTGTCAGTCCTTATTCCCCCTCCTTTATTTCATGTCGAGCAAGTCAATATCGACCTAGTCGCGAGGTTTAGAGTTAGTCGATATCCTTGACATTTCCTTTCTTTTTCTTTTCTTTCCTTTATTCTTTTATTTTGGATTTAAATACAAGTACTTATATAGTATTTATATGTTTAATGTGAATGTTATTTCCTATATATTAGTGGTATTTACATGCATTTTACTAGAGATTTAAAGCCAAAATGAATGGATAAAGGTGATGAAAAGGAGATTCATCACCCCCTATACTTGCCTTTGCCAGTCCCTATCAAGTACTTATTAAAAATGAGTGTTAAAAAGAAAATAAAGAAAGGAAAAAGAAATAACTTAGAATGATTTCAATCTTAAACATGTCTTCAAGAGATAAAAATTTGGAGCTCAGTTAAGACCTTTGGATTATTAGTTTATTCAGAACCTTATTAGGAATATGACCTAAAACTTAACAACCCTCAAGCTCCACAAGTATCTATTTAGATCTCCTTAATAGTCAGGTCAAAATGAGTCACTTCATATAGAAGCACTTATGTCCATGAATCTTACCTGTTACGTGTATGTGAGTTTCAGCTCTCCTCACCTATAGTGACAAAAAACAGACTTCTCCAACAAGATGACCCTAATTCCCCAATCTAACAACTCTTTATTT
Organism: Ottelia alismoides; assembly: GCA_037367405.1. Lineage (NCBI taxonomy): Eukaryota > Viridiplantae > Streptophyta > Magnoliopsida > Alismatales > Hydrocharitaceae > Ottelia > Ottelia alismoides. The sequence goes on from JAZKJV010011424.1 coordinate 416,874, forward strand.
GAGGAGCGGGATATTCCCTTCTAATTTCAAATGCATCCGGCTCAAGAAATGGAGGTAGAGAAAAAAGAATGGGCTATGAACAATGTACTTACATATCTACAGAGCTTGACCAGTATAGCCAAGTTTCCTGCTAAAAGCAACCTTGAGATTTTACATTGAAGCATAATCCTGGCTTATTTCATGCATACTCCGACATGATTGATTTTTTCTTTGACTTTTGCCCCTCTATTATTTTTGTAGTTTTCGATTTTGCAGATTTTTTACTATATACAGTAGCATTTACATAAGGGTTTTGTCTTCTTGATCCAGTAGACTATCCCTCTTTTGAAGCATTATTGCAACTAGACTAAGTTGGAGGGCACTACCCACTTATTGTGGTTATATGTGTTTCCATTCGTGAGCATTTCAAGACATAGAATCATGCTCCTCACTACCTCTTCCGAGTTGAGATGAGTGCAGAGTGCTCGTCCAAGTTAAGCCACGTTCTAAAAGAGTCATGTGTGTGCCGTGAAATATTCTAAAAAGTCTATCAAGATGTCATTTGAACATGATCTTGTGGGCTCAAAGAATTACGTCTGTCCACCTATACTTAAGATTAACTAATCCTAAGTATAACAAATTGTACACTAAGTGGGGACGATCAAGGGTTCGAATATACGACATGATCAACAACTCGATTCATACCCCCCATACTTACGGTGAAATATCCCTAAATATAGGAAAGAATTATCAATAACTTGAGAGAAGTGAGAGATTATATCAAGAATAACCTGAATACACTCCTCCCTCCATACTTAGGATGAAGTATATCCTAATTATATCATGGATGATAGGGATGGAACAACGAAAGAAGAAATGAAAAAAGAAATAAAGAAGAAAAGAAGAAAACAAAGATGTTTTTTGAGCTCATGTGTCTAATCCTTATGCCTTTGAGTGCTCGTCCTGAAATGCCACATGTATTGAATCCACAATGGTCAAAAATGTATCATGCTCTATGAATGGCTTCAGCAACTGTCTCTTTACTACTTATGGTTGTGCATCAGCTAACAATTAGAATATAATGATGTTGCCATTGTCACACACATTTCTCACAATAAATGACCTTGACCATTTGCTCTTCAGCTTCCATGGAAATAGCTTCAACTTTGCATCAAACAACCACACCTTCTAATTTGGCTCAAAAGTTTGATATGCTTGTCGTGTCATCTCTTGACTTCCTCTTTGTACATAAGGTTGATGTCATATGTATAGTCTCAAAATTCCAATAATATATTCAGGTCTATATCTCGACTCTTATCAGTTTTCTCTCTATTAAAATTGTATACCTTGACTGCCCATAAAGATTTATGAATGAGTTCCATGCGATAAGGAGACATACCCAAGGGTGACTTATACACGGTATGATAAGCTTATAGAATTGAATCGAAAAATTGTGACCAGTTATTCCTATCAGGACGCACAAGTTTCTATAAAATCATCTTGATCTCCGTGTTTAAACATTTAGCCAAGCCATTAGTCTATGGGTGGCGAGGAGATACAACACAATGTTTGATATCGTACTCCTACGTAAGTTGCTTTATTTCTTTATTAATAAAATGGATGCATCCATCTAATATCAATATCTTCAAAATCCTTAACCGTGAAATGATGTTATCTTTGAGAAGGCGAGTTACAGTGGGACTATCAGTGGCTCGAGCAAGGATAGCCTCCACTCATTAACTGACACAATCGATGACCAAGCAAGATGTACTCAAAACCTTAGCTATTCAAAAATGGACCCATGAAGTCAATACCCCATTGATGAATCTCCATTTCATTATCTTTATTCTGTTATTTTGGCCTTAAAAACCATAGTAAATGCGTGTAACTACCCGTAATTTGCATAATTTACCATGCATTATTGTGTAAATATTGTATATAATACAGTTTTTAAGCTAAAATTACAAAATAAAGAAAAAAAGAAAAAAAATAAAATATTGAAGATATTTTATTACATAAACCCCGATACCTAGGCATCTTCATGACTAGGTCGACAAGGAATAAAGTAGGGGGAGATAAGGTCCTAAATGCAAAAAAATCCATTTATTTATTAATTTTATTCATTTTAGGACCTATTTTACTTTCTACTTTTTATACCCCAAATAAATAAACTTCGTACATAAAGTTGTAGATAATAAAATATAAAAAATACAAAATTGAGTTTTCACACAAATAAATATATAATATAAGATACAGTCTGAATAACATTCCAAAATCCCAACTTACTAGTCTCATGTCTCTCAAATAAAAACTCAAAATATATCAAAATCACATTTAATTGTATAAAACTTTTAATAAGCTATTTAATGAAGGTGGTTTCATATTTTTCGGAGTTAAGGTGCAAAAGTTAGGTTTTGGACCCCTGTTGAGTTCTTCTCTATCTTCCTTCCTTTTCTTAGTGACAACAAGCACGGTGTTTGAAGCCACTATGCGGAGTGAGTCCTTGGTGTGATACCTTGGTGTCACAACATCATTATAGCATAAGCTCTCGGCTTGTTGAGCTTTTGAACGCCGATCGTCGAGGCCACAACCTATGCTTCCACATGCACAACCCCAGGCACTTCATCCAATTTGTAATCATATGTAACTTTAGTTCTATTTTAGGTTTGGTGTCTTTTATGATGTAGAAGTAGAACCCATTTTCACCGCCCTTTACCTTGACCTCGCTACGGCATTCGCTTCCACCTGCTGCCAACACTTCATGTTCTCTGCACCTTCGTCAGCAATCCCTCCAACCTATAGTCAAGTTCGTGGCTGGAGGAGCTAGTCCTCTATCACCCAAACCGGAGAACATCCATCTCATACTTATTTATTGCCTCTAATCCTTGGTCGAGTTCACAAACTCGAGCCCTTCTTTCAAGCACAGGTACACCGGAGCACCTTCGTGCTGACTATGTGACTCTCATAGGAAGGTTCCACTACCCAAGGTCTGCTCCAGCATGCTGGACATCGAACAAAAGGTGCTCACTGCACCCTTTTTATCTTGCTCGCAGCTGCTGAAAGCAAAAGAAGGGAGAAGGGTGTTAAACAGCCTTTGTTGGATCAAAAGCACCCCTCATTCCATTCTAATCTCCATCGTACATATCCGAGTGCCTCTAGAACTACAACGTGTATAATTGGGAGATTTTGCACCGAAGTGTTGCCAATTTGCAGACATTTTTGGATTTTTCAAGCATAGTCCAAACTACAACTTCGTTTTTTGTGTTTTCATCTGTACCCCTAGACCTAAACGCTCATAAATCATTCATCTGAACTCCATTTTCTATGATTTTTTGTTACAGAGCTATTTTAAAGATCTGCATCGTGTCCAAATTTCAAAATATTCATACTGATGAATTTTTGAATTCAGGGTAGTGATTTGTTGTATTTCTTTAATAACTCTTCCAGTACTTTATAGCACTTGCTCATTTTTTGATATGTTATAGAAATTAGTGGGGCTGAATTTGTATTCAAATTTCTTAAAGATATTGTGATTTGTGTCCTGTAGAATTTCTACAATATTTTGAGTGATTGATTTATTTTTGGAGAACCTTTCATCTATTTCAAAATATAAAAATATGTCTGTGTGCCCCTGAGTTTGTTTTATAATCACCAATTTTTGTTTTATTTTTATCTTGTTTCTTGAATAGTCAAAAAAAATAAAAAAAACATTATTTCTTTCTTCCTACTATATTTTATTTTTAATATATTTATTACATCTCAGAAAAACACCAAAAAATATTTATATATTAGTTGGGGAATTTGCATGGAGCGAATAGGCAGTCTTCAGCATCTTCTAACCTACAGGACTCATCATACACCGATAGTGCATCCTTTATACATTTGCACATGTGACTATGGACAACCGACAGATCTGATCGTAACATTACCATCCCTACTACCATATATTTCGGTGTGAGAAAAGGACGTGGTCGGACCCAGGATGGGGAAATGGGAGAAAACAGGTCTAGCAAAGCCAAGCTGGGGCTAGACCTAGAAAGGGGAAGGGTTACCCCGAGTCAACAGACCCAAGCTGACCAATCGAAAAATCCAGGTTTAAAAATCAAAGGACATACCTAGATCATGATCAATTCCTGTCCATGGTTGATTCCATCTATGTGATATCAGACAATGATCCTTTAATATCTTATGTGTCTGATACATTCAATGATATTCTTGTGTATATATTCCTTTCATTTTATTCTTTCATCCTACGTTTTATCATTCACCTCTTTTCCAAGTGTGACTTCTATACCTAGGATGTACTCTATCCTAAGTATAGTGTGTATGTGTGCGTATGTATGTATGTGTGTATGATGAATCTACGTTTCATCATCCAGGATTTTTGCGCCCTCGTGCTGTTGTGTTTCCATTCTTCTCGCAGGACCTGAAGGAGGCGTTAAAGCCTCAGATTTTGACGAAGGAAGGCCCCAGGTTGGCTGAAGCATCGTGAGCTCTAGGGGCTAGAACTCCAGCCCCCAGGCATCTTAGAACCACTTGGACGTCGGGGAGCAGCAGGAGCAAAACGCGCCCGTCGGCCGTGGGAATGGTGGTCGGAGGCGAGCCCAGCAGCTGAACAAAGCTCGGCATCGCCGAGTTCTTCCTTGGTTCATCCATCTGCCCCCTACACCGTTGGATCAAGAACGCTCCTTCCCAGCTAGCAGATACCGTCGGATCGTGGCCAGCCTCGGCCATTGATCGCCTGTGCCCGATCTAATCTCGACCATTCATTGCGAAGCGGTACGACCCGTCAGATCAATGCCACGTGCCTTAAGTGAATGATCTTAACCCGCCGGATCCATTAGGACTTTGGGTATTTTGCATTTTCCCTCCCAGAGCTTTTTTTGTGTTTCAGATTAGTATTAAATCATTTGTTTGCCGTGTAAACATTATCGGAATTTTTGCATTTAAACCCGCATGTTTTTTATAATTCCTATATAGTCCCTGACAGGCGCGCATGCAGCGCACGTGCATATTAGGGATTTTTGTACCTATGCCCTTGCAGGTTGTATGATTGGTCTTTAGTCCTTGAAAGTTGATTTCAGTATATATTTTTGTGAAGAAATTGCTATTGTGCCCCTCATACTATGCTAGATTTACATCAATGCCCTTGCTTGCATATAGTTTCTTGTAGCTTCCTCTAATTTTTGCATGCATCCTTAAAATCCCAAAAAAAATCACATTGTCTCTGTTGCATAGTATTTTAACGGCATATTTTTATTTTTCATAATTATTGCATTTTAATATTTATTAAAAATCAAAAATAGCCATTTTCAGCACTGTTTGTCATTCGAAAATCCATAAAAATATAAAAACACTCCAGAAAAATCACAAAAAATATATTTTGTTTATTTAGTATGTTTTAACTTCAGTCCAAAATTCACTAAAAATTACAAAACAAAACTCCTAAAAATTACAAAACACCAAACACCTCCCAAAAAATATTAAAAATCCATAAAAATTCCTAAAAATACAAACTTTGTCTCTGGATTTTTTTAACTTTATTATCCCTAAGTGGAAATTAATTTGGAGAATTTTTGTTACTGTTTTCTATTTTATTTCTCCATTTTAGTTTCAGCCTTGTATTTTATTTACTGTTTTCCCTTATTTTCACCTTTAAAAATACCAAAAACATTTAGGAAAACCCCCAAAAATCACAAAAATAGTAAAAACTTATAAAAAGACCAAAAAATTTTATTTCTAAATTTTTGATTATTTTTACATATTTCTATAAATACCTTAGTACCTCCTTTCTAATATTGTATATATATTTCAATATTGAAAAAGGAAGTCAAAAATATAAAATATAAAAAGAAAATATAAAATCAAAAAATCAAAAAAATCAAAATACAAAAATATAAAATCAAAAATTAAATAAAAAAATATAAAATTAAAAACCCACAAAACAAAGCTTAAATAGACATTTGATCACATTCACATTCTTGTGCATTCACTTGCCCCGTTCTACCTGTCTGCTCCCTGTATTCGACCTCTACACATACTTGCACCTATACACATCTTGTTGTAGAGTTATAATAAATTTTAACTCCGCACATTCACTTTGATTTCCTTATTTGATTGTTGTGGGTTAATTGTTGTTTTAATCAAGATTTTTGAGCGGTCGCCGCATCGACTGCGGTTTTGCCTTGTGAAACCGTACGACCGCTCGATTTTCCTTGGTTTAACAAATGGCGTCGTTGGCGAGGAGCAACATCGCGTAGTTCGGGTTTTTGCTTGTGCTTGTGATTTATTGTTTACTTTCGTGACTTTTATTATTTTCCTTATTTTTGATATAATTGTCGAGTCGTCTAACCCCTCTCTTTGTTGACTTTGTGAGAGGAACCGCGGATCGAGGGAGGCGCTTCACCCGAGGCGCCGACGCACCCACGTGAAGCCGGCTCTAGCCATCCTAGCACCGAGGAGACGAGAAGAGAAGTTTGAAGACCAAGCTTTACTTTAGTTGTAGCATTTATTCCCTTGCATTTATTTTTGTAATTTGTGTGAGAGAGAGACTCTTTATTATTGTAATAATACAAGTACCTGAACTTTGGACTTTCGAGCCCAATTTCCAAGTGAATGTTCATGTGGGGGCTTACCGCGGCTTTTTACGGTTTTCATCGCATTTTTTTATTTTTTTTATTATTTTTATTTTATTTTATTTTATTTTATTTTTCGGTTTTGTTTTTCTTATTTTGTGTGATTGAGCCCCTAGTTTTAGGATTGCTTGCGATAGACTTAGGTCCAAACACAATAATAACCATTGCACGTACCTATAGTGCGTTTTGGACTTAGTCAAATTTAAAACAGGTCGCGTCATCATCTTCGAGCCTACGTGCCGCGAGCCCACCCCATCAAGCGCTACTCCTGAACTCGATTTGTCGAGAAGAGGAGGGGTGAGTCTAGACCGGACTTTTGGATTGAGGATCAGTGACCGACTTGTGGTTCTTCACAATAATAGCAATTTCTTAACTTAGGGAGATTTCATTGGCTTGCATTTGCATATAGATAGGTTTCAATTCTGCTGAGCATCTTTGCATGTAGAGTGCTGGAGGCAAGGTGAGCATTTACGCTTTAGCATACATCATCGTTTTGCCGCTTGCATTGCTTTTCCGACTCTCTACCTCTGATTTTGATCACCTAGGTGCTAAGTAAAATTGACTCCTCGATAGGTTCGTGCATTTCTTATTAAAAATCCAAAAAAGTGATAACCAATAAAATTGGGACTGCTACTATTACTTGACCCTAAAAACCACCAAAAAGAAAAACTTGTATTGGGGTGAGTAATCCCCTCATTGTCCTCGTTTTACTTGCTCGCGCACACACTAAGGATTAGTGCCCAAATCCCATTTCAGCCCCCTAAGTGTTTGTGCAATTTTGGACTTCTCACCTAATTCTAAAACAGACAAGATAAAAAGATCGTATTTTCGGTCTCTACCGAGTTAAGTAGGTGAACTGAGGGTTTGATTTCTGTGAGTTTGCTTGTGATTGTTTTGTGTGCATCCTAGATCTCTCTACGCATTTGCGCCTTTTTCTCACCTCTCTTAACTTGACCGTCGTATTATACCGATCATTTTCTCTTGCTTCGAGATGGCCGACTGGAGCGTATTTTGTCCGGGTTTTGTAGATCCCTCGTTCACTCCAGCCAGTCCACCTCCTTTTTTCCAGGAGGACTTTGCTCCTGACTTTTGTACATATCCACCTCAGCCGCAGTATCAGGATTCAGATTTCTACCCACACCCACCTCCACCTCCGTATTATCCACCGTCACATCAACCCGAGACTGGTCTGTTGGAGTCAACCTTTCATGGAGTCCACCCTTGAGCACTTGACCGGATGATGGATCATATGAGACAGAGGATTGACCACCTCATTGATACCAATAAGAGTGACCATGATATTCCACCATTTGATGAGACGGGTTCACTCGAGGATTCCCATGAGAGCTTGCAATCGCCCAAAATACAAAAAAATGAGAAACTTTTAAATATCCAAAAAGAGTTCGGGAGACACATGATTGAGTCGGACTGTGGAGGAGAGTGCCCACCTGCCAGATCCTTTGACCACACAACCTTTCACACCCAGTCCCACCTTTGACCCCGAGGATGCCGCTGTACAGTCTGCTCTTGGCACGCCTCGTGAAGATGATGATTCCGACTTCCTCCCTTGTATTGAGGAGGTCCAAAAATTCAAAAAAATGTTGACTGAATCTGAAGTGGTGGATACTATTCATGAGATCATCCGTGCCTCACTTCAACAGGCCATGACTGATTTATCTGCTCCTCTTCCCAAGAAGAGAAAGCGGAGGAGCAGATCTGAGCGTCATATCTTGACCATGGCCACTGCCCACGCCATCACACACCGTCCCATTCCTAAGAAGAGGAACACTACCACACCTTTCATTAGCTGCACCATCTCTGACCACACATGTGATCACACTCTCCTAGACAGCGGTGCTTCGATTAGTATCATACCCTTCTCGCTGGTACAATCTCTTCACTTAGGGCCTCTCAAGAAGACCAGGATGATCGTTCAGTTTGCTGATGGATCTATCAAGAGGTCGAAGGGTATCCTTGAAAACACCGTCATTTCGATTCAGGGCACGAGTTACCATGTTGACTTTGTCGTATTGCCCATGGAGACCTCCACAGGGGAGCACTCTCCAATCATCCTAGGACGACCATTCCTCGCCTCTGCGAGGGTCGTTATTGATTATGGATCAGGAGAGATTCGCTTCCGTCCTACTGACGAGAGCGAAGTGTTGATCACCGCACCCACTGTTGACCAGAGACCTGCACCTAATAGGACTTCACCTATCCTGGTTGACCCTGAGGACCATGACCTTGATGAGACTATTAAAGAATTTTGTTGCTTATTGGATTCCACTGAGACCCAAGAATTCCTCTCCAAGGAGGAAGACTTGGAAAGCATGGACCTCAGAGTTCCTTCTTCTGGGACTTGGCATTGTGTTGATGACATCCGCGGGATTTACACGATCCACACCATTGAGCGGAGGGCAGATTTAGAGACTAGATAGGACGGACATGACTCGACCACTTTTCACTGATGAGTCCGCTCATGTTCACATAGACACTGATGAGGCAAAGGCCGAATTTTATTTGATTGCTTTTATCCGGGAATTCGGTCCTTTCGATGAGAAAGATGATCCGGTCGAGATTATTGAGGACGAATAGAGTTCGCTACTTCCACTGATGAGTTTGCCCCCTTTTAGTTTTGACATGGATGAGACCTCGCAGAATGACTCCGATTACACCACTTCCGATGATGATGAGTTCGTCCCATTTCACTTTGACATCAGCGAAACTCCTAAGGCCGGACCTAGTCGTACTTCTTCCACTCACCAGTCTGTGCCTTCACACCCTAGGGCCCCTGAGGATATTCACTATGTTGACCCTGATCGTCTTCCGTCCACTGTGGACCCCGATGTCGACCTACACCACACCAGATCTATTCCTCAGCGGTCCCGCAAGAAGGTTCGCTTTCAACCTTCTTGATCCTGTGTATATCCATCTCTGTTATACATTCTCCTTTGTTTACCTCTGTTCTCTCTTCCGTATTGCTCGTCTACCCATTCTCGTGTTTGCCTTGCTTAGGACGTACTTTTTCCTAAGTATAGGGGGTGGACGAGCCGAGTGTTCATTCGTCGTTCCGTCTTACTACTCATGTTGTTGCCTATACTTAGGGATTCTTATACCCTAAGTATAGGGGGAGTGATGCGTACATTCTTTTCTATCTTCTTCCATCTGTTGATATCTTTTCTTCTTTTCTTCTTTTCTTCTTTTCCTCTTCTATCTTCTCAATCTATCAGAAAGGTGTCACCCCCTTGTAGACAGTTTTCTATACTTAGGACGTACTTTCTCCTAAGTATAGGGGGGTGTGCACCCCGAGTTTCTTCTATTCTTCGATCCTCTCCATTGTCTCCTCTTCTTGTCTATACTTAGGGATATCTTACCCTAAGTATAGGGGGAGACATTCTGAGTACGATCTGTTCATTCCCACCCTTGACCCTCCCTGCTTTGTGTACAGTCTGCTATACTTAGGATTATTTGATCCTAAGTATAGGGGGACGGTCAACTTCTCTTTCATTCATTCATTCGTTCTTTATTCTTTAGATTTTCCTATACTTAGTACGAGTTATGTCTTCTCTTTTTCTCTCTGATCTATGAGAACATATCTCAAGCTAAGTATAGGGGGTCGTATATAAAGTGTATATACTTGATGAATCTGTGATTCATCACTTCAGAAGTCAAAAATAGAGCCTTGTTCCCGAGAAAATGGATGCATGTTTCCCTTTATATTGCATAAATAGCATTCTTGCATACATTCATAATTCATACATGTTAGCAGTCCATTTGCATTTAAATAAGAAGCCAAAAATCACTTGTAAAATACCCATTCACTAAAATAATCTCTTCTCTATAATTTGTAATCCTTAGTTAATCATATAGGGAAGAATACCAAAAATCCCCTTTGTAAAATAGCCAATAAAGCCTGAGAACCCCTGTACACTAAAATGCACATAAAGCCCTCATACAAACTCCGAATTAGATCTACTGACTCTCAGAATACTACACATTAAAAGACCTTTACAATGAGACTAATTTCATTGAATTTGGAGCTTGTATGGGAAAGTTGGGTTTTTGGGGCCCCTTTGTATACTACATATATGTATATTTGTATCCTTGTGTTTATGTATCATATTTGACCTCATCTCCATCTTTGGTCAACATGAAACTTGTAGATCTCATCGAGATCTACAACTTTCATGTTTTGAGTTTTTCCAAATTCGGCCCCCTCTTCTCTCTACACATGTATCTTCTTCCAGCCACTCACAGCAGGCCACGTGGCGCCCTCTGGTTGCGCCACGCGGCCCGCTTCCCCTTGCCTCATCTGCCTGCATCCTCAACCGTTGGATCCTCCTCTTTGATCCAACGGCTCAGTCTTTTCCACGTACGCCCCTTTGTCTGGGCCGTCAGATCATCTCATGCCTTCAATCCGCACCATCCGCTCGCGCCTCTTCCAGAGCTCGCCATGTGGCGGCAGATGAACCATCTGATCGAGCCCATCACAGCCGCTCCTCCGTTGGCGTTCCTCGTCCCTTCGATCCTCTCCATCTCCTCATCCAAGCCATTCGCCCGCGCTTCGCCCAGCGCCCTCCACATGGCGCGATCACGGCCCATCATCTACGCGCCTTGATCTAATCACACACGTCCCATACCGCTTCGATCATCACCGTTGGATCACCAGATCCAACGGTGGAGCCCCGTCGTCTACCTGCGGACGCCACTCGCCCACGATCTCTCCCCTTGCGAAACAAGCCGCCCCTTCCTATTCTTGGCAGCATCTCATCCACCCTCTCCGACCACCAACACCACCACAATGGAGAGCACTCCTCCCTCACCCTCGCCAGCTCCCTCGCTTCCCACGACTCCCACCAGAGTCGCCCCACGTCGACCACAAACCTCACCTCGTCACCAGCCAACCCACCAACTCCATCCTATAAATACGCCACCACCGGCCAACTTCAGCCGCATCCGCCACTCCAGAGAGCTTGCTTCCCTGAGCTCCGAGCTTTCGATTGGTGACAGCAATTCAACGATTCCGTGAGCGACGAAGGGCTTCTTCTCCGGCGAGATCCACGGCACCGCCGCCGTGTTGCAGCCGCTCCTCCGAGTAGCTGCACGAGCTCGGGACCCTACCGATCCCTAGAGCGACGACCCTGGAACTCGAGACCGAGCTCCGATCCCCAGGTAACCCTCCATCCCCCCTCCGATCTTTTTCTTAATTTTTCTCTATCTTCTCTGATTTTATTCGCCGCCACCGGTCATCCTCGCGCTCCCGTTCCATCTCGCCGAGCTTCGCGTCGAAGCTTCCATCCTCGCGCTAGCTTTCACGTCCCCCGACGACGCACGTCAACCTTCATCAGCTCAGCTCCGCCACTTGGTCGGAGCACCATCGCCTACCCATCTTCCTCACGCCTTAGGCCTCGCCGACTACCTCCACCTCTCCACAAACGCACGCACGAGCTCCGGCTCTCTCTTTAACACTTGCAGGTACCCCGCGTCTCATTGAACGGAAGCTCGCCGGAGTCATCTTCGAGCTTCATCGCCAGCAACCTCCAACGGCCCTCTCTCACTCCTGAGGTCACCAGGAGCTTCGTCGACCATCCGCTCATCTTCCGAGATACCTCCGACTCGCCATCGACCTTCACCGACGACGGGAGGGAAGGGCGGAGCAAAGACAGCAACGTCGGAGCCCCGCCTTCTCCTCCGCAGGAGGCGGAGGGCAGTCGAGGAAGAAGCCCCAGAGGCCGTTCGATCATCTCGATCGAACGGTTCGCAGTCAGCCACGTCGCCCGCCCACCGGAGCTGCCAGCGACCGTAGGATCATTATTGATCCCACGCTCAGGAGAACGCCACGTCATCATCTTCAGCCTCCATCGACCACCGTTAGATCTATCCAGATCTGACGGATTCTGATCTCGCCACGCATCATCACCGCCATCCTTTGGATCGATCTTGATCCAAAGGCCCGCAGCTAGCCACGTCGACGAAGACCGAGCCTTGCCCCCAACCCTAGGCTCGGACGACCCAAAGCTACACCGAGCCTCACTCCAGACCTCCACCGTCGCCCGAGCCTCGGCCCGAGCCTCCGCAGCCATCCGAGCCTAAGCCGCCCACGTGAGGAGCACGTGCGGCCTGGGAAAATTACACAGAGGCCCCTGGAGCTTTCCATATTTGCAAAAAGGTCCCTGTGATGCTGAGCCCACGTGAGGAGCACGTGCCCTGTGGAGAATTTGCACTCTAGTCCCCAGCATTATAGGTAATTGCATTTTAGTCCCTGTCCGCATATTTGCTTATTGTATTTTTAACTTCCTGTATTGCATTTGTACCCTTGTGTTTGCACGCATCCCTAGGATGCATTTTACATCATTTTGCAAATCTAAAAATTGCATTTTGTTGAGAAACTTGTCCTCTGTCTATTGGTCCACGTGTCACATTTTGTAATCTCAGTAGAATTCTTAATGAATTAATTGGTGCATTTTTGACATATTTTGTCCAGCGACACCTTTTGATTTGTAGTTAATTCTCTGTGCTTCCAAAAATCATCAAAACTTCACAGTAGCTTAAGGACAGTATTCTTAACATACCATAAAATTTTCATGAAATTTGCACGCATATCGAGGCCTAAATAAATTGTTGAGTGATTTTCTTATTTTAATTCTAATAAATTCATTTCACTGTGAAATTAAGATCTTTCAATTTTCCTGGATTCCTTATCTTGAGTGATATCTAGGATAATTTTGTTTCTCGAAAAAATTGTGATTTGTTATTTATTAATAATTAAATAGTGAAAATCACCCTGTCTGCATATTTAATTTTCAGAAAATCTATTTAGTGTCTAAAAAAATCCAAAAAAATTAGGGTAACTCATTTTCATCATAATTAATCATCTGGCCAATTTTTGGAATTTTTGGATTTCATTTGATATCTTAATTGAATTAATTGTTATATTGGCCGGCATTTTTGCATGAGTCTGCATAGAAAATAGAAAAAGACCAAAAATATTTTCCCTGAAAATCTCACACTTGATCTGTGTTAAAATTCATCAAAGGAGACAGTTGCCTCCCTGAGTTCGACCTTGGACTTCACCAAGTAAAAAAAATTTTACCGCTTGAAATTAACTCGAATCTAATTAAAGTGGTTTTTGACTAGCCTCTCGTATCCGACTGCAACGAACGATTAAAAGTAATTTGGACATTAATTTGCTCGAATTAACTAAAGTTGCGGGACGTTTGTCAAATGGCGCCGTTGCCGGGGAGGCACGGATTAGGTTAAATTTTTGCGAATTTTTGAGTGTTTGATTTTCCTTCCCCGGGTAGTCTGACCCCCGGTTTTTCTTGTAATTATTTTTCTCTCTCCTTTATTTCTTTGCATTATTTTTTGTGTCACTCTCTGACCTTAATTTGTTTCTGTGCGAGGAACGCGAGGAGTCGACGACACTTCGAGGGTCTAGCATTTTAACTATATTGAGTGAAAGAGAGGCATTGTTTTTTTAGTTTATTTCTTTTTCTTCGCATCATTTCCAGCGGTTCCCGTTTGGGTTCTCGCGTGTGTAAAAATAGTGGAATCGTGTCCCCGTATGCTGTGTGGTTGAATTGTAATTTAGCTTGCACTAGCGGCTCCCCGAGCCAATCTAGGAATTGCTTGTGCTCGTAATCATTAGGACCACACAAATCACTTAAAAGACGCACCTAGACCGCAGTACTTAGTCAAATTAAACTGTTCTTCATGCTAATAGAACTGCCTGTCTAGGAGCGGCTTTCATCGCCTGCATTTGCATTTAGATAAAATTTCAATTCTATTCTGCATCCTGCATAAAAAGCGAAGGGATCACTGTAAGTCTCCTGAACTCAGCATAACATCATTGTTTTATCGTGCATCGGCTTTTTCTCGATTTCTCCCTCTGATTTTCACATTTAATTAAACGGAAATTGGGACTGTCCGATAGGCATGCTGTGTGGTGGACTGAATCAGTGATAACTTAACTTAAAATCGGGACTGCTAAACAGTATTGACCAAAAAAAGAGAGAATAAAATTTGAAAATTGTTTGCGGGAGATTAATCCCCGACCCTGTTTTCAGGCTGAGTGAGGGTACTTGAGTGTGTGTGTGAACACCTTAAGTCAGAGCCTAAATCCCCGCCTTCAATATCACGAGCCAACTGATCTTAGCAAATATCACGAGTGGGATACTTTTAAGCTCATTGACAAGTACCAAGTAGCCTCCGCCTTCGCGGGTAGATAGGGGTGAACCAGCGGTACTCCGCGACAAGGCCTAGCTTTGTCAGCCTCCGCCTGCTTGCAGGTAGATAGGGGCACGTCATTAAGTCCCCAACTCCGGATAGGAGCGAGGAAAGGGAGGATCGGCGGTATCTTAGGCGACATGATAAACAGGGGAGACGCATCCGGCTCTAAGCCAACTTCCCTATAGGCCGCGTAATCCTTGCTATCTTGTTTGAATAATCACACTTAAAAATTACAAGATTAATCGGACTCGATTTCGAGTCCTTCACTGTGTTGAGTGTGAACCCAGGGTTTTGGATTGATTTTGCTTGCTTCAGGTAGGGGTAAAACCCTATCTTCTTCTCGCCACATCAAGATGAGTAATTGGGGAGATCTCGACGCATTATTCACCGATCTCTCTATGAGTCCCCCAAGCGACTCGTCTTCATCGGCCCAAGCGCACCTTGGACCACCCAGGACTCATGACCCTCTTGAGTCTTGGTTCCCTCATACTCAGGGTGGTCACTCTCAAACCAACCCTTTCATCTCCTCTGAGATTATCGAGGAAGATCATCGCCTCGGTAATCCTTTCCTTGAGTTATCCTCTGACATCGACCTTACTTTCCCCACAGGACTAGAGGACGAGATGCTGCTAAAAGTACCACCAGATGAGGAACAAATAAAACATATTCTTGCTCGCCTCGCTGAAGCCGAACAGAAGAATGCAGATCTCACGGCGCGGATGGGACAGATCATAGTAGCAGAAGGAATCGACCGACCAATGGTCGATACCTATAACCCGGCGGAGAATGAGATTCAGAACTGGTTGGCACCTGCAGTTCCCGCCCAGGCATTTGAGCTGAAGCCACACTTCCTTAGTCTGCTTCCGAAGTTCAACGGAAACCTTAATGAAGAACCATACACTTTCCTCCGTGACTTCGAGTTGGTGTGCAACAATCTTAGCCAGCACAATGTTTTTGGTCACATATCCAAATCAACAATTAACCAACTTGTATATAATGACGTCTTAGGTTCACTAGATTTTATAGATTTAGATGTTTGTGTCAACCAGATTAAAGGAAAGCAAATCAAATCAAGGAGATCAAGTGCCAATAGAGCTTCTAGTGTCTTCGAATTGATACATACTAATATATGAAACTCATTCCCTACAAAACTAGAATGGTCAGCAATATTTTGTATCATTCACAGTTGAATACTCAAGATACATTTGCATATATCTCGTTCATGAAAAGTCATAAGCTCATGATATGTACAAATTATTTACAGCCAAAGTTAAGCTCCAACTCAAAAAAAAATGAAGTGCATCATGATGGTTAATACTATGGCAGATATGAAGGTTCATGTGAATAACGTCCATGTGCTTTTTGCTTTATTCATATAAGTGGATCTATCCATCAGTACACAATGTCAGGTTCACCTAGCATGAATGGTGTGGTTGAGAGACATAACAAGACTCTTAAAGATATTGTCAGGAGTATGATTAGTCATTCTCCTTACCAAAGTCCCTTTAGGGAGAAGTATTTAAAACATCATCTTACATTTTGAATATAGTGCCATCAAAAGTAGTTGTAAAAATACCATATGTGCTTTGGACTGGTTGAAGACCTGGTCTAAAGCATTTATGTATATGGGGATGTCTAGCTGAGTGAAAACATGAGGATCACAGTACCAAAGTCCAGTCTTGAAGAGCCTGCGGTGTTTGACATGTCAGATCCGGTAATTGTTGGGTCGACCACTATCACGGTACATGGTACAAGAACCAAGTGGCAATTTCAACAATCAACCAACAAACATAGATAAGAAATGCAAAATATGTGAACTAAAATTTATTATAACTCTACAAAATGTGTGTATAGAGGCATGTGTGTAGAGTGTCGAACCACTAAGAGCAGAGAGGAACAGAGCAAAAGTAAATAATCTACTTAGGTAATTTTTTTCCTTTTTGTTTTTTTTAAAATTTTTTGTGCATTTTTTATTACATTTTTATATTTTAAATTTCACAAATGTTCTTGATTGATTTTTATTGAATAATATATATATATATATGGATAACAAATATATGGATATTAAGGATATGTAGATACAAATAGAAAATAAAAGAAACTCAACTTTTTTTGGAAGTTTAAAATCTCAATCAAAGTCTAGATATTTAAAATAAAAATGGACTTTTTTATGTTATTATCTATGTTTGTTTATTTTGCGAGGTATTTTTTATATTTCTTTTAGAAATCTAGAAATGGAAATGCACAAAACATTATAAAATGAAAATCAAGAAATTGAAATGGGCCTATTAAGTATCTTACAGATCAGATAGGACCAAAATGAATTTCTATAGAAAGCATAAGAAATAAAAAAAATTCATGAATTGAAAACAAAATTTTTGGATTTTTGAAGATTTTTTTATGATTTCTATAAGAATTTTAGTGTTTTGCAAATTTTAGGGTTTCATTTTTATATTTGTATAATTTTTGGATATATAATAGAGTACTATAGAATATAAATAATATATTTTTTAAGAAATTTTGTTATGCTTTGAAATTTTATACTTTTCTAAACAGGAAAAGGGAAATATGACATATTTTTGGATTTTTAAAATATAAAAATAACTTTATTTCTTTAATTGCTACAAGAAAGATATATGTCACAAAATAAGGTAACAATAAATTAAGGTGAATTTCTGTAATTTTTGAACTTGAAATACTTTTTAAAATACATAAATGACACAAAATAAAATAATTCATGGAATGATGGGCCCAAATGTAATTTCCAAGAAGTTTAATTTCATTTAATAACATTATAGTAAAGTTTAGGACCATTCATGCAAATAACCCAAATATTTACCATTAAATACATACTGGAAGGGTTTTTTTACAGATAAAACTACTTCCAGGATAATACATGCAATTGTCTCAAAAGTTTTACACTTAGTCTGCAAATTAATAGACCAAATACCAGTGGAGTATCCTTGCAAATGTCCGCACCTCACACATATGGACAAGTGGGGTGAGTTGGACTGAGCTAAAATGCAAAAAATAACAATTAGGAGGTTTTGATACAAATACTATACAAATTTTACAATGTAGATGAATGATTTAGTATAAATAAAACCAGATACTGTGAGGGGTCATTAGTGAAATTTACCTCCAAATACATGCCAATGGATGGCAAATTGATCCCCACTTAAATGGATCGTGTGTCTCAGAATTGGCGATACTCCTTCACAGATGAAGTGGTCAGGTTAGCTCATGGGCACGATCAAATGGTGGATAGCCTCGTTAGATCAACGGTTGTTGCTACTCCTAGTTCTTGCACTTGATCGGACAACCCTCGAGGTGCTAGGAAGAACATATGATGAACTTAGGGTTGGTGAGATTTAAATAAACGTATCTTCATTATACACCACCCTCCTGCACAGATAAATGGTGCAATCACTTCTTGGAAGTTTTGCACAGTTGCTCGAAATGCAAGAAGAGTGTAGATCCCAACATTTGGGACCTAAAGTTTACTACACCTAGGGAAGGTTCTAGGACTCCCACTACCCCTAGATGGGGTCTTCTAACGCTCGGTTCTATAAGAAAAGCATCCGGATGGGGAAGCTGTTGGACATGCGAGCCCATGGCGAGTCATTATGCAATAAATGTTATTGCAAATATCATTCCTGATCTGAAATGAAGAATAGATAATTTGAATAATAGGTCCCTTAGTACAATTAGGGTTATGTACCATGGCCATCTTAATGATCATATAGTTGTTGATTCAACTATTGAATCATAGAGGCTGGTGCCTGGATGAATATCAAAATGGATAGATTGAGGACTCATCAAGCATCGTCAAAGGATTGTTAAGAGATGATCTCCAGCCTGAGTAGGAGATGGCAATCCTTTCTCAGTTAGGATAATATCTGACCGACCTCTTGATGCAGGTCCTCTACATAGGAATAGAGATTAGGAGGTGTCAGATTAGTTAGGTCAAAGAGTTGACTTAACGAGATCGAGATAATCAAAGTCCTATATCGTATGCTGTCATGATACATGCACGTTTCCTCTGACCGAAGACAGATGTGTTACTATATGTCTGAGTATGTACATTTGGCATACTAATAGGTTGATGATCTAACTAAGGTCTATATACCGACGCGTTAGTGTGCATATAAGGGCATATGAGTAATACGATCTCTCAAAGGGATCATACATGTTATTTACTAAACTAGAAGGCACGAGCTCACTCATGAGATGTTGGGAAGAATCAAATTCCATGCACAGTCGTCTCGCTTTGGAAGCTTGACTGAATTTGTAGGTTTGATATATACTTTTGGAAAGTATATGATCAAGACCTAGGTATGATATATGCTTTTGGAAAGTATATGATCGATACCGACTCTCAATGATCGAATGAGAAACTTACTAATAAAACCATGAAGTAGACAGTATAAAGTTGATCTAATACTTTGGGTTTATTCTGGGTCTTCCAGTATGCAGGATGTACATGTATTGGGAATACCTGAGGGTGATGTGATTATAAATGATTGTATAACCATGACGCTTCAATTCGTAGGGAGTGATGAAACGGGTCTGGATTTAGTGAGTCCTCTCAGTAGAGAAGTAATCTGATCTTGGTCCAGATGTTGGACATTGATCTGAATGTGATTCAGATGCAATGAGAAGATTAGATTTGCGGTCTTGATTTAATCAAGCATCTATAGGAGGCCCGCGATCTGGATTTGAGATATGATCTCAATATCCAAGTCACTATACGTGGAACAATATAATCACCTTGTCCTTATCTCCAAGTATTCGCGGAGAAAGCGTATTGTCCTTGAAGGAGTTCATGGATAATTCTATTGTTGATATGAGTATCCGAGCATTGAGAAAACGGATAATTAAATGTGATTTAATTATCATGATTAATATGAATTCGATTCATATTATAAAGAGAGCTATCTTATATAATTAAATGTGATTTGATTATTAAAGATGAAAATAATGTGAATGTGATTCATATTATTTGGACACATGAGAATAGAGATCCAAGATGATAAAATGTGATTTAATTATCATGGATATGAATAATATGGATAACAATATCAATATCATTCATATATATTATAAATGTGATTTATAATATAAGAGAGAGAAATTTGTAATTTACATTTGTTAATTAAATATTCATGTGAATTGGATTCACATTAGACATTAAATTGAAAATGTAATTTACATTTTATTTTGATATGTGAATATGATTCACAAATTTCCAATGGTAAGATTGCAATATTCACAAAATAATTATGAATTATTTTTGTAGAATAATTTGCAACAAAAAGTTGTTGCAAATCATGGAGATTACATGGAAGATAAAATTGCCACCTTCCTAAAGGAGGAGGGTGGACGGCCACCACTCCTATTAGGAAAGTGTGGCCTTCCCCTCTCTCCACTTGGAAGGAGGCATTCTCTCTTCCATTATATCCATAAATTATTGATTTAATTTTGTGATTAAATTGTGTTGATTTATCAACATATATTTAATCTAAATTAAATTAATTATTGTTGGTTTTATCAACACAAATCTTAGCCATTAAAAGAAACACAATCAATGAGAGCCATTGGATTTGTGTTGTCCCATGGATTGAGATCCATGGATCCAAAAATGTTATAAAAAGAGAGGTACCCCTTTGCTCTTCTTAACACACAAGAGAACATAAGTCTCTCTCTCTTTCTCTCTACATGTTAGCCCTCTCTCTTCCTCTCTCATGACCATCCACCATGGATGCCCTAGAGGGAGTCTCCATCGCCGCAGCGTCGTTGTTATGATGCCCGGTTGTTTGCTCGTGGATCTCTATCTCCTTCGGTGTGTCTCGCTCGTGAAGAAGACGTCGGATCTCATGTGTTGAGATCAGGAGATCCGCCACTTGGATCATCAACATGGATTGCGAGAAGCACGCGACTCATCCCCGCGCTCGCAAGCGTCTCCTCCTTCGGATTGGACTTGAGACAGGAGGTTTCTTCATTTAGAGACTCGATCGCAACCACGCTTCAAGAGGTAATCCTATTACTTGTTTTTGGTTTAGACAAAATGATCCGAGAAGTGTTCTTGGATCTTGTGGTTTCGTTGCATGAAAAATTTTAATTTCCGCTGCATAGAACAACGAGTGCGACTAGTCGTTCTTCGTCGTATTCGATATGATGCTGATGCTTCCATGATGTGCTTGAGGATCTTACCATATCCTTCAAGTGGTATCAGAGCCTTAGGTCGGTGGTTTTGGATACGATCCATTAACCGAGGGCGACTTGGGTTCATTAGGGTTTGTTTCTTGCATTTTATTTTCGCATCTATGTTTGAGATTATTTTCGACACTGTTTAAATTATTTAACTCAAAAATAATAATTGGATTTTGTTCCCCATTAAATAAGGAAATCGTAGGATCTGAGTTTACGTAATTTGGATTCCGTATGCTCAAGTTATGATCATTTTAGTGATCATGTATCCATTGTTTCGGGAACTACGGATCATGATGTAATTAAGATATTAATTGTGGATTTGAAACATCTTGAAATGCGTGCAAATCACTTAGGTTCTATTGTAAATCAAATTAACAAACTTTAAGAACTTACTTTTCTTAATTTAGATTTAAATTGATTGAGATATGGTATTTTTAGTAAGTGAGGGTCACTGCTGGAAATACTTTCCTAATCAAGAACTTATTGATTGTCATTTAATCAATTAGTAAAATTAAATTATTTAATATCCTGGAATAATTGTGCATAAATATTTGTGAAATATTTGATGATAATTATTTCCTTAAATGGCATTGCCTCAACCAATAAATTGATTAGATTGATCTAGATCATAATTAGAAACACAATCAACAAACTTCTTGCTTGAATAATATTGGGAATTTATCTAGCAAATTTTCTTAAAATCAAAATTGTTTTGATTATTACTATATGGTATAATTTTTTTTGAAGAACTGATGATCATCTCAAGTACAAATTGATCTATTTGGCATTATCCATTCTGAGGTGGATATGGTGTCTAGTCGGAGAGCATTGGGGTAGCGGGTTGCAACGTATGTGGTCCGTCCCACTCTCGTCGGTGCTGGCCATGATAGCGGGTAGGGACTCGATAATGCCGGAGAAATCAAGATGTATTTTTCTAATTATGAAAATTCGAATTAATACGTACTTTGAGATAATACCATATATATATATATTCAAGTAAAACAATCAAGTTTGTTGATTGAATTAGATTGATAATTAATTTAATATGATTGAATTAATTATGTGCAATTGAAATACTCTATTATGAGTAGAGTTGTTATTTCCCTTTGAAGAATTAATCAAAATGAATATGATTCATAATGACTAATTAAATTTGAATATGATATGGAGGATCACATAAGTGACATCCATGGTCTCCCATCAAGGCGAAGGGTTTCATCGTCAGGGATTGTATGTAGGAGACGCATGTCCGAAGTGACATCTCCTGTATGCAAGAGCATCTGGATCGGGCTCTTTGCTTCTCGAAAGAGTAAGGCTGTATATGTAGTGACCCCATTATCGGATCCTCATATTATTGGGGCGATATTGGATTGTGTATAGCGAGTACTATTCTTGTTGATAGTTGGTTCGATTAATGACATGTCAACATCGCCTTAGGGGTGGTGGGCCCAGGTGTTAAATATCAAATTGGGAAATGCAAGTTGGACTTGCAAGGCGGAATGTGTTCCCTCTTCTTTTTATTGGAGTTACAGATTTTCATACTGGGATGTGACAAAGATAAGGAAGGAGATCCCAGATCTTGTTGAGATATAATGGTAAGTATATCTCTTACGTTATAAGTGATTAAGGGAATGAACTTTCAGTGTTGACAAGGCAAGACAACTTTGATATAAAAATTCCTAAATCAAAGTAAAAATATGTATATATATACATTTATGCAAATTACTTATTTCAGATAATCCTTCATTAAACCCACTCAATGTTATACTCAATAATAACCAGTAAAATATCATGGATTGGACTCATGATTCAGATATTGTGCTTGCAGTTGGGCACATAATGTATGTGGTTGCAATGTGCACGTTTCCTCATAATAATGAGGAATGACAATTAAATAGACAATAGATCTACAACCTAGGGTTTGCATGTCTCTACAGCCTTGATCTCTCATCGGATGTACTTTGGAAGTGACATGTCGATGATGATCGTAATTGTCAAATAGTCCTTTTAAAATCAATGAAGATTTTCTGGCATACATATGTGCTCTTGACATTTATCATGAATGAGATGGTTCATTGCATCATGCAGAATGGTGGCTCTATCTGAGATGATGTATTCAAATTGTTTGAGTACCTACCTGAACCTTTGTTTTAAGAGTTTATATGGATGTAGATGATGGGTGTCATCATTCTACTATCTATACTCTAGTCATTCATGAAGCTTCATAAAATTCATATTGTATGAATTTAATGAAGCATGTATAAATGTTGAAATACTCTTACTTTGAAATTCTTTTGAATTTAACGTAAGAGATCCTTAGTCTTAAGCAATGGTTGTTTATAGATAAAGGGAGCGCAGTGGAAGCATGGGCCAGACCCAAGAAGAGAAGATAGTCAAGGAGTTGATTGTACTTCTATGACTTCCATATGACATCCAAATAGTTGGATAAATGTCAATACTGCAATAAGTTGGTGTGTTGATAGTATGACTATCAAATCTATCTAGAATCCTTGGAGAAGGATTTCGATAGAGCATTAGAATAATCTACATAAATCATTGATATTGACTTGCTTATTGAATAAGATAAAGTCTTATAATTGTATCTCAATCTTCTAATGACACTTGCTGGTTGCATATGTATTAGAACATTAGAAATTTGATCTTAAAGGTTTAATAGTCATTCACATGGATATTGATGTTATTGTTGCAACAATCTCTATTGGATTGAAAGGCTTCATAATTTCAGTGGGAGAGCTCTTAGTCTTAGAGAATGTCTCTATGACCTAGATATTAGAATACACTCATTGTTTATTTCTAAATGTTGAAAATAAACATGAATTATGTAATAAATCTATCATAAAGAGTTATGATGGAGATATTTCAGATAGTAATCTAAAATCTAGTGGACTCCATTAAATTAGAAAATTAATGAATGGTTAATTAACATTTCTAATACTGAAATTAAACCTTAAAAGATCAATAGGAGGATAAGGATCATTTGATAATGATCTGGCATCTAGCCTTGGACATTTGTCTATTGATTTGATCAATAGACTAGTGAGAGATGAAACTTTAGATTGTCTAAAGGTTCAAATCTTACATACTTGTCAATATTGTATTCAAAGAAAAATGTCCAATACACCCTTCTTTGGGAATGGTGTAAGATGTCAAGGTATTCAGGATGACATACATATTGATGTATGCGAATCATCTATATCACAGTAAACATTATGGATATATGATATCTATTGATGATTATGTATGATATGAGATTTCTTCTCTTCACCTAAAGAAACCTTTGAAATGTTCAAAGATTTCATTATTTTGGTTTACAACCAAAGTTTGAAGGAAGATAAAATGGATTTGATCTAATCTAGATAGCTTGTACCTATTAGATGAATTCAAAGGATATCTTATGGAGATATGAATATCATTTCTATCTCAATCCTCTAACACACCTTAACTCAGTAGAGTTATAGGGAGATACAGTTGGATCATGTGTGACATGATCTTATCAATGATGAATTTTAGCATAATTATCCCTTAGTTTCGATGTATATATGTGTAGTAGAGACTATAATGTATATCCTTACTAAGGTTCCATGCATGCTGGAATCTAGCACTTGAAAGTGCTGCTTCATTAGGAAAATAAAGGATGGTATTGGATACCTACTTTATGAGCTTGAGATTCTTAAAAGATCTCATCTCTGAGAATGTGATTCTCAGAGGATGACTCTCTTGAGAATCAACATGAAAATGAGGTGTAGGAACTCATTTAATCTTGAGAAGATAATGAGGCTCCTGAAATCGGGAATTAAAAGGACAATTAAAGATGAAACACTAATACTTCTTCAAATGAGGTTGAGGATGTATTCCATGTGTCAGTGATCGGATTTCATGTGATGAAAATACTGAGGATCATAACATGGAAAGATGGATTTTAGCAATGAAAGTCTAGAGTAGACTTCATATACAAGTGTTGTATATAGACCCTCGAGGATCCACCTATATGGGTAAGACCCATAAAGGTGTAAATGGATCAAAGATTGTATTCCTCTATGAGGATATTCACATGAAGTAGCCCCAGGGCTTCATGGTTGAGGAAAGCAAGATGTGCAAGCTAAAGAAATCCATCTATGGACTCAAATAAGCTTCTTGTAGTTGGAACATAAGATTTGATGAAATTATAAATGTTATGATTTCAGATAGAATCTTGATAAGCCATGTGAAGCTTAGTGGGAGTGCCTTTGTGTTCATCATGCTAGATGTAGATAATATCCTAATCGTTTTAAAATGATATAAGGATAATAATAAGTGTTTTATTATCTGGTTGCTCCATAACTTGAGATATGATCTCAAGGATGCCTCTTGGATCTTAGTTCTGAAGGTGTTCAGAAGCAAAGAGAAGAGGGTATTGGGATTGTCACAATAGTAGTACACCTTGAACATATTCCATTTTCTAGAAAATTCCAAGAAAGGCTTCCATCCCTTTAAGATATGGTACTGACCTATCTAAAGGGATAACACCTCAAAGAGTTGAGGAAGTGAATGCTAGCACTACTTGCACTTGTGCATTAGTTACGAGAAGCTGAGTGTATGCTAGATGTGTACAAAAGCCAGATATCTGCCATGCAGTGGGAGTAGTAAAGTGTTGCTAATCCTATTATGGAGAGAAAACACTTGATTGTAGTAATAACAAAATCTTCATAGATGACAAGATTTTTGAGATAATGATCTCAAAGTCTTATCTTCAAAACTTAAGACTTTATAAATAGTGATCTAAAAGGTCTTAACTGTGGATACCTTAAGAGATAGTGATCTCCAGGAATAAGGGTATTCCGATTATGGAAATACTGGTTATGATAGTTGTTAAGATGTAGTGTCAAGGACACTGTAACTAACAAGATTGAGTATTGGTTGCATGAGATGCAACATTCGCATTGGATGCGAGCACTGTTACTGGGGATATGCAAGTGTCGTAAAAGGACTTGGCATAGTCTCGTGGGAACAGAGTGACTAATCAGCTTACCTAGCTATTTTCTTAATAGCCTATGATTATCACATGAGTACGGGTTTAAATGATTAGCCCATTAATGGCTCTTTGGGCTAGCGGGAGATTGTTGGACATGCGAGCCCACGGCGAGCCATTATGCAATAAATGTTAGTGCAAATATCATTACCTTATCTGAAATGAAGAATAGATCATTTGCATAATAGGTCCCTTCGTACAATTAGGGTTATGTACCATGGCCATCTTAATGATCATACAGTTGTTGATTCAACTATTGAATTATAGAGGCTAGTGCTTGGATGAATATCTAAAGGGTTAGATTGAGGACTCATCAAGCACCGTCAAATGATTGTTAAGATATGATATCCAGCCAGAGTAGGAGATGGCAATCCTTTCTCAGTTAGGCTGATATCTGACCGACCTCTTGATGTAGGTCCTCTGCATAGGAATAGAGATTCGGAGGTGTCAGATTAGTTAGGTCAAAGAGTTGACTTAACGAGATCGAGATAACCAAAGTCCTATATCGTATGCTGTCAATATACAGGCATGCATCCTCTGACCGGAGACAGATGTGTTACTATATGTCTGAGTATGTACATTTGGCAGACCAATAGGTTGATGACCTAACCAAGGTCTATACACTGGTGCGCTAGTGTTCATATAAGGGCATATGAGTAATACGATCTCTCAAAGGTATCATACAAGTTCATTTACTGAACGAGAAGGCACGAGCTCACTCATGAGATATTGGGAAGAATCAAATTCCGTGCACGGTCGTCTCGCTTTGGAAGCTTGACTGAATTTGTAGGTTTGATATATACTTTTGGAAAGTATATGATCAAAACTTAGGTATGATATATGCTTTTGAAAAGTATATGATCGATACCGACTCCCAATGATCGAATGAGAAACTTACTGATAAAACCATGAAGTAGACCGTATAAAGTTGATCTAATACTTCGGGTTTATTCTGGGTATTCCAGTATGCAGGATGTACATGTATAGGGAATACCTGAGGGTGATGTGATCATAAATGATTGTATAACCATGACGCTTCCATTCCTAGGGAGTGATGAAACAGGTCTAGATCTTAGTGACTCCTCTCAGTAGAGAAGTAATCTGATCTTGGTCCAGACGTTGGACATTGATCTGAATCTGATTCAGATGCAATGAGAAGATTAGATTTGCGGTCTTGATTTAATCAAGCATCTATGGGAGGCCCGCGATCTGGAATTGAGATATGATCTCAATATCCAAGTCACTATATGTGGAACAATACAATCGCCCTGTCCTTATCTCCAAGTATTCGCGGAGAAAGCGTATTATCCTTGAAGAAGTTTAAGGATTTTTCTATGTTGATATGAGTATCCGAGCATTGAGAAAATGGATAATTAAATGTGATTTAATTATCATGATTAATATTAATTCGATCCATATTATAAAGAGAGCTATTTTATATAATTAAATGTGATTTGATTATCAAAGATGAAAATAATGTGAATGTGATCCATATTATTTGGGTACATGAGAATAGAGATCCAAGATGATAAAATGTGATTTAATTATCGTGGATATGAATAATATGGATAGCAATATCCATATCAGTCATATTATATTATAAATGAGATTTATAATATAAGAGAGAGCAATTTGTAATTTACATTTGTTAATTAAATGATGATGTGAATTGGATTCACATTGGACATTAAATTGAAAATGTAATTTACATTTTATTTTGAGATGTGAATATGATTCACAAATTTCCAATGGCAAGATTGCAATATTCATAAAATAATTATGAATTATTTTTGTAGAATAATTTACAACAAAAAGTTGTTGCAAATCATGGAGATTACATGGAAGATAAAATTGCCACCTTCCTAAAGGAGGAGGAGTGGACGGCCACCACTCCTATTAGGAAAGGGTGGCCATCCCCTCTCTCCACATGGAAGGAGGCATTCTCTCTTCCATTATATACATGTATTGTTGATCTAATTTTGTGATTAAATTGTGTTGATTTATCAACATATATTTAATCTAAATTAAATTAATTGTTGTTGGTTTTTATCAAAACAAATCTTAACCATTAAAAGAAACACAATCAATGAGAGCCATTGGATTTGTGTTGTCCCATGGATTGCGATCCATGGATCCCAAAATGTTATAAAAGGAGAGGTACCCCTTTGCTCTTCTTAACACACAAGAGAACATAAGTCTTTCTTTCTTTCTTTCTCTCTACACATCAGTCCTCTCTCTTCCTCTCTCATGGTCGTCCACCATGGATGCCCTAGAGGGAGTCTCCATCGTCGCAGCGTTGTCGTTATGCTGCCCAATCATTTGCTCTTGGATCTCTATCTCCTTCGGTGTGCCTCGCTCGTGAAGAAGACGTCAGCTTTCGTATTTCGAGATCAGGAGATCCGCTGCTTGGATCATCAACATGGATTCAGAGAAGCACGCAATTCATCCCCGCGCTCGCAAGCGTCTCCTCCGTCGGATCGGACTTGAGACAGGAGGTCTTTTCGTTTAGAGACTCGATCGCAACCACGCTTCAAGATGTAATCCTATTAGTTGTTTGTGGTTTAGACGAAATTATCCGAGAAGTGTTCTTGGATCATGTGGTCTCGTTGCATGAAAAAAATTTAATTTCCGCTGCATAGAAGAATAGTGCGACTAGTCATTCTTCGTCGTATTCGATACAAAGCTGACACTTCCGTGATGCGCTTGAGGATCTTACCATATCCTTCTGAAGCTCCCTTGACCGATTTTAGGTGAACCGGGAACGAAAACTGTGTACAATGGGTTGATCTCCAATGGTTGTGAGATCAAGACGTCCAAGTTATGGAAATTTTTGGGGATTTTTTATTTTAGATGATATCAAACAGAACTACATAATCATCTACATTAAGAATCAAAAAGCTAATAAAATAGACTAAGGATAAGGCCTCACCAGGCGGGGAACTTGGGAGACAGAACCTGGCAACGGAGCTCAGAGTGGAGTTGAATTGCCTGAGATGAACTTTCTCCTCAACTCGATTCAGATAGGGAACCTTCCTGTCACTAAGGACTCGTATCAAGTAGAGAAATCAAGGGGAAGATTAATCTCAAAATTAAGTTCGGAGGAAGAGTTAAATGGCAGAGGCTAGGGGTTGTCTTGTGAAGAGGATCTTGCGCAGCTCGATGAAGATCAATCAAATCTTAGGCTTTAGCATGATTTAGGGATATTATCGACTTTCTGTTCAGAGAGATAGGCAAAATGATAATTTCATTGGGCAGGAAAATGGCAAAAATGTGGAGCTCTGATATGCTTGTTGGGAAGGGGAAGGAGAGAGGACCTTTTGATCAGGTGGTCAAAGGTTAGCGATGTTAATTGGTCCACGTAGGACCACGTTTGCCTGCTAGAGGACAAAACAAGGGGAAAGTAAAGAATAAATCAAAATAAAATATGTATGTATTTTATTAAATAAAAGTTCAAACATGAAAAATGTTGTAATTTAATAAATTATTTTCTAATTTTTTATTTATATTTACGATCTTATTTGATAGGTATTAAATTTTACAAGTGTAATTATAAGTATATTTAGCTATGTTTTGCCTACTTCATTTTTATGTTGTATATTATCATATCCACATATTTTAAGTATTTAAAATATAATTTAGTACATATTTTCATTTTATTTTTATGATTGTATTTATGTATAAAAGTAATTATATGTGTGTACATTATAGGTGTAGTATACCTATATGGTTTATTGCGTTATTTATTCTAATATTTTTTTCATAGTTTTATTTTGTGTTTACATTTTTTATAAGATTTAAATAATATTTACAAAGAGGAATAAAAAATGTAAAGAGCAAAATATATGAATAAATAAATAGATTACATAATACAATGGGACCCCTAAAAGCTAGCTTTTGCATCTTAACTCCATTTTTTGATGAAACCATCCTCGTTTAATAGATAATTTAATTTTAAATATAAAAGATGTGGGTTTGGTGAATTTTGAATTCATATGGAGAAGATATTGATATGTGAAGTTCAGTTTACAACTTTTTCATGTATGTGTCTTGTTTGCAAAATGCATTATTTTTATATGCAACTATTTTTATAATTTTCTATGAATTTTTATATACAAGTTTCATGGAGATCATTTTCTTATTTGAGATGTATAAAATAAAAAATAAAGTAAAGTAAGAATGGCCGATTTTGTAGAGTATACCTTAAGGTTTTTATATACAGTGTCAGTCCTTATTCCCCCTCCTTTATTTCATGTCGAGCAAGTCAATATCGACCTAGTCGCGAGGTTTAGGGTTAGTCGATATCCTTGACATTTCCTTTCTTTTTCTTTTCTTTCCTTTATTCTTTTATTTTGGATTTAAATACAAGTACTTATATAGTATTTATATGTTTAATGTGAATGTTATTTCCTATATATTAGTGGTATTTACATGCATTTTACTAGAGATTTAAAGCCAAAATGAATGGATAAAGGTGATGAAAAGGAGATTCATCACCCCCTATACTTGCCTTTGCCAGTCCCTATCAAGTACTTATTAAAAATGAGTGTTAAAAAGAAAATAAAGAAAGGAAAAAGAAATAACTTAGAATGATTTCAATCTTAAACATGTCTTCAAGAGATAAAAATTTGGAGCTCAGTTAAGACCTTTGGATTATTAGTTTATTCAGAACCTTATTAGGAATATGACCTGAAACTTAACAACCCTCAAGCTCCACAAGTATCTATTTAGATCTCCTTAATAGTCAGGTCAAAATGAGTCACTTCATATAGAAGCACTTATGTCCATGAATCTTACCTGTTACGTGTATGTGAGTTTCAGCTCTCCTCACCTATAGTGACAAAAAACAGACTTCTCCAACAAGATGACCCTAATTCCCCAATCTAACAACTCTTTATTTGAGGAGCGGGATATTCCCTTCTAATTTCAAATGCATCCGGCTCAAGAAATGGAGGTAGAGAAAAAAGAATGGGCTATGAACAATGTACTTACATATCTACAGAGCTTGACCAGTATAGCCAAGTTTCCTGCTAAAAGCAACCTTGAGATTTTACATTGAAGCATAATCCTGGCTTATTTCATGCATACTCCGACATGATTGATTTTTTCTTTGACTTTTGCCCCTCTATTATTTTTGTAGTTTTCGATTTTGCAGATTTTTTACTATATACAGTAGCATTTACATAAGGGTTTTGTCTTCTTGATCCAGTAGACTATCCCTCTTTTGAAGCATTATTGCAACTAGACTAAGTTGGAGGGCACTACCCACTTATTGTGGTTATATGTGTTTCCATTCGTGAGCATTTCAAGACATAGAATCATGCTCCTCACTACCTCTTCCGAGTTGAGATGAGTGCAGAGTGCTCGTCCAAGTTAAGCCACGTTCTAAAAGAGTCATGTGTGTGCCGTGAAATATTCTAAAAAGTCTATCAAGATGTCATTTGAACATGATCTTGTGGGCTCAAAGAATTACGTCTGTCCACCTATACTTAAGATTAACTAATCCTAAGTATAACAAATTGTACACTAAGTGGGGACGATCAAGGGTTCGAATATACGACATGATCAACAACTCGATTCATACCCCCCATACTTACGGTGAAATATCCCTAAATATAGGAAAGAATTATCAATAACTTGAGAGAAGTGAGAGATTATATCAAGAATAACCTGAATACACTCCTCCCTCCATACTTAGGATGAAGTATATCCTAATTATATCATGGATGATAGGGATGGAACAACGAAAGAAGAAATGAAAAAAGAAATAAAGAAGAAAAGAAGAAAACAAAGATGTTTTTTGAGCTCATGTGTCTAATCCTTATGCCTTTGAGTGCTCGTCCTGAAATGCCACATGTATTGAATCCACAATGGTCAAAAATGTATCATGCTCTATGAATGGCTTCAGCAACTGTCTCTTTACTACTTATGGTTGTGCATCAGCTAACAATTAGAATATAATGATGTTGCCATTGTCACACACATTTCTCACAATAAATGACCTTGACCATTTGCTCTTCAGCTTCCATGGAAATAGCTTCAACTTTGCATCAAACAACCACACCTTCTAATTTGGCTCAAAAGTTTGATATGCTTGTCGTGTCATCTCTTGACTTCCTCTTTGTACATAAGGTTGATGTCATATGTATAGTCTCAAAATTCCAATAATATATTCAGGTCTATATCTCGACTCTTATCAGTTTTCTCTCTATTAAAATTGTATACCTTGACTGCCCATAAAGATTTATGAATGAGTTCCATGCGATAAGGAGACATACCCAAGGGTGACTTATACACGGTATGATAAGCTTATAGAATTGAATCGAAAAATTGTGACCAGTTATTCCTATCAGGACGCACAAGTTTCTATAAAATCATCTTGATCTCCGTGTTTAAACATTTAGCCAAGCCATTAGTCTATGGGTGGCGAGGAGATACAACACAATGTTTGATATCGTACTCCTACGTAAGTTGCTTTATTTCTTTATTAATAAAATGGATGCATCCATCTAATATCAATATCTTCAAAATCCTTAACCGTGAAATGATGTTATCTTTGAGAAGGCGAGTTACAGTGGGACTATCAGTGGCTCGAGCAAGGATAGCCTCCACTCATTAACTGACACAATCGATGACCAAGCAAGATGTACTCAAAACCTTAGCTATTCAAAAATGGACCCATGAAGTCAATACCCCATTGATGAATCTCCATTTCATTATCTTTATTCTGTTATTTTGGCCTTAAAAACCATAGTAAATGCGTGTAACTACCCGTAATTTGCATAATTTACCATGCATTATTGTGTAAATATTGTATATAATACAGTTTTTAAGCTAAAATTACAAAATAAAGAAAAAAAGAAAAAGAATAAAATATTGAAGATATTTTATTACATAAACCCCGATACCTAGGCATCTTCATGACTAGGTCGACAAGGAATAAAGTAGGGGGAGATAAGGTCCTAAATGCAAAAAAATCCATTTATTTATTAATTTTATTCATTTTTAGGACATATTTTACTTTCTACTTTTTATACCCCAAATAAATAAACTTCGTACATAAAGTTGTAGATAATAAAATATAAAAAAAATACAAAATTGAGTTTTCACACAAATAAATATATAATATAAGATACAGTCTGAATAACATTCCAAAATCCCAACTTACTAGTCTCATGTCTCTCAAATAAAAACTCAAAATATATCAAAATCACATTTAATTGTATAAAACTTTTAATAAGCTATTTAATGAAGGTGGTTTCATATTTTTCGGAGTTAAGGTGCAAAAGTTAGGTTTTGGACCCCTGTTGAGTTCTTCTCTATCTTCCTTCCTTTTCTTAGTGACAACAAGCACGGTGTTTGAAGCCACTATGCGGAGTGAGTCCTTGGTGTGATACCTTGGTGTCACAACATCATTATAGCATAAGCTCTCGGCTTGTTGAGCTTTTGAACGCCGATCGTCGAGGCCACAACCTATGCTTCCACATGCACAACCCCAGGCACTTCATCCAATTTGTAATCATATGTAACTTTAGTTCTATTTTAGGTTTGGTGTCTTTTATGATGTAGAAGTAGAACCCATTTTCACCGCCCTTTACCTTGACCTCGCTACGGCATTCGCTTCCACCTGCTGCCAACACTTCATGTTCTCCGCACCTTCGTCAGCAATCCCTCCAACCTATAGTCAAGTTCGTGGCTGGAGGAGCTAGTCCTCTATCACCCAAACCGGAGAACATCCATCTCATACTTATTTATTGCCTCTAATCCTTGGTCGAGTTCACAAACTCGAGCCCTTCTTTCAAGCACAGGTACACCGGAGCACCTTCGTGCTGACTATGTGACTCTCATAGGAAGGTTCCACTACCCAAGGTCTGCTCCAGCATGCTGGACATCGAACAAAAGGTGCTCACTGCACCCTTTTTATCTTGCTCGCAGCTGCTGAAAGCAAAAGAAGGGAGAAGGGTGTTAAACAGCCTTTGTTGGATCAAAAGCACCCCTCATTCCATTCTAATCTCCATCGTACATATCCGAGTGCCTCTAGAACTACAACGTGTATAATTGGGAGATTTTGCACCGAAGTGTTGCCAATTTGCAGACATTTTTGGATTTTTCAAGCATATTCCAAACTACAACTTCGTTTTTTGTGTTTTCATCTGTACCCCTAGACCTAAACGCTCATAAATCATTCATCTGAACTCCATTTTCTATGATTTTTTGTTACAGAGCTATTTTAAAGATCTGCATCGTGTCCAAATTTCAAAATATTCATACTGATGAATTTTTGAATTCAGGGTAGTGATTTGTTGTATTTCTTTAATAACTCTTCCAGTACTTTATAGCACTTGCTCATTTTTTGATATGTTATAGAAATTAGTGGGGCTGAATTTGTATTCAAATTTCTTAAAGATATTGTGATTTGTGTCCTGTAGAATTTCTACAATATTTTGAGTGATTGATTTATTTTTGGAGAACCTTTCATCTATTTCAAAATATAAAAATATGTCTGTGTGCCCCTGAGTTTGTTTTATAATCACCAATTTTTGTTTTATTTTTATCTTGTTTCTTGAATAGTCAAAAAAAAATAAAAAAAACATTATTTCTTTCTTCCTACTATATTTTATTTTTAATATATTTATTACATCTCAGAAAAACACCAAAAAATATTTATATATTAGTTGGGGAATTTGCATGGAGCGAATAGGCAGTCTTCAGCATCTTCTAACCTACAGGACTCATCATACACCGATAGTGCATCCTTTATACATTTGCACATGTGACTATGGACAACCGACAGATCTGATCGTAACATTACCATCCCTACTACCATATATTTCGGTGTGAGAAAAGGACGTGGTCGGACCCAGGATGGGGAAATGGGAGAAAACAGGTCTAGCAAAGCCAAGCTGGGGCTAGACCTAGAAAGGGGAAGGGTTACCCCGAGTCAACAGACCCAAGCTGACCAATCGAAAAATCCAGGTTTAAAAATCAAAGGACATACCTAGATCATGATCAATTCCTGTCCATGGTTGATTCCATCTATGTGATATCAGACAATGATCCTTTAATATCTTATGTGTCTGATACATTCAATGATATTCTTGTGTATATATTCCTTTCATTTTATTCTTTCATCCTACGTTTTATCATTCACCTCTTTTCCAAGTGTGACTTCTATACCTAGGATGTACTCTATCCTAAGTATAGTGTGTATGTGTGCGTATGTATGTATGTGTGTATGATGAATCTACGTTTCATCATCCAGGATTTTTGCGCCCTCGTGCTGTTGTGTTTCCATTCTTCTCGCAGGACCTGAAGGAGGCGTTAAAGCCTCAGATTTTGACGAAGGAAGGCCCCAGGTTGGCTGAAGCATCGTGAGCTCTAGGGGCTAGAACTCCAGCCCCCAGGCATCTTAGAACCACTTGGACGTCGGGGAGCAGCAGGAGCAAAACGCGCCCGTCGGCCGTGGGAATGGTGGTCGGAGGCGAGCCCAGCAGCTGAACAAAGCTCGGCATCGCCGAGTTCTTCCTTGGTTCATCCATCTGCCCCCTACACCGTTGGATCAAGAACGCTCCTTCCCAGCTAGCAGATACCGTCGGATCGTGGCCAGCCTCGGCCATTGATCGCCTGTGCCCGATCTAATCTCGACCATTCATTGCGAAGCGGTACGGCCCGTCAGATCAATGCCACGTGCCTTAAGTGAATGATCTTAACCCGCCGGATCCATTAGGACTTTGGGTATTTTGCATTTTCCCTCCCAGAGCTTTTTTTGTGTTTCAGATTAGTATTAAATCATTTGTTTGCCGTGTAAACATTATCGGAATTTTTGCATTTAAACCCGCATGTTTTTTATAATTCCTATATAGTCCCTGACAGGCGCGCATGCAGCGCGCGTGCATATTAGGGATTTTTGTACCTATGCCCTTGCGGGTTGTATGATTGGTCTTTAGTCCTTGAAAGTTGATTTCAGTATATATTTTTGTGAAGAAATTGCTATTGTGCCCCTCATACTATGCTAGATTTACATCAATGCCCTTGCTTGCATATAGTTTCTTGTAGCTTCCTCTAATTTTTGCATGCATCCTTAAAATCCCAAAAAAAATCACATTGTCTCTGTTGCATAGTATTTTAACGGCATATTTTTATTTTTCATAATTATTGCATTTTAATATTTATTAAAAATCAAAAATAGCCATTTTCAGCACTGTTTGTCATTCGAAAATCCATAAAAATATAAAAACACTCCAGAAAAATCACAAAAAATATATTTTGTTTATTTAGTATGTTTTAACTTCAGTCCAAAATTCACTAAAAATTACAAAACAAAACTCCTAAAAATTACAAAACACCAAACACCTCCCAAAAAATATTAAAAATCCATAAAAATTCCTAAAAATACAAACTTTGTCTCTGGATTTTTTTAACTTTATTATCCCTAAGTGGAAATTAATTTGGAGAATTTTTGTTACTGTTTTCTATTTTATTTCTCCATTTTAGTTTCAGCCTTGTATTTTATTTACTGTTTTCCCTTATTTTCACCTTTAAAAATACCAAAAACATTTAGGAAAACCCCCAAAAATCACAAAAATAGTAAAAAATTATAAAAAGACCAAAAAATTTTATTTCTAAATTTTTGATTATTTTTACATATTTCTATAAATACCTTAGTACCTCCTTTCTAATATTGTATATATATTTCAATATTGAAAAAGGAAGTCAAAAATATAAAATATAAAAAGAAAATATAAAATCAAAAAATCAAAAAAATCAAAATACAAAAATATAAAATCAAAAATTAAATAAAAAAATATAAAATTAAAAACCCACAAAACAAAGCTTAAATAGACATTTGATCACATTCACATTCTTGTGCATTCACTTGCCCCGTTCTACCTGTCTGCTCCCTGTATTCGACCTCTACACATACTTGCACCTATACACATCTTGTTGTAGAGTTATAATAAATTTTAACTCCGCACATTCACTTTGATTTCCTTATTTGATTGTTGTGAGTTAATTGTTGTTTTAATCAAGATTTTTGAGCGGTCGCCGCATCGACTGCGGTTTTGCCTTGTGAAACCGTACGACCGCTCGATTTTCCTTGGTTTAACAAATGGCATCGTTGGCGAGGAGCAACATCGCGTAGTTCGGGTTTTTGCTTGTGCTTGTGATTTATTGTTTACTTTCGTGACTTTTATTATTTTCCTTATTTTTGATATAATTGTCGAGTCGTCTAACCCCTCTCTTTGTTGACTTTGTGAGAGGAACCGCGGATCGAGGGAGGCGCTTCACCCGAGGCGCCGACGCACCCACGTGAAGCCGGCTCTAGCCATCCTAGCACCGAGGAGACGAGAAGAGAAGTTTGAAGACCAAGCTTTACTTTAGTTGTAGCATTTATTCCCTTGCATTTATTTTTGTAATTTGTGTGAGAGAGAGACTCTTTATTATTGTAATAATACAAGTACCTGAACTTTGGACTTTCGAGCCCAATTTCCAAGTGAATGTTCATGTGGGGGCTTACCGCGGCTTTTTACGGTTTTCATCGCATTTTTTTATTTTTTTTATTATTTTTATTTTATTTTATTTTATTTTATTTTTCGGTTTTGTTTTTCTTATTTTGTGTGATTGAGCCCCTAGTTTTAGGATTGCTTGCGATAGACTTAGGTCCAAACACAATAATAACCATTGCACGTACCTATAGTGCGTTTTGGACTTAGTCAAATTTAAAACAGTCGCGTCATCATCTTCGAGCCTACGTGCCGCGAGACCACCCCATCAAGCGCTACTCCTGAACTCGATTTGTCGAGAAGAGGAGGGGTGAGTCTAGACCGGACTTTTTGGATTGAGGATCAGTGACCGACTTGTGGTTCTTCACAATAATAGCAATTTCTTAACTTAGGGAGATTTCATTGGCTTGCATTTGCATATAGATAGGTTTCAATTCTGCTGAGCATCTTTGCATGTAGAGTGCTGGAGGCAAGGTGAGCATTTACGCTTTAGCATACATCATCGTTTTGCCGCTTGCATTGCTTTTCCGACTCTCTACCTCTGATTTTGATCACCTAGGTGCTAAGTAAAATTGACTCCTCGATAGGTTCGTGCATTTCTTATTAAAAATCCAAAAAAGTGATAACCAATAAAATTGGGACTGCTACTATTACTTGACCCTAAAAACCACCAAAAAGAAAAACTTGTATTGGGGTGAGTAATCCCCTCATTGTCCTCGTTTTACTTGCTCGCGCACACACTAAGGATTAGTGCCCAAATCCCATTTCAGCCCCCTAAGTGTTTGTGCAATTTTGGACTTCTCACCTAATTCTAAAACAGACAAGATAAAAAGATCGTATTTTCGGTCTCTACCGAGTTAAGTAGGTGAACTGAGGGTTTGATTTCTGTGAGTTTGCTTGTGATTGTTTTGTGTGCATCCTAGATCTCTCTACGCATTTGCGCCTTTTTCTCACCTCTCTTAACTTGACCGTCGTATTATACCGATCATTTTCTCTTGCTTCGAGATGGCCGACTGGAGCGTATTTTGTCCGGGTTTTGTAGATCCCTCGTTCACTCCAGCCAGTCCACCTCCTTTTTTCCAGGAGGACTTTGCTCCTGACTTTTGTACATATCCACCTCAGCCGCAGTATCAGGATTCAGATTTCTACCCACACCCAC
Organism: Ottelia alismoides; assembly: GCA_037367405.1. Classification (NCBI taxonomy): domain Eukaryota; kingdom Viridiplantae; phylum Streptophyta; class Magnoliopsida; order Alismatales; family Hydrocharitaceae; genus Ottelia; species Ottelia alismoides. Next base: position 455,619 of record JAZKJV010011424.1, read on the forward strand.
CTCCACCTCCGTATTATCCACCGTCACATCAACCCGAGACTGGTCTGTTGGAGTCACCTTTCATGGAGTCCACCCTTGAGCACTTGACCGAGATGATGGATCATATGAGACAGAGGATTGACCACCTCATTGATACCAATAAGAGTGACCATGATATTCCACCATTTGATGAGACGGGTTCACTCGAGGATTCCCATGAGAGCTTGCAATCGCCCAAAATACAAAAAAATGAGAAACTTTTAAATATCCAAAAAGAGTTCGGGAGACACATGATTGAGTCGGACTGTGAGGAGAGTGCCCACCTGCCAGATCCTTTGACCACACAACCTTTCACACCCAGTCCCACCTTTGACCCCGAGGATGCCGCTGTACAGTCTGCTCTTGGCACGCCTCGTGAAGATGATGATTCCGACTTCCTCCCTTGTATGGAGGAGGTCCAAAAATTCAAAAAAATGTTGACTGAATCTGAAGTGGTGGATACTATTCATGAGATCATCCGTGCCTCACTTCAACAGGCCATGACTGATTTATCTGCTCCTCTTCCCAAGAAGAGAAAGCGGAGGAGCAGATCTGAGCGTCATATCTTGACCATGGCCACTGCCCACGCCATCACACACCGTCCCATTCCTAAGAAGAGGAACACTACCACACCTTTCATTAGCTGCACCATCTCTGACCACACATGTGATCACACTCTCCTAGACAGCGGTTCTTCGATTAGTATCATACCCTTCTCGCTGGTACAATCTCTTCACTTAGGGCCTCTCAAGAAGACCAGGATGATCGTTCAGTTTGCTGATGGATCTATCAAGAGGTCGAAGGGTATCCTTGAAAACACCGTCATTTCGATTCAGGGCACGAGTTACCATGTTGACTTTGTCGTATTGCCCATGGAGACCTCCACAGGGGAGCACTCTCCAATCATCCTAGGACGACCATTCCTCGCCTCTGCGAGGGTCGTTATTGATTATGGATCAGGAGAGATTCGCTTCCGTCCTACTGACGAGAGCGAAGTGTTGATCACCGCACCCACTGTTGACCAGAGACCTGCACCTAATAAGACTTCACCTATCCTGGTTGACCCTGAGGACCATGACCTTGATGAGACTATTAGAGAATTTTGTTGCTTATTGGATTCCACTGAGACCCAAGAATTCCTCTCCAAGGAGGAAGACTTGGAAAGCATGGACCTCAGAGTTCCTTCTTCTGGGACTTGGCATTGTGTTGATGACATCCGCGGGATTTACACAATCCACACCATTGAGCGGAGGGCAGATTTAGAGACTAGATAGGACGGACATGACTCGACCACTTTCACTGATGAGTCCGCTCATGTTCACATAGACACTGATGAGGCAAAGGCCGAATTTTATTTGATTGCTTTTATCCGGGAATTCGGTCCTTTCGATGAGAAAGATGATCCGGTCGAGATTATTGAGGACGAATAGAGTTCGCTACTTCCACTGATGAGTTTGCCCCCTTTTAGTTTTGACATGGATGAGACCTCGCAGAATGACTCCGATTACACCACTTCCGATGATGATGAGTTCGTCCCATTTCACTTTGACATCAGCGAAACTCCTAAGGCCGGACCTAGTCGTACTTCTTCCACTCACCAGTCTGTGCCTTCACACCCTAGGGCCCCTGAGGATATTCACTATGTTGACCCTGATCGTCTTCCGTCCACTGTGGACCCCGATGTCGACCTACACCACACCAGATCTATTCCTCAGCGGTCCCGCAAGAAGGTTCGCTTTCAACCTTCTTGATCCTGTGTATATCCATCTTTGTTATACATTCTCCTTTGTTTACCTCTGTTCTCTCTTCCGTATTGCTCGTCTACCCATTCTCGTGTTTGCCTTGCTTAGGACGTACTTTGTCCTAAGTATAGGGGGTGGACGAGCCGAGTGTTCATTCGTCGTTCCGTCTTACTACTCATGTTGTTGCCTATACTTAGGGATTCTTATACCCTAAGTATAGGGGGAGTGATGCGTACATTCTTTTCTATCTTCTTCCATCTGTTGATATCTTTTCTTCTTTTCTTCTTTTCTTCTTTTCCTCTTCTATCTTCTCAATCTATCAGAAAGGTGTCACCCCCTTGTAGACAGTTTTCTATACTTAGGACGTACTTTCTCCTAAGTATAGGGGGGTGTGCACCCCGAGTTTCTTCTATTCTTCGATCCTCTCCATTGTCTTCTCTTCTTGTCTATACTTAGGGATATCTTACCCTAAGTATAGGGGGAGACATTCTGAGTACGATCTGTTCATTCCCACCCTTGACCCTCCCTGCTTTGTGTACAGTCTGCTATACTTAGGATTATTTGATCCTAAGTATAGGGGGACGGTCAACTTCTCTTTCATTCATTCATTCGTTCTTTATTCTTTAGATTTTCCTATACTTAGTACGAGTTATGTCTTCTCTTTTTCTCTCTGATCTATGAGAACATATCTCAAGCTAAGTATAGGGGGTCGTATATAAAGTGTATATACTTGATGAATCTGTGATTCATCACTTCAGAAGTCAAAAATAGAGCCTTGTTCCCGAGAAAATGGATGCATGTTTCCCTTTATATTGCATAAATAGCATTCTTGCATACATTCATAATTCATACATGTTAGCAGTCCATTTGCATTTAAATAAGAAGCCAAAAATCACTTGTAAAATACCCATTCACTAAAATAATCTCTTCTCTATAATTTGTAATCCTTAGTTAATCATATAGGGAAGAATACCAAAAATCCCCTTTGTAAAATAGCCAATAAAGCCTGAGAACCCCTGTACACTAAAATGCACATAAAGCCCTCATACAAACTCCGAATTAGATCTACTGACTCTCAGAATACTACACATTAAAAGACCTTTAAAATGAGACTAATTTCATTGAATTTGGAGCTTGTATGGGAAAGTTGGGTTTTTGGGGCCCCTTTGTATACTACATATATGTATATTTGTATCCTTGTGTTTATGTATCATATTTGACCTCATCTCCATCTTTGGTCAACATGAAACATGTAGATCTCATCGAGATCTACAACTTTCATGTTTTGAGTTTTTCCAAATTCGGCCCCCTCTTCTCTCTACACATGTATCTTCTTCCAGCCACTCACAGCAGGCCACGTGGCGCCCTCTGGTTGCGCCACACGGCCCGCTTCCCCTTGCCTCATCTGCCTGCATCCTCAACCGTTGGATCCTCCTCTTTGATCCAACGGCTCAGTCTTTTCCACGTACGCCCCTTTGTCTGGGCCGTCAGATCATCTCATGCCTTCAATCCGCACCATCCGCTCGCGCCTCTTCCAGAGCTCGCCATGTGGCGGCAGATGAACCATCTGATCGAGCCCATCACAGCCGCTCCTCCGTTGGCGTTCCTCGTCCCTTCGATCCTCTCCATCTCCTCATCCAAGCCATTCGCCCGCGCTTCGCCCAGCGCCCTCCACATGGCGCGATCACGGCCCATCATCTACGCGCCTTGATCTAATCACACACGTCCCATACCGCTTCGATCATCACCGTTGGATCACCAGATCCAACGGTGGAGCCCCGTCGTCTACCTGCGGACGCCACTCGCCCACGATCTCTCCCCTTGCGAAACAAGCCGCCCCTTCCTATTCTTGGCAGCATCTCATCCACCCTCTCCGACCACCAACACCACCACAATGGAGAGCACTCCTCCCTCACCCTCGCCAGCTCCCTCGCTTCCCACGACTCCCACCAGAGTCGCCCCACGTCGACCACAAACCTCACCTCGTCACCAGCCAACCCACCAACTCCATCCTATAAATACGCCACCACCGGCCAACTTCAGCCGCATCCGCCACTCCAGAGAGCTTGCTTCCCTGAGCTCCGAGCTTTCGATTGGTGACAACAATTCAACGATTCCGTGAGCGACGAAGGGCTTCTTCTCCGGCGAGATCCACGGCACCGCCGCCGTGTTGCAGCCGCTCCTCCGAGTAGCTGCACGAGCTCGGGACCCTACCGATCCCTAGAGCGACGACCCTGGAACTCGAGACCGAGCTCCGATCCCCAGGTAACCCTCCATCCCCCCTCCGATCTTTTTCTTAATTTTTCTCTATCTTCTCTGATTTTATTCGCCGCCACCGGTCATCCTCGCGCTCCCGTTCCATCTCGCCGAGCTTCGCGTCGAAGCTTCCATCCTCGCGCTAGCTTTCACGTCCCCCGACGACGCACGTCAACCTTCATCAGCTCAGCTCCGCCACTTGGTCGGAGCACCATCGCCTACCCATCTTCCTCACGCCTTAGGCCTCGCCGACTACCTCCACCTCTCCACAAACGCACGCACGAGCTCCGGCTCTCTCTTTAACACTTGCAGGTACCCCGCGTCTCATTGAACGGAAGCTCGCCGGAGTCATCTTCGAGCTTCATCGCCAGCAACCTCCAACGGCCCTCTCTCACTCCTGAGGTCACCAGGAGCTTCGTCGACCATCCGCTCATCTTCCGAGATACCTCCGACTCGCCATCGACCTTCACCGACGACGGGAGGGAAGGGCGGAGCAAAGACAGCAACGTCGGAGCCCCGCCTTCTCCTCCGCAGGAGGCGGAGGGCAGTCGAGGAAGAAGCCCCAGAGGCCGTTCGATCATCTCGATCGAACGGTTCGCAGTCAGCCACGTCGCCCGCCCACCGGAGCTGCCAGCGACCGTAGGATCATTATTGATCCCACGCTCAGGAGAACGCCACGTCATCATCTTCAGCCTCCATCGACCACCGTTAGATCTATCCAGATCTGACGGATTCTGATCTCGCCACGCATCATCACCGCCATCCTTTGGATCGATCTTGATCCAAAGGCCCGCAGCTAGCCACGTCGACGAAGACCGAGCCTTGCCCCCAACCCTAGGCTCGGACGACCCAAAGCTACACCGAGCCTCACTCCAGACCTCCACCGTCGCCCGAGCCTCGGCCCGAGCCTCCGCAGCCATCCGAGCCTAAGCCGCCCACGTGAGGAGCACGTGCGGCCTGGGAAAATTACACAGAGGCCCCTGGAGCTTTCCATATTTGCAAAAAGGTCCCTGTGATGCTGAGCCCACGTGAGGAGCACGTGCCCTGTGGAGAATTTGCACTCTAGTCCCCAGCATTATAGGTAATTGCATTTTAGTCCCTGTCCGCATATTTGCTTATTGTATTTTTAACTTCCTGTATTGCATTTGTACCCTTGTGTTTGCACGCATCCCTAGGATGCATTTTACATCATTTTGCAAATCTAAAAATTGCATTTTGTTGAGAAACTTGTCCTCTGTCTATTGGTCCACGTGTCACATTTTGTAATCTCAGTAGAATTCTTAATGAATTAATTGGTGCATTTTTGACATATTTTGTCCAGCGACACCTTTTGATTTGTAGTTAATTCTCTGTGCTTCCAAAAATCATCAAAACTTCACAGTAGCTTAAGGACAGTATTCTTAACATACCATAAAATTTTCATGAAATTTGCACGCATATCGAGGCCTAAATAAATTGTTGAGTGATTTTCTTATTTTAATTCTAATAAATTCATTTCACTGTGAAATTAAGATCTTTCAATTTTCCTGGATTCCTTATCTTGAGTGATATCTAGGATAATTTTGTTTCTCGAAAAAATTGTGATTTGTTATTTATTAATAATTAAATAGTGAAAATCACCCTGTCTGCATATTTAATTTTCAGAAAATCTATTTAGTGTCTAAAAAAATCCAAAAAAATTAGGGTAACTCATTTTCATCATAATTAATCATCTGGCCAATTTTTGGAATTTTTGGATTTCATTTGATATCTTAATTGAATTAATTGTTATATTGGCCGGCATTTTTGCATGAGTCTGCATAGAAAATAGAAAAAGACCAAAAATATTTTCCCTGAAAATCTCACACTTGATCTGTGTTAAAATTCATCAAAGGAGACAGTTGCCTCCCTGAGTTCGACCTTGGACTTCACCAAGTAAAAAAAATTTTACCTCTTGAAATTAACTCGAATCTAATTAAAGTGGTTTTTGACTAGCCTCTCGTATCCGACTGCAACGAACGATTAAAAGTAATTTGGACATTAATTTGCTCGAATTAACTAAGGTTGCGGGACGTTTGTCAAATGGCGCCGTTGCCGGGGAGGCACGGATTAGGTTAAATTTTTGCGAATTTTTGAGTGTTTGATTTTCCTTCCCCGGGTAGTCTGACCCCCGGTTTTTCTTGTAATTATTTTTCTCTCTCCTTTATTTCTTTGCATTATTTTTTGTGTCACTCTCTGACCTTAATTTGTTTCTGTGCGAGGAACGCGAGGAGTCGACGACACTTCGAGGGTCTAGCATTTTAACTATATTGAGTGAAAGAGAGGCATTGTTTTTTTAGTTTATTTCTTTTTCTTCGCATCATTTCCAGCGGTTCCCGTTTGGGTTCTCGCGTGTGTAAAAATAGTGGAATCGTGTCCCCGTATGCTGTGTGGTTGAATTGTAATTTAGCTTGCACTAGCGGCTCCCCGAGCCAATCTAGGAATTGCTTGTGCTCGTAATCATTAGGACCACACAAATCACTTAAAAGACGCACCTAGACCGCAGTACTTAGTCAAATTAAACTGTTCTTCATGCTAATAGAACTGCCTGTCTAGGAGCGGCTTTCATCGCCTGCATTTGCATTTAGATAAAATTTCAATTCTATTCTGCATCCTGCATAAAAAGCGAAGGGATCACTGTAAGTCTCCTGAACTCAGCATAACATCATTGTTTTATCGTGCATCGGCTTTTTCTCGATTTCTCCCTCTGATTTTCACATTTAATTAAACGGAAATTGGGACTGTCCGATAGGCATGCTGTGTGGTGGACTGAATCAGTGATAACTTAACTTAAAATCGGGACTGCTAAACAGTATTGACCAAAAAAAGAGAGAATAAAATTTGAAAATTGTTTGCGGGAGATTAATCCCCGACCCTGTTTTCAGGCTGAGTGAGGGTACTTGAGTGTGTGTGTGAACACCTTAAGGCAGAGCCTAAATCCCCGCCTTCAATATCACGAGCTAACTGATCTTAGCAAATATCACGAGTGGGATACTTTTAAGCTCATTGACAAGTACCAAGTAGCCTCCGCCTTCGCGGGTAGATAGGGGTGAACCAGCGGTACTCCGCGACAAGGCCTAGCTTTGTCAGCCTCCGCCTGCTTGCAGGTAGATAGGGGCACGTCATTAAGTCCCCAACTCCGGATAGGAGCGAGGAAAGGGAGGATCGGCGGTATCTTAGGCGACATGATAAACAGGGGAGACGCATCCGGCTCTAAGCCAACTTCCCTATAGGCCGCGTAATCCTTGCTATCTTGTTTGAATAATCACACTTAAAAATTACAAGATTAATCGGACTCGATTTCGAGTCCTTCACTGTGTTGAGTGTGAACCCAGGGTTTTGGATTGATTTTGCTTGCTTCAGGTAGGGGTAAAACCCTATCTTCTTCTCGCCACATCAAGATGAGTAATTGGGGAGATCTCGACGCATTATTCACCGATCTCTCTATGAGTCCCCCAAGCGACTCGTCTTCATCGGCCCAAGCGCACCTTGGACCACCCAGGACTCATGACCCTCTTGAGTCTTGGTTCCCTCATACTCAGGGTGGTCACTCTCAAACCAACCCTTTCATCTCCTCTGAGATTATCGAGGAAGATCATCGCCTCGGTAATCCTTTCCTTGAGTTATCCTCTGACATCGACCTTACTTTCCCCACAGGACTAGAGGACGAGATGCTGCTAAAAGTACCACCAGATGAGGAACAAATAAAACATATTCTTGCTCGCCTCGCTGAAGCCGAACAGAAGAATGCAGATCTCACGGCGCGGATGGGACAGATCATAGTAGCAGAAGGAATCGACCGACCAATGGTCGATACCTATAACCCGGCGGAGAATGAGATTCAGAACTGGTTGGCACCTGCAGTTCCCGCCCAGGCATTTGAGCTGAAGCCACACTTCCTTAGTCTGCTTCCGAAGTTCAACGGAAACCTTAATGAAGAACCATACACTTTCCTCCGTGACTTCGAGTTGGTGTGCAACAATCTTAGCCATCCCAATGTTGGCCAAGATTATATTCGGCTGAAGGCCACCCCTTTTGCCTTAGGTGATAAGGCGGCTCATTGGTTGAAAAACTTAGGGGTGGTATGCAATACCTGGATGCAGTTCAAGGACCTATTCTTGAAAAAGTTCTACCCTCTCAGTAGGACAAACCAGATGAGAACAAAGATCGCCAGCTTCGCCCAAGGACCTAGTGAACCTTTCCCATGATGCTTGGGGTAGGTTCAATGATTTAGTACAGAAATGCCCCTGCTACAGCACTTCAAAGGCGATCTTAGTCAAGACCTTGATCTGTGGTCTAACCCCAGAGATGCAGGGGTTAGTCAGTGCCGCCTGTGGAGGAAGCTATCTGAACAAAAATGAGCACGTCGTATGGAAGATCCTAGAGCAGATGGCGGAAACCAGCAGGTCGCAGGCCACCAGGGCCTATCAGTTGTCTCCTTCCATCCTATCCAATGAGACAACCCGAAGGACTGTAGCGGATCTGACTGAGGACCTCATCCCCAGCATGGGGATGATTGCCGACAAGCTTACATGGTCGAGCAGATCCACAAGAGAGTCGCAGAACTTAAGTCTCTCTCGCGTCTACCGAAGCAAGTGGAGGAACTTTCTGAGAAGGTAGCTAAGATCAAGCTACCTGCCCCTTTTGCACCACCTGTACCTGTACATCGAGTCCATCTTGTACAGGAACAGGCACCGGGGCCTCAGAGTAGCTGGGATCAGACTTACACCCAGCAGGACCAGCATGCACCCCCACAAGTGGAGACGGGATACGAGGAGCCTCCGCAAGTGTACGAGATCAACGGACTTTGGTATAGCCGTGACCCGATTGTCAGGCAGGCCAAAATGGGGAAGGATCAGCCTCACCGTTCATCCCCAGTCTACCATGAAACCAGGCCCGTTCCAACACCGTGCTTTCAGTCCAGGCCAGAACAAGGGTACTAGCAGCAGCAATACCAGCAGCAGCAGCGCACCTATCAGCAGGAGCCAGCACCATCCCATCAGCAGCAGCAATATCGGCATGGCCAGCAGGACCAATACAGAACCTCGTCTGCACAGCAGTCAGCCCAGCCCACCGAATTGGAGTCTCTCACCTTGGCGATCCAGACCCTGTCTGATAGGGTCCAACAGATGCAGAATGATTACCTGGACATGAGAACCGACATCAATCGGGTCTCTCGTACCCAGGACCAACAGATGGCGCCAAAGACCCCAATTCCCGCACAGGTTCAGGCTAACCCGAACAACATACTCCATGGCCAGAACCGACCTCGAGATCAGGTATACTATTCAGATAATTATTTATCTGAACATGAGATCCTTTCGTACGATAATGTAAATCATATGTCCCTCAGGAGCGGAAGGACCGTGACCATACCTGATCGGGCACGGGCACAGAAGGAAGGAACTTCCAAGTCTCTACCTGAGGAGAACTTGGAGGAAGAAGAGGAGGAGCATCACCACCATCATCGCCGGCAGAAGAAGAGGATATCTGAGTCCTCGAAACAGCATTCTCGCATTTGCATAGAGTCAGAAGAAACCGATGAAGAGCCCGCACCTCCATCTGAGGAGGATCGTCCAGCAGTCGCGGAAGAAGCGTCACCAGTTTCGCCTCAGCATTTTCTTTTCAGTCAGAGTCAGAGTCCTAGTTTGTATCAGAGTCAGAGTCCTGTTAAGAACTCAGTTCCCGAAATCAATGAGAAAATTTCAGTTTCCGAACCTGAGTTAGAGTCAATAATCCCTTTCCCCCGAGCTCTTACGGGTGGAAAGAAGAAAACCAAAAAAATCCAAAAAGATGACCCTGAGATGGCTGAATTCTGCAACAAATATATCAAGGTCACAATCCCCTTTGACAAGTACGTGGAGATGACCCCTGAATTTCAAAAATACCTTAAGGTGAGATGCACACCTACTAGGGTTAGCAGGAAGACCAAAAGCTGTGTTGAGAAACACGTTTTATCAGTAGCCACGACTTGTGCAATAAAGAACTCGTTTCCAAGGAAACGAAGAGATATGGGTGCACATTATGTAATGAGTCATGTTGATGACATCGCGTTTGCATGCACTCTCCTGGACAATGGTTCCTCGATCAATCTGATGCCTACATCCCTCTATGAGCGGCTGAATCTCGGACCTCTTAGAAAATCTAGAGCCCTCCTACAATTTGCTGATAAATCAACTAAGAGGTCCCAAGGAGAATTGAGGAACATTGTGATCAAAGTCGAGGGACAAGAATACATGGTGGACTTCACTGTCCTGGATATGGAAACCCCTCGTAATTGGAGAGACTCCCAGATCATTTTAGGTAGGCCCTTCCTCAGAACAGCAGGGGCCTTATTTGATTATAAGATCGGGAAGATTCAGTTACAAACTCCAGGCGGAGATGAGGAACTTGAAATGAAGCAGACAAGATGGCAGAGACCGGATTCAGAATCCAGCACCGAGTACTCTTCTACCGGAACAGACTACGAGCATGTAGACTTAGTTGGGCCATGGAGACAGAACCCAGCCAGCTTCGATGTGTCCATCTTCTCCGAAGATGATCCAGTGCACGAGTCAGTCTGCGAGATCCTCAGGAACGAGTACAGCTCTAAGCCTGCATCGCCCTACATCTTCGATGACGTAGAGGCCCAGTTGGACCTGTCAGTCCTTACATCTCTAGGACAATCGGAAGATGAGGATGATGAGTCGGACGAGGCGTTTGCTGATTATATGGAGACCTTTGACGATCCGACTCCAGAGCCGAACTTGGTGGCAGCAATCACAGAGAACGATCCAGCCACTTCCAACACTGAACCAGGACAGATTGAGCCAGATTTCTTAGACGAGCACACCATTCCTGAGCTCAAACCCTTACCCACAACCTTAAAGTATGCCTTCCTTGCGGGCCAAGACAAGAAATTTCCGGTCATCATCAGTTCGCAATTGACCAAGGAGCAGGAATCTCGCTTGCTAGAGATCCTAGAGAAAAACCGCAAGGCAATAGGCTGGAGCATTTCCGATCTCCACGGGATAAGTCCCGCTCTGTGTTCGCACCATATTTACTTGGAGAATGAAGCCAAACCCTCTCGTGAATTCCAACGTCGGTTGAATCCAAATTTACGAGAAGTCGTGAAGAAGGAGATAGAAAAATGGTGCAACGCGGGTTTCATTTATCCAATCTCCGACTCTAGGTGGGTGGCCCCAATCCATGTTGTCCCGAAGAAGTCGGGAATTCAGACGACCACCAACGAAGATGGAGAGGAGATCGTGACGAGAGTACCCACATCGTGGCGTGTCTGTGTGGATTACAGACGCTTGAATGCTGCGACGAAGAAGGATCATTTCCCCCTACCATTCATTGATCAGATCCTAGAGAGATTGGCGGGAAAAAAGTTCTTCTGCTTCTTAGATGGGTTCTCGGGCTACAATCAAGTAGCCATAGCTCCAGAGGACTAGGAAAAAACCACGTTCACATGCCCCTTTGGTACCTATGCTTTCAGGCGCATGCCTTTTGAGCTATGCAATGCTCCAGGTACTTTTCAAAGGTGCATGATTGTTGTATTCGCCGAAATGGTCGGCGAATTCCTGGAAGTCTTCATGGATGACTTCTCGGTCCACGGCGATTCTTTCGATTCTTGTCTTAGGAATCTGGACCGAGTCCTCAAAAGATGTTGTGAGGTTAATCTGGTGCTCTCCTGGGAGAAAAGTCACTTCATGGTGACGGAGGGCATAGTGTTGGGGCATGTCATCTCCAAGAGAGGAATGGAGGTTGACCCTGCCAAGGTGGATGTGATCAGACGACTCTAGCCACCCACCAACGTAAAGCAGTTGCGGTCGTTCCTCGGGCATGTTGGATTTTATCGGAGATTCATTAAGGATTTTTCTAAGATTGCCCGACCGCTAACTGAGCTTTTAGGTAAAGACATGGAGTTTATTGTTGATCACAAATGTCTTGAGGCCTTTAAGCTTTTACAAGGAATGATTATGGACGCACCCATCCTGCAAGCCCCAGATTGGTCTCTACCTTTTGAGATCATGACGGATGCCTCTGATTATGCTGTTGGGGTTGTGTTGGGACAAAGAAGAGAGGGCGTCCCTTTTGCAATTCACTACGCAAGCAAAGTGCTTGATTCTGCTCAGTGTAACTATACAGTTACGAAAAAGGAAATGCTTGCGGTAGTGTTTGCCTTAGACAAATTCAGATCTCACCTAATTGGATCCAAGGTAACTGTGTTCACTGACCACACGGCACTACGGTATTTGATGGAGAAGAAGGACGTGAAGGCGCGTCTTCTTTGTTGGATTTTACTTATCCAGGAGTTTGATTTGGACATGATAAACCTGGAAAGAAGAATGTAGTGGCCGATCATCTTTCTCGTCTCGAAGATCTTAATACTTCCGAGGTTTCACCAATTCGAGACTCCTTCCCTGACGAGTCGATTTTTGTTATCGACTCACTCCCATGGTACGCCAATATCGTGAATTATCTTGTCTCCAAGAAAGTTCCCGAAGATTGGCCCAAGAACCAAATCGACCGACTCAAGTCGGACGCTAGACACTACCATTGGGAGGATCCGATCCTTTTCTTCGAAGGACCGGATTGTGTCTGGAAACGGTGTATTCCTCAGGAGGAATACCAGAGTGTCCTTTCTTTATGCCACAGTTTGGAGGCAGGAGGACACCACTCCGAGAAGAGGACCGCATGGAAGGTACTTCAATGTGGCTTCTACTGGCCGACTCTGTTTCGCGATGCCACCGCCTTCGTGAAGTCGTGCCCAGTTTGCCAGAGAATGGGAGGAACCGTTGGTTCCAAGGATGAGATGCCAATGCAGCCGGTCATCATTTGTGATGCCTTTGATGCCTGGGGTATCGATTTCATGGGCCCGTTCCCTGTCAGCCACGGGTTCGAATATATCCCTTCTTGCGGTAGACTATCTGTCCAGATGGGTGGACGCTATCCCGACCCAAGCCGCAGACAGCAGGACTGTCTGCAAATTCATCAGAGAGCACATAATCTCTAGGTTCGGGATCCCCAAAATGATGATATCAGACGGGGGTAGCCACTTCGTGAATCGGGAGGTGAAGAAACTCCTGAAGGATTATGGCATTGAACACCGTGTCGCGAGTCCTTACCACCCACAAACCAATGGTATGGCTGAGGTGTCAAATAGGGAGGTGAAAACCATATTGCAAAAGCTTGTCCGCCTGGACAGGAAGGACTGGTCTCAGATCTTGGATCAAGTCCTCTGGGCGTATAGGATAGCTTACAAGACACCATTAGGCACCTTCCCATTCCGAATGGTATTCGGAAAGACGTGCCACTTGCCCGCAGAGTTAGTGCATAAATCAGAATGGGCAATCAAGAAGGTCAATTGGAACACACACCTGGGTCAGAAGCAGAGAGACATGGATCTGAATGAGCTTGTGGAAGTCAGAAACTGCGCATATGACAACAGTTTGATGTACAAGGACAAGGTGAAGCGTTGGCATGATAGGTATATCAGACGAAAGACCTTTGTTCCTGGACAGAAGGTATGGTTGTTCAATGCTAGGCTGAAGATTTTCCAAGGCAAGTTGAAGTCTAAGTGGACATGCCCATTTGTCGTCCGTACGGTGCATGATAGTGGATGTGTCGAGATCTCAGATCTTGCGGATGATGCACCGACATTCCTAGTGAATGGACAGCTGTTGAAGCACTTCGTCGAATCCAATGAGCAGTTAGTCCATGTTGAGGAGATTGTATTCATGCGCGAGACAGATACAGCAGATACACCTCGAGCCGCGTATGAGACCTTGCAGCAGTGAACTCCAGCCATCCGCAGCATCCTCGAAAGATTCAGACCGACTCATCTGTATATATCATCATTTTTGTGTACATCCTACCCTTTCTCCCACGACTCTAGTAACTCAGCCCCGTCTCATTACATCACTATCTTGGACTATACTTAGGATGACCAGATCCTAAGTATAGGGGAGAGGAGTCACTTGAGTCGATTTTTGTACATTCTCCAGATCACATTGGTCCTCATACTCACTTCCGTCCTATACTTAGGCTGACTTGAGCCTAAGTATAGGGGGGACCGATGACCGCCTTGTATACATTCATTCACTTCTCATCTTTCCCTCGTCTGCCCCATTTCTGATCTTCTTCTACGCTTAGGCTGTCAGAGCCTAAGTATAGGGGGGCGGGACGACTTCTATACCTGTTGTTACTTTAGCTCTCCTACGCTTAGCACGAGCTATGTCTTTTTCCTCGCTTTTCGTGCTCTGAGGACATAGCACACGCTAAGTATAGGGGGCGTGTATATATTACATATATACTTTACCCATAGCTCATATTTTCGCGTATTTGTGTATATATTATGCAATAAGTACGGTGGGTAAAAATTGAGTATATACATATATAATAGAAAAGTAAAGATTGTATGATATGATACTATGTATATTATTACAAAGTAAAGATTGTTGTATAATATAAAATAAAATAAAGGCTTCTTGTTTAACCTTGCATACCATCTCGGCATACAAAAAGAGTCTTGCATTTTCATAGCATGACATCTCATCGGCATACTTTGCATAGACAAAGTGAAAAGTTAGTGGGTTCTGAACTAAGTTATGAGCAGATATTGAGGATGGAATTGATTTGACCTTAATCCACCTAATTTCAGAGGAACCTTATAGGAACTGGAGTTAAGATTTTTCAGGTCAGGTGACTTAATTCTTTAAGTCTGCAAGTCTATGTTCATATGTTATCTTGACAAGCCTGAGTAGAGCACTTAACAACACACACATGACTCTTAGAGACAATGGCTTGACGTGCACCAACACTTTACACATGGCTCTCTACAGATGAGGTGATGAGGAGGCAGTTTCCTTTAGCTTGGGGTAGCATATGAGGGTAGTACTTCTAGGCGGAACCTCTCTTCTTCTTTTAGTGAAGGAAGTGCGCCTCAACTTGGCTAGTGGTGATGAAGGCTAAAGACAGAAGCCGTGGGTTGCAATAAAGCTTCAAAAGAGGGATAGTCTACTGGCTCAAGAGAAAATTTCTTGTATATTATGCTGCACCATGTAGATATGTTGTACAGAGGCATTTTGTGAAAAAAAATGCCAAAAAGAACTCCAAAAAAGTGGTGGGTCGGATTGAAAATTTAATAACCCCAACGGAGTGTACGTAGTGAAGAAAAGCAAAAGCTTATGGTCCCCATGTTACATCTCATGAAGCTTGCAGCGGGAGACTTAGCACACTGGCTGAGCTCCCAAAAGTCTATACTTCTTCCCCCTCTTCTTGAGCCGGTTGCACTTGAACTTAGAAGGGAATACCCCGCTTCTCGAGGAAAGAGTTGCTAGACCGAGGCATTAGAGTTACCAGGTTGGGGGAGGTTGTTTCTTTGTTACTTCTGAGGTGGGCAGTCATATATCACTTACACTGCATGAAAAGATTCATGGTCATTAGAGTTTGTGTATGTAGACTTGTTCTGATCAGGTGTGTTGAGGAGTCTTGAATAGAAGACTTGTGGAACTTGAAGTCTGTCAAGTCTTAAACTCAGATCCCAATAAGGTTCCGACACATAATTAATCCAAAGGTTAAGTCAGGCTCCATTTTTAACTTTTGTTCATAACCTTGGTATGGAACCCAACATCATTTCACTCTTGCATTTCATTTAGTTGCTCGGGGACGAGCAAGGTTTAAGTATAGGGGGTTGATGAATCTATGATTCATCACTTCAAAAGTCAAAATAGAGCCTTGTTCCCGAGAAAATAGATGCATGTTTCCCTTTATATTGCATAAATAGCATTCTTGCATACATTCATAATTCATACATGTTAGCAGTCCATTTGCATTTAAATAAGAATCCAAAAATCACTTGTAAAATACCCATTCACTAAAATAATCTCTTCTCTATAATTTGTACTCCTTAGTTAATCATATAGGGAAGAATACCAAAAATCCCCTTTGTAAAATAGCCAATAAAGCCTGAGAACCCATGTACACTAAAATGCACATAAAGCCCTCATACAAACTCCGAATTAGGTCTACTGACTCTTAGAATACTACACATTAAAAGACCTTTAAAATGAGACTAATTTCATTGAATTTGGAGCTTGTATGGGAAAGTTGGGTTTTGGGGCCCCTTTGTATACTACATATATGTATATTTGTATCCTTGTGTTTATGTATCATATTTGACCTCATCTCCATCTTTGGTCAACATGAAACTTGTAGATCTCATCAAGATCTACAACTTTCATGTTTGGAGTTTTTCCAAATTCGGCCCCCTCTTCTCTCTACGCATGTATCTTCTTCCAGCCACTCACAGCAGGCCACGTGGCGCCCTCTGGTTGCGCCACGCGGCCCGCTTCCCCTTGCCTCATCCACCTGCATCCTCAACCGTTGGATCCTCTTTGATCCGACGGCTCAGTCTTTTCCACGTACGCCCCTTTGTCTGGGCCGTCATATCATCTCATGCCTTCAATCCGCACCATCCGCTCACGCCTCTTCCAGAGCTCGCCACGTGGCGGCAGATGAACCATCTGATCGAGCCCATCACAGCCGCTCCTCCGTTGGCGTTCCTCGTCCCTTCGATCCTCTCCATCTCCTCATCCAAGTCGTTCGCCCGCGCTTCGCCCAGCGCCCTCCAGGTGGCGTGATCACGGCCCATCATCTACGCGCCTTGATCTAATCACACACGTCCCATACCGCTTCGATCATCACCGTTGGATCACCAGATCCAACGGTGGAGCCCCATCGTCTACCTTCGGACGCCACTCGCCCACGATCTCTCCCCTTGCGAAACAAGCTGCCCCCTTCCTATTCTTGGCAGCACCTCATCCACCCTCTCCGACCACCAACACCACCACAATGGATAGCACTCCTCCCTCACCCTCGCCAGCTCCCTCGCTTCCCACGACTCCCACCAGAGTCGCCCCACATCGACCACAAACCTCACCTCGTCACCAGCCAACCCACCAACTCCATCCTATAAATACACCACCACGGCCAACTTCAGCCGCATCCGCCACTCCAGAGAGCTTCCCTGAGCTCCGAGCTTTCGATTGGTGACAGCAATTCAACGATTCCGTGAGCGATGAAGGGCTTCTTCTCCGGCGAGATCCACGGCACCGCCGCCGTGTTGCAGCCGCTCCTCCGAGTAGCTGCACGAGCTCGGGACCCTACCGATCCCTAGAGCGACGACCCTGGAACTCGAAACCGAGCTCCGATCCCCAGGTAACCCTCCATCCCCCCTCCGATCTTTTTCTTAATTTTTCTCTAACTTCTCCGATTTTATTCGCCGCCACCGATCATCCTCTCGCTCCTGTTCCATCTCGCCGAGCTTCGCGTCGAAGATTCCATCCTCGCGGTAGCTTTCACGTACCCCGACGACGCACGTCAACCTTCATCAGCTCAGCTCCGCCACTTGGCCGGAGCACCATCGCCTACCCATCTTCCTCACGCCTTAGGCCTCGTCGACTACCTCCACCTCTCCACAAACGCACGCACGAGCTCCGGCTCTCTCTTTAACACTTGCAGGTACCCCGCGTCTCATTGAACGGAAGCTCGCTGGAGTCATCTTCGAGCTTCATCGCCAGCAACCTTCGACGGCCCTCTCTCACTCCTGAGGTCACCAGGAGCTTCGTCGACCATCCGCGCATCTTCCGAGATACCTCTGACTCGCCATCGACCTTCACCGACGACGGGAGGGAAGGGCGGAGCAAAGACAGCAACGTCGGAGCCCCGCCTTCTCCTCCGCAGGAAACGGAGGGCCGTCGAGGATGAAGCCCCAGAGGTCGTTCGATCATCTCGATCGAACGGTTCGCAGTCAGCCACGTCGCCCGCCCACCGGAGCTGCCAGCGACTATAGGATCATTATTGATCCCACGCTCAGGAGAACGCCACGTCATCATCTTCAGCCTCCAAGGACCACTGTTAGATCTATCCAGATCTGACGGATTCTGATCTCACCATGCATCATCACCGCCATCCTTTGGATCGATCTTGATCCAAAGGCCCGCAGCTAGCCACGTCGACGAAGACCGAGCCTTGCCCCCAACCCTAGGCTCGGACGACCCAAAGCTACACCGAGCCTCACTCCAGACCTCCACCGTCGCCCGAGCCTCGGCCCGAGCCTCCGCAGCCATCCAAGCCTAAGCCGCCCACGTGAGGAGCACGTGCGGCCTAAGAAAATTACACAAAGGCCCTGGAGCTTTCCATATTTGCAAAAAGGTCCCTGTGAAGCTGAGCCCACGTGAGGAGCACGTGCCCTGTGGAGAATTTGCACTCTAGTCCCCAGCATTATAGGTAATTGCATTTTAGTCCCTGTCCGCATATTTGCTTATTGTATTTTTAACTTCCTGTATTACATTTGTACCCTTGTGTTTGCACGCATCCCTAAGATGCATTTTACATCATTTTGCAAATCTAAAAATTGCATTTTGTTGAGAAACTTGTCCTCTGTCTATTGGTCCACGTGTCACATTTTGTAATCTCAGTAGAATTCTTAATGAATTAATTGGTGCATTTTTTGACATATTTTGCCCAGCGACACCTTTTGATTTGTAGTTAATTCTTGTGCTTCCAAAAATCATCAAAAATTCACAGTAGCTTAAGGACAGTATTCTTAACATACCATAAAATTTCATGCCATTTGCACGCATATCGAGGCCTAAATAAATTGTTGAGTGATTTTCTTGTTTTAATTCTAATAAATTCATTTCACAGTGAAATTAAGATCTTTCAATTTTCCTGGATTCCTTATCTTGAGTGATATCTAGGATAATTTTGTTTCTCGAAAAAATTGTGATTTGTTATTTATTAATAATTAAATAGTGAAAATCACCCTGTATGCATATTTAATTTTCAGAAAATCTATTTAGTGTCTAAAAAAATCCAAAAAAATTAGGGTACCTCATTTTCATCATAATTAATCATCTGGCCAATTTTTGGAATTTTTGGATTTCATTTGATATCTTAATTGAATTAATTGTTATATTGGCCTGCATTTTTGCATGAGTCTGCATAGAAAAATAGAAAAAGACCAAAAATATTTTCCCTGAAAATCTCACACTTGATCTGTGTTAAAATTCACCTAAGGAGACAGTTGCCTCCCTGAGTTCGACCTTGGACTTCACCAAGTAAAAAAAAATTTTGCCGCTTGAAATTAACTCGAATCTAATTAAAGTGGTTTTTGACTAGCCTCTCGTATCCGACTGCAACGAACGATTAAAAGTAATTTGGACATTAATTTGCTCGAATTAACTAAGGTTGCGGGACGTTTGTCAATACTTTAGCCATAACTCGTACTTTCGTATTTTCTTAATAAATATGGCTAATTTTACTTATTAAAATTCATTATAAACCTTAATAAAAAGATGTGATTATTCCTCAAATTCTTTTTAGATATACTGATTAATAAATCAGGTGAAAATATTTTTTGCAAAATGTTTGAAAAATAGTTTGAAAATCTTTTTGAAAG
This sequence comes from Ottelia alismoides, assembly GCA_037367405.1. Classification (NCBI taxonomy): domain Eukaryota; kingdom Viridiplantae; phylum Streptophyta; class Magnoliopsida; order Alismatales; family Hydrocharitaceae; genus Ottelia; species Ottelia alismoides. Next base: position 475,104 of record JAZKJV010011424.1, read on the forward strand.
ATCTTTTAAAAACTATTCGAAAATGTTTTGTTACATGTTTTCAACCTTTGTAAAAATAGTTAGATTGAAAAAAAATATTTTCGGTGTGTGAAATAAAATGTTTGAAAAACTATTTGCAAATGGTTTGAAAAATGGTTGCAAAAATACTTGAAAAATCTATATATACTGTTTGGAAAACCTTTGCAAAATGATTTTCAAATGTGTGAAAATTGTTTGTAAAAATTATTTTGGACTGTAGTTTTCAATATTGTTTGAAAACTTGTGTCAAATAAGTTTGAGGAATATATACATCAACCAAAAATCCACTATGTATATATTTATAAAATTGATCACTTACCTTTGTGAATTCTTAAAATCCATTTCTTGTATATATAAAGAAGCACTCCCGCGTACATAGTTTTCACCTAGTTTTTAGCCAAAACCTTTTTGTTTTGAAAAATTCCAAAAACATTTGCAAAATTAAAATCCTAAAACATTTGAAAACCTTTTTCAAAAAAATAAAAAAATGCATATGCATCATCTTTTCAAAAATCCATAAAAAGCTCAAAATCTTTGAAAATTGCATCACAAAAATATTTTCTGCATTTGCATAGCATAAGTATTTTTCGGATTGAGTTTGAAAATTGAATGAGTCTAAGTAAACTCCGAAGATTGGAGCTTTGTTAGACCTTAAATCTACCTAATTAACATGAACCTATTAGGAGCTGGAATTGAGGTACTTAAGGTCTAGTTGACTTAATTCTTTGAGGATCACGGACTTGGTTCAATGAATTCTTGACTGCCTAATTAGAGTATTTCGGAGCACACGCACAACTCTTGTTGATAATGACCTAACTTGGACACTTGCACCTTTCACATGGTTCAACTCAGTTGGCGTGGTGAGGAGGTTGGATTTGTCAGTATGAGACGCACATAGGTGGAAACACTTGTCCTCCTCTAGGGAGGGAAGTGCGCCCCAACCCGTCCTATAACGATGAGTTTCAAGGATAGGAGATCGTGGGTTGCAATAAAGCTTCAAAAGAGGGATAGTCTACTGACTCAAGAGGAAAAACTCCCTATGTAAATGCTGTTGTATATAGTATTAAAAAAATGCAAAAAAGCAAAAACTCCAAAAAAGTGGACAGGCCTATACAAAAATAAAAATGTCTGCCGGAGTGTACATATGTGTATAGTCAAATAAGCAAGCTTGAGCTTCAAAGTCAAATCATGGGAGCCTGTAGCTGGATGACTTGACTACACTGGTCTTGCATCCTAGGATAGGTAGCTACACTGGCTACCGTCCATTCTTCTCTTCACCCCCTCCTCTAGGGCTGATTGCCACTTGAACTTAGAAGGGAATACCCTGCTCCTTGAGGGATGAGTTGTTGGATTGGGGAATCATTGGGTTGTCATATTGGAGAAGTCAGTTTCTTTGCCATTCTAGTTGGGGAGAGCCACCATCACTTACACTGTACGAGTTAGATTCATAGTCGTAAGGGTTGCGTATGAAGTGAGATATTTCTGACCTGGCTATTGAGGAGACTTGAACAGAGTTTTGGGATTCTCAAGGACCGTTGGATTTCAAATTCGGTTCTAAATAAGGTTCCACCCACACTAAAATTCTGAAGGTCCGACTTAAGCTCCAAACTTTGATTTCGTGAAGACAAGTTTGATAATTAAACTTAATCCAACTTTCTTATTTTTCTTTTCTTTCTTTTTCTTTTTGCACTTATTGCATAAGTGTTTGCTAGGGACTAGCAAAGGTAAAGTATAGGGGGATGATGAATCTAGGTTTCATCATCTTTATTATATCATTTTGGCCTTAAAAACCCTAGTAAATGCATGTAAATAGGCTTAATTTAGGTATTTTAGCATTCATGCATCATTGTGTAAATATTGCATAAAATGCGGTTTTTAAAGCCAAAATTATAGAATAAAGAAAAGAAAATAAAAAGAATAAAATATTGTAAATATTTTATGACCCGAAACCCCGAGACCTAGGCATCTTGATGAATAGGTCAACAAGGAACAAAGTAGGGGGAGATAAGGTCAAATACAGTCAAAATACCTATACTTTTTAATTCATTCTTTATTCATTTTGGGACATATTTTTTGTTACTCTTTTATACCTCAAATAAAGAAACTTTGTACATGAAAGTTGTAGATAATTAAATAAATAAAAATACAAAATTGATTTCAGTAAAAAATAATACATAGATAAAAAGTTATGGTCTGAATAATATTGCAGAACTCCAACTTCCCAGACCTGTATCTTGCAAATAAAAACTCGAAATATACCAAACTCACCTTTAATTGTATATAGCGTAAAATAATCTATTTAATGGAGGTGGTTTCGTATTTTTTGGAGTTACGGTTTGAAAATTGAGTTTTGGACCCTTGTTGTATACGTGTACAGATTAAAATATTCAATTTATTATTTATTTATTATTTTTGTAATTTTATATTTTTATAATTTTGTAAATATTACTTATAATATATTTGTATATTAAAATCGGAATACTAACTCAAAAGAAATACAAAATAAAAATACTTGTATAAAATATACATAGGTATAATACATGTATACATACCTACATTATTAACACTTCTATTTTATTAAATATACAAAACACTTCATAAAAACAAAATAAAAATATATTTAAGTGTATAAAATTACTTTATAAATATATAAAATAATAAACAAAAAATAAATAAAATTAAATAAACAGAATAAAATAAAATACTTAAATATATAAATATAGATACCTATAAGGGGTATAAATGGTAACTTGTAATTATACACCCCATAAAAATAAATAAAAATCACTATAAAATAATTTATAAAAAATAAACATTTTTTATTTTATAACCAAAATGTAATTAATCCATTTTCTATTTTTAAATGATTTTTGAAATATTTTTAGGGGATTTTTCCTAGTTGGTCCACGTGGACCAACCAGGTTGGTCTGACAGTTGACCTTGGTCAACTGTCTGACCTCCTCCCTGCCTTGTGTCAGAGCATTGTTTTGTCTCTTCTTCTCCCATTTTTCCAAGTCATTCCTTTCACCAATAGACTTAGGTCCCTTCACGACTTTTGATCACCTATGAACCATGATTCACACCTATAGGTTTTTTCGAGGATTGGGCCGCCGATTCGCTCTGTCCACCTCGTTCTTTGGAGCCTCTCCACCATTGTTTCAAAATAGCCCCGCCACTTCAATCAGAACTTGAACCGCATTTTGACCCTTGTTTGGCTTCGTGTGGTGTGCTCCGGACCGGGCTCGGTGACAGGGAGACCTCCAGCAGCCCAGGCAAGGCCGGCCAAGGGCAGAGGGCGTGTTCCACCCCCCCCATCTCCGGCTCCGGCCGTGAGGTTCCACCTCTGACCTTGACATCCATTGAGGTCCGTTTGTGTCATATTTCGTGCATTTTCTTTGTCGATTAGTTAGCTGGTAGTCTTAGGATTTATTTCGCGCTCTCATCTTGTTGTATCGCCGAGTATTTCGCCCCCATCTCGTAACAGATCACGTTGCCGGAGCTCTTGAGATCCGGCTATCTTCACCACCCCACGCACTCCACCCTTTCGCCCAATAAAAGCCAGGATTCTTGCGCCCTCGTGCTGCTGTGTTTCCATTCTTCTCGCAGGACCTGAAGGAGGCGTTAAAGCCTTGGATTTTGACGAAGGAAGGCCCCAGGTTGGCTGAAGCATCGTGAGCTCCAGGGGCTCGAACTCCAGCCCCCGGGCATCTTAGAACCACCTGGACATTGTGGAGGAGCAGCAGGAGCAAAACGCGCCCGTCGGCTGTGGGAATGGTGGTCGGAGGCGAGCCTAGCAGCTGAACAAAGCTCGGCACCGCCGAGTTCTTCCTTGGTTCATCCATCTGCCCCCTACACCGTTGGATCAAGAATGCTCCTTCCCGGCTAGCAGATACCGTCGGATCGTGGCCAGCCTCAGCCATTGATCGCATGTACCCGATCTAATCTCGACCATTCATTGCGAAGCGGTACGGCCCGTCGGATCAATGCCACGTGCCTTAAGTGAATGATCTTAACCCGTCGGATCCATCAGGACTTTGGGTATTTTGCGTTTTCCCTCCCAGAGCTTTTTTTTGTATTTCGGATTAGTATTAAATCATTTGTTTGTCGTGTAAACATTATCGGAATTTTTGCATTTAAAACCGCACGTTTTTGATAATTCCTATATAGTCCCTGACAGGCGCGCATGCAGCGCGCGTGCATATTAGGGATTTTTGTACCTATGCCCTTGCGGGTTGTATGATTGGTCTTTAGTCCTTGAAAGTTGATTTCAGTATATATTTTTGTGAAGATATTGCTATTGTGCCCCTCATACTCTACTAGATTTACATCAATGCCCTTGCTTGCATATAGTTTCTTGTAGCTTCCTCTAACTTTTGCATGCATCCTTCAAATCCCAAAAAAATCTCCAAAAATCACATTAAGTCTCTGTTGCATAGTATTTTAACGACATATTTTTATTTTTCATAATTATTACATTTTAATATTTATTAAAAATAAAAAATAGCCATTTTCAGCACTGTTTGCATTCGAAAATCCATAAAAAATATAAAAACACTCCAGAAAAATCCCAAAAAAATATATTTTGTTTCCTTTATATGTTTTAACTTCAGTCCAAAATTCACTAAAAATTACAAAACAAAACTCTTAAAAATTACAAAACACCAAAAACCTCCCAAAAAATATTAAAAATCCATAAAAATTCCTAAAAATACAAACTTTGTCTCTAAATTTTCTTGACTTTATTATCTCTTAGTGAAAATGAATTTGGAGAATTTTTGTTCTGTTTTCGATTTTATTTCTCCATTTTCGTTTCAACCTTGTATTTTATTTACTGTTTTCCCTTATTTTCACCTTTAAAAATACCAAAAACATTTAGAAAAACCCCCAAAATCACAAAAACAGTAAAAAATTATAAAAAGACCAAAAATATTTTATTTATGAATTTTTGAGTATTTTTACATATTTCTATAAATACCTTAGTACCTCCTTTCTTATGTTGTATATATATTCCAATATTGGAAAAGAAAATTTAAAAATATAAAATATAAAAAGAAAATATAAAATCAGAAAATCAAAAAAACCAAAATACAAAAATATAAAATCAAAAATTAAATAAAAAATATAAAATTAGAAACCCACAAAAACATAGCTTAAATAGACATTTGATCACATTCACATTCTTGTGCATTCACTTGCCCCGTTCTACCTGTCTGCTCCCTGTGTTCGACCTCTACACATACTTGCACCTATACACATCTTGTTGTAGAGTTATAATAAATTTGAAATCCACATACACCTTCATTGCTTTATTTTATTGTTGTGGGTTAATTGTTGTTTGAATCAGGATCTTTGAGCGGTCACCGCATCGACTGCGGTTTCGCCTTGTGAAACCGTACGACCCTCTATTTCCTCGGTTCAACAGTGTGTTTGAGGGTCAATGTATTGGTGTGTGTGTGTGTGTGTGTTGGTGTGTATGTTGGTATGTGCGTGTGTGTATTGGTGTGTGTATGAGAGAGAGAGTAGCTTGCCCTCATCTATATCTTTGTCATATCCGAAGGGCATTTAGTAAATTATGTTTAGTGTCCAAAAACTCAAAAAAACTTCAGAACTTGTAAACATCACTAAAAATTGAAATAGTATCAAAAACCCAAAAACAAAGTCCTATTTTCTTTTATATAATATTGTCTATCTAGGAAAAATATAGGTATAATTTTAGGACTTCATGTTGAGATATTGGTAGTATTTTTTTGAGTGTCCCATTTGCCTTATTTTCCAAGTATCGAATTGCTTGTTATATCTTATTGATTGCATTTTCTAAAAAATTCTTAAAAAATTCAAAATTAATTAAAACATAACAAATATTTTAGAATCTTTATTTTGAATTTATTTGACCTATTTTAAAAATCTAAAAATATTTTCTCTATTTATTTTATCTCTCTCTCTCTTTTAGTATATATATATGTCATTATTCTTTATATTATTATTACTATAATTTTATTTATAAATATGAAACCACAAAAACATTTGAATATTTAAAAATCAAATAAAAAATTAAAAACCCACAAAAAAGAGACTTATGGACAAATAGTTCACAATCACATTTTGTGCATTTATTTGCATGATCTATCCTGCGTGTTATCTGTGTTCGACACTCTACATACTTGCACCTTGATGACACGTCTGGCAACTCAGGTGAAGTAAATAAATAAACAAGAGTCGTTGCAGCCTGAATCACCAAGCGTGATCAATCAGGAAGAGTAAAACCACTATGAAATATCAAGCAAGCAAAACGTGTAAGCAGTTCGCAATTTTTATTTACCTCATATAGCTACCAGGGTCCAACACAAGGAGCACAAAGGAGATACAAAGTAGTCAAAATTTTCAAAATAAAGCAATTTTTAGTGTTTTTTAATTTTGCAAATTATAAATTTTTGGATAAAAGCAAACAAGCACAGAAGATAAAATAAGTACGCAGCACTTTTTTGTATTTTTCAAAATGGCTAAAAATACTCAAAAAATTACAGAGAAACTATTGTTGGGTTTTATAGGTTTTGAAATGTTTATGGAAAATTTTAGAAGTTTTTATGATGTTTTTGTGATTTTGTAAAAATTAAATAGTGCTCGAAAAGGCAAACATTGCATAGCGAGGACTAAATTGTGACATAAAAAATACTTTAACTGACCCAAGGTCCTGGACTATAATTTTATATAAAAATAAATGTTAAGAGATACAAATAGAAGCCGGAAATGGAATTTTTGGAATTTTCTACGTTTTTAAATGATTTTTATAAGATTTTGGTTGTTTTGTATTTTTAGGGTTTGAAAGTGAATTTTCAAACCAAATTAATGTAAAAATTAAAACACATAAAAATGAATAAACATAAATTTTTATAGAATTTTAAAACATTTTTCACCTTTTTATGATTTTTATGAGACAAACAAGGATATTTTTGAATGTTTTTTAATTTTAAAATATAAAAACAAATAAAGTAATCCAATAAAATCACAGTAAATATTACACACTAATAAGAATTAATGGGTTTTAAGAAATTTTTCGAATTAATTTGCTATTTATTAAGTCCATAATGCAATTTGTAATTAGGCTTAGTTTACAGGGACCAATTTGTAAATAGATTAAGATCACAGACAAAACAATAACACAGTAGAAAAGCTCAAGCTTTATCTGCAAAAAGCCCACTCAAATCATGCGCATGCTCAAAACTGGATGCACAGGGGTATAAATGCAATTTTCAAAAATTAGCATTCATTCCATAACAATAGCAAAGTTCAGGACAAATGATGCAAATAACCCAAAAATCATGTGAGATTGCGCATGCTTTAGATTGAGAGGGACTAAACTGCAAATATATAAAAACTAAAGGTCCAAATTGTAAATGTCTTTAACTACAAAATTTATTTCATCGACTAAAGTGAAATATCAAAACATGCAAGGTAAAAAGGGAATCTACCCTTGCAAGGACATGTGGTGAGCATAGAGGATAGAGTTATCGTGCGGCTCTGATCGCCTCCTATTGCGGATCTAACATTGTACATGATGTCTGACATGTGCGTCAGATGCATCAGAGGGCATTTGATCTAACGGCTGAAAGGTTGCACTATCGGGTGACTGCAATGGAATCTGGCAGAAGGGGGTCTTCCAACGGTGGGGAGAAAGTCAACAAGAACTCCTCCTGGGTGAACTTCAATCGGCCCAGGGAAGAGATCTATTGGCCCGATGAAGCATCTGAGGGCTCCAGTAGTGTCATGAGAGGGTCCCACGTCCGATGGAAGGCTATGATGAAGTCAACGATAGTTAGATGGACATGGAGGTGCAACGCGACCCGGAGCTTCTTCGACTGAGCAGCTGGATGTCTAAATGGCTCCTTTGCGTGAACCGGTTCCTACAGAAGGGAGAAGGACTTGGGGTTGTGCTCTGGTCTAGTTATTATATGGGAAAACATAGAGAAGCGATGGGGGATGGTAGGTTGATATCCAACGTACTGGGGGGAAGGAGATCAGGTCCTAATCTCGACCCGATGGTGGTGCCTTAGGCGGGATACATTGTGTGAGAAGGTGCATGGTGTGGCGATGCATCAATCGGAGCAGGTAAGATGTAGATGACAGGCTCTAGATCTCGTGGTCGAATCTAGCGAACATCGGCGACGATAAAATGGGAATTGGAATCAAAATGATAAATGCATGGGATACAATAAGCTCCTAGAGAAGGTGGGTGGACGGGTCTTGGCCTCAACCAAACTGCGGCGGGCTGGGAGGCTACTCGTGGCGGAGCTTTGACCATGAATCGAGCAACACGCCTCCATGCTTCTCCAAACGATCCTAAATTGCTCCTCGAGTGGTTGTCCCTCCACTAAAGATGTCCATGGAAGAAAAGGGTGCTAGGGACGAGCTGTCGAGTTCTGGAGGAAGACGAGAGGTTTTATAGGGTTCCCCAAGGCCTGGAAAGATCGAGAGAATGCGCGCAACCTTAAGAAGATCAACGCCTTCCTAAGTATCAGTGAGGGTCACAAATCCTAGGAGGAGGCTCGGGCAAAGAATCGGGCAAGACATAGTCAGAGTCAGGTGAGAAAAGGCGGAGAAGAGGCTCCGACGAGAGGGCAAACAACCCCACCCAACTGGAAGAGACCTTGATTGAGGTCAACGATCTGACGTGGAGTAATAGGAATTCAGATATACAACATAAATGGAAACTCAATAAAAAATAACAAATGAATTTAAAATAAAAAGTGTATAAAAAGAAAATGATTATTATTTTTCAAAATAGTTTTCTTGATTTTTAATTATTTTATGAAAAATAAAAGAAACTATATACAATATATAGCATTATATACAGGTATATTATACCTATATATTATATACAAGTATTTTATTTTATATTTTTAGAGAAATACCCTTATTTTATATTTTATTTATTTACATCATAATTTTAAATACATAAAATAATTTTTATTTTTACAATTATTTAAGGGTAAATAATAAATAGTGAGTGTAGAGTATACATGTGTATTTTGTTCAAGGAATTAAGGATATTATTTTTATTTTATTTTTCATTTCATGATTTGTTATTTTATTTTGATATTATTAATAAAACTATATACAAGGGTGTAAAAAAGAATCATTTAATTTTGACAAAAATAAATATATAGATAATATGTACACGTATAAGTAATATGTACAATACATAGTGATCCCTATCTCTATTATTTTCTCTTGCGATCAGGTCAAGGCTTGACCTTCTCTTGGGTTTTGGGTCACTCTTCATTTATTCTAAATATATCATTATTTTTATTTTCTCTTTATTCTTTTATTTATCCCTAAAGTATGCTAACTATTATACTTACAGGTATCCACATGATGTTTTGCCAATAAAAAGAGCTAAAATAAAACAATAAAGCGTGAGAATCATAGATTCATCACCCCCATATACTTTACCTTTGCTAGTCCCTTAGCAAACACTTATTTGAAAAAGAAGTGAAAATAAGAAAGGAGTGAAAAGAAAAAAATTGATTATTAAACTTCTCTTCATTATATTTAAGTATGGAGCTCAATCAGACCTTTGGATTATTAATTTGTTGGAACCTTATTGGGAAATAGGTTAAAGACTCAACAGCCTCTAAGTTCCACAATGCTATGGTCAAGACTCCACAATAAGGTAGGTCAGAACAAGTCTGCATATCAAACTCTAATGACTATGCATCTTTCCTTGGTACTGCATAAAGTGATATGTAGCTCCCCACCTCAGAAATGACAAAGTAGCAGCCTTCACTTAACAAGGTAACTCTAATTCCCCAGTCTAACAGCTCTTTCCTCGAGGAGCGGGGTATTCCCTTCTAAGTTCAAGTTCAATCAGCTCAAGAAGAGCGGAAGAAGATAATAGACCGTGACCAGTGTAGCCACGTATCCCTAGGAGCTAAACCAGTGTAGCTAAGTCTCCCGTTGCAAGCTTCATGAGATGATATGGTGTAATATATAAGCTTTGATTTATTGACTATGTACACTCCGACATACATTTTATATTCAATCAGGCATGTCCACTTTTGGAGTTTTCTTAATTTTGCATTTTTTACATTTACATATGTACAACATATTTACATGGTGCTGCATATACATAAGGAGTTTTTCTTCTTGAGCCAGTAGACTATCCTTCTTTTGAAGCATTATTGCAACCCACAACTCATATCTTTAGACCTCAACACCGCCAAACCAAGTTGAGGTGCACATCCCTCCCTAAAGGAAGAGGAGAGGTTCTGCCTAGAAGTACTACCCTCGTATGCCACCCCAAGCCAAAGGATTCTACCTCCTCATCACCTCATCTGTGTTAAGCTACATGTAAGGTGCTGGTCCAAGTAAAGCCATTGTCTTTGAGAGTCATGCATGCGTTGTTAAGTGTTTTACTTAGTCTCATTAAGATGACATGTGGTTTTAATGCATTTCAAATAATACCTACAAATATTTGAAAATATAAGAATGGTAAAAATAAAAAGAATAAATAAATTGAATAAAATATACATATATATGGCACAACGGGGACCTAAAAAACTGACTTTCACATCTTAGCTCCATTTTAAATGAAACTACCTTCATTAGATAGATAATTTATTTTATGACAATAAAGGTAAGTTTAGTGAATTTTGAGTTTGTATGGAGGAGTTACTGATATGTGAAGTTTTCTTAATGGATTTTTCCTCTACGCATCCCAGTCATACTGTGTATTATCTTTATATGCAAACATTTTGTATTTTTCTTTATATTTTTATGTACAAGTTTCTTGTTGAGGATTTTATTATTTGAGATGTATCTGATGTAAAATAAATAGGGTACAAAATAGCTATTTATTGATGAATTAAATTTGTTTTGCGTGATATTTTATGTACAATTGGGTGCCTTATCTCCCCCTAAACTTATCGACTACGTCACTATTAACCTAGTTTCGAGGTCTACGGTCATTCAATGTCTTTGATATTTCATTTCTTTTTCTTTTATTTTCCTTATTATTTTTTTTAGAATTAAACACCTATATTTATACAATTTTTGTGAGTAAATTACTTAGTGTTATTTTTTACAAATTAATGTTATTTACATGTAATAATTAGGGATTTAAGGCAGATGAAAGAACAAAGGTGATGAAATAGAGAATCATCAAGGTTTCACTAGTCTGTTTTTCACATGAAACTTAAAATGACATAATACATGGATATAATAATGAAAACCCAAGGATTCATTTTAAAATATATAAAAATGAGAAAAACATGGGCAGGGAGGGCTAAGTTAGCTCCCCAAGCACTATTATATATATATATATGTATGTATGTATGTATGTATATATGTATGTATGTATGTATGTATGTATGTATGTATGTATGTATGTATGTAGGTAGGTAGGTAGGTAGGTATATACATAGTGAGCGCTTGAAATGAGGTGACATCTTTCCTTGATTATGAACAGATGTCATCTTAGGCCATTGGATGATGGGTGTATGAGTGAAATTGAAACCACAATATGGTTTTCATATTAATTAACATTTCTAAAATAAGGGACGGAATAAACTAGTGCTAATTTAGTAAAATACACATCATTGATTTTGATTTTATGTCAAGTGGTGTACATAACTTTCCAAAAATATATGATGGAATAAAAGCTCGTATTTTGAAATAATTGTTATAAATTTACAAATGATTGGGATAATTTATAATTTCGTATTATAAACTGCAAAAGCATACATTGATATTTGCGAATTTATGCGTAGATATGTTTCCTCATATATGGGGTGCTTAGATAATGAGTTCAGTAATTGATTTACTTGTGGGAAATTTTCTTAGAATGAAAGGATTTTTTGTTACAATTAAATTTTCTAATAAATAAGATAGGGTTAATTTCAAACAAACTAAATATGGTAGACATCATATGCCTGCTATTTTTAAGAAGTATTAAAATGTGTGGTATATTTGTTAAATTTTCAAATTAGGAAAATACGCATCATGGTACATGTCATATTCAAAGAATTTATGTCTAATCTTAGTATTGTTTGTAATACCTTATTTAGTTCTATATAGTTTTATTTTCAGCTAATATTATATGGGAGAAATACTTATACTATGTGATTTTTTATAAAATCTATGGTCTATTTTGTAAGTGCATGTGAATTTTGTAAAATGAAATGCTAATATCTTATTACATTGTTAGCCAACATTCTATGGGAGAAATGTTTGTAACCTACGATTTTTTGTAAATTTTGTAGTCTCTTTTGTAAAGTACATATGATTTTTGTAAAATAAATTACATGTTAATAGTGTATAAATATTTTATATTTCCAACTAATGTATTTTTCTATATCCGTGTCCATCAAAATTCATTATCCATTTGTAAAGTTTGTTTGGATTTTTGTAAAATAAATGCTTTCATTGTAAAATTTGAATCTTGATCTGTAAAATAAAAAGGCCAGTTAGTAATTTATCATATTTTCTTCAAAAAAAGTAAGACAATTGATAAAATTGTAAAACATGGTAACACAATATAAAACGTATGGAGTAAATATAATTTAATTCATTCAAATTGGAAATAAAGGATTATGAACAAAAATTGAGATAATGACCGAGATACCTCCGTTAAATAGTAAATCCTATCTGAAAAATAGACAAAACTTCCTTCTTGTTGAGATTGGACAATGAATGAATTTAAGCAAACCTCGTCTTCGTTTGAGATCTATTAATAAAAGAAACTAAAAATAATAAGAACCTAATACGAAAAAAAATATGTTTTGTATAACAAGAATTGGAACTCATATGAACAAATGAATTTAACCTGAATGATATTGAGATCAACAAGAGAGGAAGAACTCGATTAATGGATAAATACAAAGAACATAAAAAATTATAAAGAGTATGCACCTTCCACGTGCAACCACCTCTTGTCGTTCCATGCACCATCTTCTTTGTTGCCACGCATTGCCACCACCATCATCAAACACCTCCATCGTCTCCATGTGCAGCTACCACCTCCCATCAATTTGATGCGTTCTGAATGACTAATTTTGTAATTATTTGAGCAAAATAACAACTACTTGAGAAACAAGGGATTCAAAATGAAATAGAGATAATACGTACTAAAATTAACAATCATATGTAGATGTCATGAATGGTTTTATCAAAACCTAGTGGTTCCAATAAGAGGCGTTGATCTTTATCAAATGGTTGAAATAAGATGTCGCACCGTAAATACGGAAAGGTGGGACCTTACTTCAAGTTTTTCCTATATATATAGGATGTGGAACTTGCATCAAGGTACATGTAACTTTACATGCACCGATGCCTTACATTTTTTTAAAACGAAACCTTAGATGATTTACTTAGAATTATTAGTGAAATATGTGTTCTAAATTTCGTGAAAAATAAGCATTCCTTACATGCCCATCTAGAAGGGATAAATTTTAGTAATTCCGAGACCATTAAATTTTTACAATCTTGATAGAAGGGTTAGAAGTCTTGAAGTAAGATTAATTTTGAATGACAATATGCTGATATATAGTGATCTAAAATCTCTCAGGTTTGATTTCAAAAATTTAAAAAAAAAGCTAGAGGGGAAAAGGAGTGGGTGTACGTTACCTGCATCATGATGTAGGTTCCTTTCTCTCTAAATATGTATGTATGTATGTATGCTTGTATATATGAATTTTTCAAGAAACCCTTAACGCATTAGGAACTTATTGAGCACGAGAGAGAGAGAGAGAGATAGATAGATAGAGGATTTTTTCAATGAGACCTTAACACATTAGAAATTTAATGAGCATGTGATCTTATTTACAAAATAAAAATCCAACGACATAGATCAAAACACTTCTATATTATTTATGATTTTGAATCTTTTAGAATAGGAAAGTGATTTAATATTTTTTTTCAATTACTCTCTGACAATCAAATAGAAAAGTGGTCATATTTTCCTAAAAATCGCTCTCCATCTCCACCAAAATATTGACTCCCACACTGCCCACAAGTTTCTCTCCTAATGCACGACCCATGCACCACCCTTTCATATTTTTTTCCTTCAACCCTCCAGATGATTTACCTCCTCCTAAAGTTTTGGGTGGCCTACTATTATAGTTTTTGTTTTTTAATGTAATTTTTGTAATATATTTGTATAATTAATTAATATGTTACAAAAATACAAATCAAATCTAAATCTTGGGGGTTCAAGTTTGATTTTTGTTATTTTTAAAGTTTTTCACAATCATTAATGACGATTCGTTAGAAATGAGAAACATTCCTCGACAACGAAGGCAAATGTCGTGGATTGGCAACATGCAACACGATGCTTGATAAGTATCTATAGAAGTTGGGCTACCGTCGACAATAATCTTACAGTTTGGAATTTGTCAATGCATTATGAAATCTACGCTGGTTGTGAAATCACCAACGATAAAGGCGTACTATGGTGGTGTGGAAGCTAATGTTGAACAAACACGACCGTTGTCAGTACTATTGTTGGCAACATATTTCTTCGTGGAGGCTAATCATCAACGCTAATGGTTTTAGTTCATCACAGTTGGTTTATAGCCTTGGTGATCACCTGCTCTAGCATAGTGTAAAGAAGGGGTTTGTATTTTGAATCATTCGGTAGTAAATAATGACACACCATTTATAACTTCTGTAATATTCAATTATGTATTTTTTATATAGAAACATGTAATATTAAAGAGCAAAGTTGTAATTTAAATTCATTTAGTAATAACTAATATAACATATCATCTATAAGTTCTGCACTTTTTGCTTATGCATTGTACAATAATAAGAAGAGAGTTGTAAGTTTGATCCAAGTTCTAAAATATAGATTATGAATAGTAAGAAATACAAAGTTTGCACAAAAAAGAATCTATAGTTGTAAATTTCTACTTTATAGCCGTAAATCACACAAATTATAAAATCACACAATTGTAAAAGGTATATTCAAAATCTTCTTAAAAAACATTGTTTAAGATACTTATTTTACTAACGTGTTAAAATGAGAACAAGTGAAATTATCATTTTTTAAAATCAAGGATATTTATGTTATTTTGTAAAATAATTGTTGAAGAAGGCCAAAATCCTCTAGAGGGTCTTAAATAGGAGGCGAACTCAATGATATTGATCATGTGCTACATGTAGCTTCCCCAGGTAATTCTTTCAATCAGATGGACATTAACAAGCTAGTTAAAGGCCATGTGGTTCATTGCAGAGTAGGTATCTAAAAGGAAAAAGGTAGAGGAGAGATGCTTCTGCATTCATTCAAAAGATAGGCAGGCGGGGAGCAGGAGGCGGATCATTGAGCATGCAAAGTAATAATCATGCATGAGAGACAAGCATTGTCAAGATAAATGTGAAATCACGATCAACATCCAGTCAGCATAGATAGGGATGCCACTAAATCACGCTGATTCAAGTAGGTGTTTTGACAACTTTACCAATCTCATTCACCTATAATATTTGATATGGGGCATAGTTGCTGAGGGAGAACCATGATGTTACTTGACTATTGGACGATGGTTCCCACGTCATATATATACATGATGTTCTTCTTTAATTAGTGCCGTTGAAATGTAAAAAATGAAAACATGAGATTATGTGATCATTAATATTTATAGATTCATGTTTGTGTATTTTTACACGTGATCTTTTAAGTTTTCGTAGTTACACTTATGCTCATACTTTTTTGTAATAACACATGTACCCATATTTTTCTACAAAATTCACATTCTTACCCTTCCGTTAATGTAACATAGGGAAATAAATGTAATAACAGCTGTGCAACACTGTGAATTTTGGAAGATTATAAGGCATATGTATAACTGCTAAAAGAAACAAGGACATAAATGTAATTGCAAATGTTCGGAAGGACGAAAATGAAAAATTTGACACACACAAGATAATGATTTTATAAATGAATATGGATTAAAAATGATCGATACTAGTCCAAAACCCGACCTGCTGATATTCGCTGGTGGATGACATGAGCGGACGGGATTTAACAAAATGCAAGTAATGGTCAGGGCAGTTGGAATAATTCTAGATTGTCATAAATCCTTGCCTTTGCACGACGCACCGATCACGTCATCAGCTCCTTTCTTTCTAGATACGAATATGAAAAGACTACTTCCATATGTAGTCAACGCAGCGATGCCTTCGATGCAAAGCTTCTCAGATCTCTTCATAATCCCCATCCACACACCACAAATCCACCCCAACAAGAAGAAGATCAAGAAGAACCCACAAGGCCACAAATGGAGGCAGAGAATGGCGCCGTTACCAACTACAAGTCCCTCCTCTTCTCCGAGAACAGGGACTTCCTCATCCGCAACAATGGCGATCAGGTGAAAAAGATCCCTCCTTTTTCCCCCTCTACTTTAATCTTAACTCCGATTTCACGAATTGGGTGCCTTGATTCTGCGATGGTCGACTCAAAAGTAGTGATCTTTCGGTGGGTTTTTCGATGGCAGGTGAAGTCCCTGGACGGGAAGACCATAGGGGTGTACTTCTCTGCCCACTGGTGCGGGCCGTGCCGGCGGTTCACACCGAAGCTGGTGGATGTGTACAACGAGATCAAGAGATCAGGGTTTGACTTCGAGGTGGTGTTCGTTTCTGGGGACGACGAGGAGGAAAACTTCAAGGACTACTTCTCCAGTATGCCGTGGCTGGCCGTGCCATTCTCCGACAGTGATGCGAAGGAGAAGCTCAACGAGGCCTTTGGAGTGCAGGGTATACCGCATCTGGTGATCATCGACGGGCGGTCCGGGGCGATTGTGGAATCGGATGCAGTGGACTTGGTGAAGGAGTACGGGGCGGATGCCTTCCCTTTTAGTAAGGAGAGGGTGGCTGTCCTCAAGGAGGAGGAGGAGGACGCCAAGAAGAACCAGACAGTGACTAGTGTTCTTGCCACTGCTTCTCGCGACTATGTCCTCTCCTCTGATGGAACTCAGGTTCGCGATCTTGTTAGCACTGCAATTCGTTTAATTTTAGAATAATATTCCTTCCATTGATATGATGACCCACACAATCTTTAGTCGAACATGCCATGGAGCTTAGTTCTGATGCATTTGCAAAATTATAAGTACTTCTCCTTCCCTTTTACAGCAATGAGATTTATAATGCTTATCAACTATGAGTAGATTTTGAGATGTAGTTATTTGGGATGCTTTTGAATATCTATATGGTTGTTTTATAGACGATAATACATCTGGGATTGGTTGGAAATCGGATACCTGTTTCCTTAGAAGAGGTTGAGTTCTAGGATTATCGAGGATGGATTTATTGCATTCGCCATCTTGAACATGCAACCGTTTGATGGTGTTATAAGGAATGCCTGTTTTCATTTCTTGATGAGATTCTTTTGAGAAAATGGGTAATTTACTCAAGTAATTCAACAAGAAAGTACTCGATGTCTTGCCTAGAGATTGCTTACTGTGCAACTTCGGCTGATTTCAATAGACGTTCTCTTCTATTGAAATCTTTAAGAAACCTTATTTAACCTGCCCCTACCAAAGTAGGACCTGCTATTTATCTCTGTTTGTTAGCTTTAAGGAACCAAGGCTAATCCGTAGGTTAATTTTTTGCTATTGCTTTGCTTTGTAAAGAACATTGCAACGAGCAATAAGCATGAAGTTGTTGTAGGTATTGGTACAGTTTCCTTTGAGGAGTTGGGTGAGGAAATCGAGCTTCATTTCAAATACGTCCATCTCCTTTACTGCAGAGAAAATTTCGAAGCGTCGAGTGATATCCTAAGTGTTCGACAACATATGAGAACATGTTTTTGAATCCATCTAGTTCTGATGGTTGGCAACCCGTGAAGACCCAAACTGCTTCTATGAGTCCAACGGTCCATCATTCATGGGGATTGCTGTTAATACACTATTCTCTATAATCATAGACTTGATGATAAGTAAATGCACAATTTATTGGTACAAAGTCCGAACATCCACCTTGTCTGAAGCTTTTGTTGTGGTGAGATGCCTCAGAACATAATGCTTTATTCAACCTGATACATTGCAGAGCCGATTGTGTGATCTCCCCACATCACTGGTGGGCAAAGCCCGCAAACAACATCTACTTTTCTGGTGACATTGTATTATGATTTCTAGTTCTTCCTATTTAGTGAATCAATCTGTAAAGGTGCTATATAAAACCCAAAGTTAGTGCTTCATCTTGTACCCTATGTACCATCATTTCTCCACCATAGAAGGGAGATCCACTGCAACCATCGAGGAGTAAGTCCAATTAAGGGTGTGACTCGTACATCGTGTTTTGGTTGTTTCTCACGTGTGTGTGCTTGTTTTCTTGCTCATTCTGCATTTATTTGTCACTATTCATTCTATACTGAAATGCACCGAGGATTGTATCCTTAGATCCTATTCCATATCAAGCATGCGGAATTGTCCTTCGTCAGAAGTTAAGACTGGCGTTCTAGTTCTCTAGGATTCTGGCAACCTTTTCTCCTAAGAAATATGATTGGTAAAAGTCTCAAAATGGAACTGAGAGGCCAAGGCATCAGTTTATTGAACGGTTATTCCCCCAAAAAATCCACTTACCTTTATGCATAATTCAGGGGCCGAGCACAAACAGTTTATCATCATTTGTGGCTGATTTCTGGCATCTGACTACTCTTCTTGTATGGCCCAGGTAGAAGTCTTGATGCAAACGGCTTCCGGCGTCGACGATAAAAATTAAAATAAATTGGCGGGCGAATATCGGTGGAGAAGAAGGAGGGGTCGAGAAGAAGAACTCGTCGGTAACGAGGGATTTTGGGGAAGAAGAAGCGCGGGAGATCGCGTGGGGAAGGAGGAATCGAGAGAGATAGAGAGAATAATTCTCAAATTTGATTCATAATTGACTGCCTAAAAATGATGGACTACCATCTCTTTATATAGGAGAGATGGTTTACAAAAATAGTAAATAATTTAAAATTGACAACTAATTTTATCCTAATTGACCTCTAATTACCTTAATTGGACTCTAAATTATTCAATCGACCCAAATTATATTTAAAATCTACGAAATAAACGTTGAGATCACAGGCGATCTCAATTATTTAATTAGACCAATACGACTACTAAAAACGTAAATAAAATTGACTACTAGTTAATTAAATAAATGTGACCCTATAATTTGGGGTCACGCTGCATCAACTCTCCACCCCTTTAAAAATTCGGCTCCTGACGAATTGATTGATCTTCGGCTCGTCGATGGAGAATCTTAATTGGTTGATCCAATTTGCATTCTCTTCAACGTTACGTTTGTAGTTCTTTTCCACCAAGGGGTATGACTGCAATTGTTCTACCCCTTCATCCAAAAGATGGCCACAATATAGTCTGATTTGCAATTGGGCCTTTCAGCAAATATGGATTTTGGGAAAATTTTTTCTGCAATTTTTCCCAATCAAACTCCTTTCCCACCAACCGTGGGATTGAGATCCCGTAACATACGCCCCTTCGGTTAGGGCTTGGCAGGGCGTCGGGTGCATCTCGCACGGATGGAGACGGCGGCTCCGCAAGGGTTGGGGTGGCGTTGCGATGCGCAGAAGGGGGTGCGGCCAGGGCAGGTGCTTGTGCGCGGTCGGGTCGCAGTTGGAGTCGAGGCGGCGCGGGATGGTGGCACGCGATGGCGCCGGGGCGAGTGGTCGGGCGACCGCACAGAGATGGCGTGGAGGTGAAGCGCCGTAGCGCGCGGTCTTACGCGGGGGGCCTGCGCGGAGACACGCCACCAGGGGCGAGGGCGAGATCTGGCGCGCGTGGCTGGGGGTCGTGGGGCGCTCTGATGTGGCGCAAGGGTGACAGGCGATGGGCGACCAGGGGCTTGGAGGACCGTGCAACCTCACGGGGAGGTGCTCGGGCTGTGGCTGGGCGCGCACAATAGCGAGAGAGGTGCGGTGGGCGGAGCGCGAGGAGAGGCGCAGCTCGCGGTGGGCCGCATGGCAGGGAGGCGGGCGACCTGGAGGGGTTGCTGGAGTGGTGGGAGGTGCCGCTGGGGGTGCGGTGAGGGGCTGGATGGCCCGAGGGACCGTCGTGGGGGTTGGGGTTGCCATCGAGGACACCGTAGGTGATGGGGGCTGATCTGAAAACTCCTTGACAGCCACTGTTTCTTCATTTTTCTCTTCTAAAACGGTCTGGACAGCGGCCGGATCTTCAGTTACGGCGACGTTTTCTTCGTCAAAACTCGCGGTAGCGGCTTCAACGGATGGCGGCTTTGATTGGGCATCGCGGTAGGCCTCAAAGTAGGCCATTAAGTTCCGAGACATGGACTGGAGGTTGTTCTGCAAGTCACGTATCATGTCCCCCGTCTCTTTGAAGGTGGCGTCGATGGTGGAGATGGCTTGTCGTGTTTGTTCGGACGAACGATGATGTCGGTGCGAGCGCCGGGACGGATCGTTAGATCGTGAGGTCGATCTAAATGCCATGCTCTGATACCAATTGATGCAAACGGCTTCCGACGTCGACGATAAAAATTAAAATAAATTGGCGGGCGAATATCGGTGGAGAAGAAGGAGGGGTCGAGAAGAAGAACTCGTCGGTAACGAGGGATTTTGGAGAAGAAGAAGCGCGGGAGATCGCGTGAGGAAGGAGGAATCGAGAGAGATAGAGAGAATAATTCTCAAATTTGATTCATAATTGACTGCCTAAAAATGATGGACTACCATCTCTTTATATAGGAGAGATGGTTTACAAAAATAGTAAATAATTTAAAATTGACAACTAATTTTATCCTAATTGACCTCTAATTAACTTAATTGGACTCTAAATTATTCAATTGACCCAAATTATATTTAAAATCTACGAAATAAACGTTGAGATCACAGGCGATCTCAATTATTTAATTAGACCAATACGACTACTAAAAACGTAAATAAAATTGACTACTAGTTAATTAAATAAATGTGACCCTATAATTTGGGGTCACGCTGCATCAAGTCTTGGCCCAAGAATCAGGTGCTCATGGAATCTTATATTATGCCTAAGATGTTTCCTCGTCTCCTTTGTGGTATGATCGTGAACCAAAAGAATAATCTGTGTTCGCCTCCAAGTATTGGTAGTTTCTACTTTCATAGTTTGATCACTTTTATTGTACAAACATTTTGAGCGAAACTCATTATGATTTGTCGATTGCATCCTAATAATATAACATCAAATCAAACTTTGTTTGAATGTGGAGTTCAAATTGTGGATTTTTAAATCCAAAATCCATAATATCTTGAGGTGCTGTGATGGAAAGCAGACCTCTTTTTTTCCCATCAGAACGTTACGGATATCCAACCGAAATTTCAGATTGAAAGCTGGAAGTTTATTACAAATTTATCTTGCAATGGCAAATGAAGGTGATTTTATGAAAGTTATAATTCTTATAAAATTAGAATATCAACTTACACACTTCTAAAAAACACCTTTTCTTATATATATATATATGTATGTATGTGTGTGTGTATATATGTGTGTGTATGTGCATGCGCGCGCACGCGTGTACGCATGCGCGTGGGCGTGGACGTGGGCATGGGTGTGGCTGCCCCGCCTCATTTTTGCACAAATATTTTTATTTTTTTACAAAATATTATCATGTATATTCATCTATATACCTCTCCTATATGTCATTCAAATTTCATCAGAAACGGAGATTCCTATGCCCTCCATCTAGAACAGGTCGATTACAATAATGTTTAAACTGTTAAAATTATCTGTTCTAGATGGAGGGCATAAGAGTCTTCGTTTCTGATGAAATTTGAATGATACATAGGAGGGATACATAGATGAATATATATGGTAATATTTTGCAAAAAAAAAATAAAAAAATTTTGCACGAAAATGGGGGCTGGGGCGGCCCCAAATTTTCCATATATGTATATATATAGGTTTCAATGGAGCTGCCCCCTGCCTCTTTTTCACGCAAATTTTTTATTTTTTTATTGCAAAATATCACCATGTATATTCATCTATGTATGCCTCCCATATGTCATTCAAATTTCGTCAGAAGCAGACTCTTATGCTCTCCATCTAGAATAGGCCGATTACAGTAATGTTTAGACCAGTAGAATTACATGTTTTAGATGGAGGGTATAGGAGTCTGTTTCTGACAAAATTCGAATGATATATTGGAGGGATATATAAGTGAATATATATGGTGATATTTTTCAAACACACACACACACACGCACGTGCACATGCCCACGCCATACATTGCACGTGCACGCACACACACACACAAACACAAAACTTGGCTCCCCCATTTTTCATATTTTTTTCATTTTTTGAAAAATAACTCCGTGGAAATTTATCGCTACATACAAAACTTGGTTCCTGTGCCCCATTTTTTCATTTTTTGAAAAATGACTGTGGAAATTTATCGCTATATCCCTGTATTATGTCATTCAAGTTTCGAGGAACACAGAAACTCCCACGACATCCATCTAGATAGTCATATTTTAACGGTCGCAGAATTGTTGAAATCGACCCCGTCTATATGGATGATGTTCGAATCTTTGTTTCCCACAGAACTTGAATAACAAAATATGGTAAATAGCATTTTGTAGGGTTTGGTTTATAAATGTTTGAAATGATTTGCAAGTCTGAATTCTTGTTCTAGAGATGAGATACCTCTTAGGATTTCTGTGACATTATGTTAATATACTTTATCGAAATGCTTGCTCTGTTAATAGGTTGCCATTTTTTCACTAACACATGTATTTCTATCAATGCTATTTTTTTTATAAAGTCTTGTACTAACAATAACAAAGCCTTTTCCCACAATAAGTAGGGTTGGCTAAAATGGCAAAGCCTTCTCTCACAATAAGTAGGGTCGGTTATATGTATATTACTCAAATCTATGAAGATTCGACTATTTTTATATTGGTTGTCGACTACCTAACGCAACCCCCACTGGAGGGGGGGGGGTGGGTTTGAACTCAGGTCTCTTGGGTGGTACCGTGGTAGGGACACTAACCAGACCATTTAAAATGGGTACTTATATAGTCTTGTACTCAGCATAATATCTTTCTAGATCTTGTACCTTCTTTTGTAAATGATATTCATTTTTTTCATAAAAGTTTTATATTCCTTAGCATAATATCTTTCTAGATCTTCTGTCCTTTTTTGGATCGAATACAGTACACGGAAAGAACACTTCACTGCACCTCGAAATTTAGCGTTTCTCTGAACACCTTTTTGTGAAGGCAGTTTCCTATTTGAAGTTACAACAAGATTTTCCTTTTAAATTCCTTTTTGACTTTTA
The DNA here is from genome assembly GCA_037367405.1 of Ottelia alismoides. Lineage (NCBI taxonomy): Eukaryota > Viridiplantae > Streptophyta > Magnoliopsida > Alismatales > Hydrocharitaceae > Ottelia > Ottelia alismoides. The sequence goes on from JAZKJV010011424.1 coordinate 498,375, forward strand.
TTTATATAGATGATGCATTTATTTTTCCTAAAGATGTTTTTGTTTTCCCATTGATTTATTTGTTCTCAATTGAGGAACTTGTGTTGCAATCTCTGCATTTTACAACAGGTGCGGGTCTCAGAGCTAGATGGGAAGATGGTAGCTATCTACTTCTCAGCAAAGGGTCATGGGGGCTGTGACGAATTCTCACCTATCCTTATCAAAATGTACTCTGAGTTAAAGCAAAGAGGGGAGGCTTTTGAAGTTGTCCTCGTCTCTCTCAATATGGAAGAGAAAGACTACAAGGAACTTACAAAGGACATGCCATGGTTGGCATTACCATTTAAAGACAGCTCCATTGATAAGCTCATCAGATACTTTGAACTCAAAGCTTTACCAACATTGGTCTTGCTCAGTGCGGATGGAAAGACTGTAAACCCTGACTTGGCCGAGTTAGTTGAGGAGCATGGTGCTAGTGCATACCCTTTCTCACCAGAAAAGTTAGCGGAGCTTGCAGAGTTGCAGAGGAAGAGATTGGAGGAACAAACATTAGAGTCTATTCTCGTTTCTGGTGAGCTGGACTACCTCATTGGAAAGGAGGGTGGCAAGGTAAATGATCAAATTGAGGTTAAACTTCTTATCTGCTACTATGTCTACAATATTCTAGATTATGATTTGATAATTCTCTGTTATTTTTTAAAGGGTAATTCGTTATATGGATTGTTTTTTTAACTAATCACAATGGAAGCGTTGATTTGTTTGTCCTATCATGGGGTCATTACTAGTTTACTCCTGACAGAATATTTGTTTATGAGGAGAAATGAACGATCTTCATTACAGAAGCATGCTGTCATTTACCAGCCGTTTTTTACATTTTAATATTGTTGGAGTATTTGGTAGTGCGCCTATTGAGTTGTAGCAGGGTAAATGGATCCTGGAGAAGATCCATTTACCCCATCCTGTGTTTAGTCCCATACCGCCCATTGGTGGGACTTGGAGGCTTTGGGAAGGCTATATAAGGAGCCCCAGACCTCCTGTACTCATTGAGAAAGTCAATAGACAAACACGCCCCATTTGAGGGCTTCTCCCGTGGTTTCATCCCGCTCCTCACGGAGTAGGGTTCCACGTTAAAATCCCGCGTTCTTCGTGTTCTATATTTTTATTCCATGTTTTGCTTCCGCTTCCTATTTTCTTAACATGGTATCAGAGCGGGTTCGTTTCTCGGGGATTTGTATGTTCATTATCTTTTCCAAGATTCGAGAGTTTTTTTTGGGAGATTTTTGCAACCACATTTGCTCCAGTTCAATATCATATTCTAGGGTTTTCTATTAAAACCCTATTTTCTGGAGTTTTGTTCATGATGGATGAAATTCATTGTTGTGGCTCGATACAAGATTTAGCGAGCCCTAGTTGATCTCTCCTGCAACAAGCCCTAGTTCGTGCGCGTTTTCTTGGACCTTGTTTATGTTGTGCTGCAGCCTGCATATTTTGCACATTCATCGTCTCCATCGGGCATCAAGGCCAAAGAGGAGGCTCCTTGCAGGAGCATCTCCAAGTCCATCTCCAACAACACCACCACGCGGCATCAACACCCTCCTTTCCTTGCAGTTTCCCCATCTCCAACAGAAAAAAAAACCTGCAAGCGGATCAGGCGAATCTTGAAGGTCATTCTCCAGGAAGGAGCATCATACGCAACCATCCGCGTTTCCCCAGGCGCATCTGTGCATCTGCGCGCACCCTCAGAGCATGTTAGAAACCCCAGCCCAGACCGCGATGGCCACGCTCATACAGGTGGCGGGCCCGTGCCCTTGCCGCTCTAGATCGCGATGACGCGCATCCCTTCCAGGCGGGACACCTGGCCGCAGCCGCATACTCCAAGGCGGCGATCGACGGCGCAACGGCTCCACGCTCCCAGGAGGAGCCCTATCCAGGCGAGCCCTATCTCCCAGGCGCGCTCCATAGTCCTCGTCACCACCCTCCAAGTCGCAGGCACCCTATCTATGCATGTCTCCGCCGCGTGCGCCAGTAGCGTCGCCTCCCCTTCGCGCGATGAATTGGGTACCCTCGATGGGGGCGGCGACATTTAAGAGAAGGGTTCCTGGGAACCCTAACGAAGAAATCCCAAGAGGGGGTTCGTGCATTCGGTCCAAGTGGGCCGTGTTTTTGTAAAGAAAAAAAAGAGGGCCCAGTTAGCCGTGAATAAAAAAAACGGGGGCCTGCCGCTATAAACAAAAAAAAATTGGGGGTGGTTAGAGAGTTTTTGGGTTATTTTGACCGTGAGTTTAAAAAAATGTTACTGTTGGACCAATTTGCAAAGAGAGAGAGAGAGAGAAGAGTACGGTCGGAAAAAAAATTGCTAAAAGGCGCGTACATTCGAAAAAGCCGTACGCAAATATTTTGGAAAAAAGGGAAGAGGCACACACAAAGAAAAGCCGTGCGGGAATTTTTTTTAAAAAAATCATCAAAAGCCGTAAAAAAATGAAACGGCTTATGTTTAAAAAAAATTGACGGCTATTAAAAAAAATGAAAAGCCGCGAGAATTTTTGGATGTTTTCACCCTCTATTTATCTTGTCTTCTCCCAACTTCGTCGATGTTCATGTTCCGACAAGTATAGGAAAAAGGGGGAGTATATGTAGAGTCACAGGTCTGTTCATGATCCAGATTCCAGATTCAGATGCCAGTCTCCAGATCAGCCAGTTGATCAGACTCTACAGTTGTTCAGACTCGACGATCATTGTTTCCGAGTCTCCAGTTTCAGACACGCACAAGTGTGCGGTCATTTTCAGATGAGCATATGTTGCCATCATTGTCAGAGGTCCCCATCATTCTTGTTGTTGTTCGGCCAGAGTTTTCATGTGAGCCATAGGGACTCCATAGTAGAGGACCACTTCCTATGCCATGTTGGCAAGGATTTTAACATGTGGTATCATAGGTACACCAGAGCAGTGCACCATTCTCTGAGCCAGATGGGAGAGACCCAGTTCTCCGATGAGGAGACTTCAGCCGGTCCCGAATCTCCCTGCAAGTCCTGGAGTCGTCCTTCTCTTCCTTGCTCTACTGACTTTTCTAACTAAGCTCGTCTGGTCTTGCTGGAAACGATGGCTCATTCTGAGAGACCCGGCTCAAGGAAGTCAGGCTATCCCCCTTCTTGGTACTGCTCGATGCCAGGGGCCCGATAAGGCATCTTCACTCCCATCACTCCATTCTTTCCGTCAGGGGCATTAGGCGCTTTAAGGAAGGTCACTCTGGGAAACCCAAGGAAGCAAGAGGGAATAGCACGGAGATCTATATAAGGAGCCCCAGACCTCCTGTACTCATTGAGAAAGTCAATAGACAAACACGCCCCATTTGAGGGCTTCTCCCGTGGTTTCATCCCGCTCCTCACGGAGTAGGGTTCCACGTTAAAATCCCGCGTTCTTCGTGTTCTATATTTTTATTCCATGTTTTGCTTCCGCTTCCTATTTTCTTAACAAATATAAGAGAAAGTATTATAATTCTGATTAAACTGAGATGCAGAAATTGTTGGGTGGCAATGCATTTTGGTCATTTAGCATCTACAACAAAATCATGAACTCATGGACTTAAAGGGTTCACCCCTAACTAGGCTATTATGTCCTTGGATGATAGATTTCGATCGTGGCTATGTGGAAATGATGAACAGATTCCAGAGGATTACAGATGGTCTACCAACCAAAGACCTAACCCGAGGGAGTTTATATAGGCACAACTTCTAATAGGAAAGGGTCCATGTATAAATCCAACCAAAATTAATTATTAGATTTCCGATTTTTCCTGGAATGGGAGCTTCATTTCCAAGTATGTTGGAGGAGATCAAACATCTATGCAATAGATAGGTCAAAATTCAATGCATACTGATGAGCATATAGAAAAGATCACGAACTCATGGAGTCTAAGAGTTAATCTGTAACTAGGCTATGTCCTTGGTTTGACGAGTTTGATCACACTATCTAGAAGGATGGACAGATTCAGAGGGTTACCGATGTCCTACCAATAAAAACCCTAAGCCTAGGGAGTTTAGACAGGCACAACTTCTAATACGGAATGATCCGTATACAAAATCAACCAAAATAAATAATTAGATTTCTGATTTTATCCTGGAATGGGAGTTTCACCTCGAAGCATGATGAAGAAGATCAAACATCTTTGCAATAGATAAATAAAAGGGATTTTATCACTTGTGCCCCTCCGAGATGTTGCAATATCAGTTATGCCCCTATCTTTTTGGTAATATCAGTTGTGCCCCTCAAAACTTGCTCCGTCATCAGTTGTGCCCTTCCGTCAGATTGACCGTCTATGAGTTGACTTAACCATGGTTTTTTCAAACCTTGGTGCGGTTAAGAGGGGTATTATTGTCCAGTCCTCTTCTTCATCTTCTTCCTCCATTTGTTCTTCTTTCTTTTTCTTGATAATTTCTCTCTCTTAGTGACACCTTCATACATCCATGAAATCTCTAAAATTTTTGCATTTTCACGGATATATCATTCATGACGGATCAAACGACAAATTTTATTGAATTTTTTGATGATTTTTTATGAATCAAATTGTCAAAAATTTATCAAAGCGGAGGATGGTGAGGGCGTGGACGGGATCTGGAGAGGCAGAATGGGAAACGGCCGCGCGCTGTGGAGGCACGGGGATGAAGAGCATGGGGAAGGCCGCCGGGACCGCGACGGCTGCGCCGAGCGCTGGTGGGTCGGCGCTGTCGAGCGCGGGGCTGCGGCGAGATCTGGAGGGGCGGAACGGGGGTGCCACCGCAGAAGGCAGGTCGCTGATGGTCGTGTACGGCGGGGAGGTTGGGTGCTCGGGGCTCGCTGGAGCAGCGCGGGGCCACGCAGGAGGGCGTGGTGGTTCTGGACGGTGCGCGCGCGAGCCGGGCGGCGCGGTCGCGCTCGCGTGGTGGCGTGGAAGCTTTGGAGGAGGGTGGTGCTGGCGGAGGGGGGAGACGCGGGGCAGGGGCGGGGGGGTTGGGTGCTCGGGGCGGCGCGGGGCAAGGGGAGGCCCAGGGAGCGGGGGGCGGGGCTTGCGGGACAGGGGCGGGGGGGTTGGGTGCTCGGGGCGGAGGGAGCAGCTCTGGGCGGAGGGGAAGGTGCGGGGGTGGGGGCGGCGCCGGGGAGGGGAGGTGGCAGTGCGGGGCAGGGGGTGCGGGGCTGGGAGGGGGTGCAGCCCAGGGAGAGGGGGAGCAGGGGGCGGCGCCGGCAAGGGGAGGAGATGCGGGACCGGGGAGGGGGCGGCGCCGGGGAGGGGAGGGGGCGGCGGGCTGGGAGGAGGTGCGGGGGGGAGGAGGTGCGGCGCCGGGGAGGGGAGGGGCTGCGAGGAGCTCGGGGCGGAGAGGGAGGAGGAGGAGGTCGGAGGAGGAGGAAGAAGATGGGAAGAGGAAGAAGAAGAGGTTGGGGAAGAAGAGGAAGAAATGACCATATAACCTTTTAAAAAAAAATAATTCCGCTTATGTCCTCAAAGTTAACGTCCGTTTGCACTGTACATGGACGGTCACTAACCCGAGGGGCACAAGTGATAAAATAGCAAGTTTTGAGGGGCACAACTGATATTACCAAAAAGATAGGGGCATAACTGATATTGCAACATCTCGGAGGGGCACAAGTGATAAAATCCCTAAATAAAAATTCAAGGCATATCAGTGAACCATTTTCTCTATGCGTTGGAATTCATAAAAAGTGAAACAGGATTCTGACAAAGCAAATTTCTTAATTTCTACATTATAGAATAATCTTGTATTAAAAGGAATATGTTGGCATCCAAGGACTAACCAATCTTGAGTCTGATGTCTTTGATATCAGGTTTTGGTGAAGGATCTCGTCGGGAAAACAATCCTCATCTACTTCTCAGCTCATTGGTGCCCACCTTGTCAAATGTTCACGCCAAAATTGATAGAGGTATATGAAGAACTCAAGGATAAGAAGCACGAGGTCGAAGTAATTTTTGTGTCAAGCGACCATGACCAGAGCTCCTTTGACGAGTACTACTCAAGCATGCCATGGTTGGCAGTGCCTTTTGGAGATCAGAGAAAGAACTTCTTGAATCGCAAATTCAAGGTTCATGGCATCCCAACCCTCGTGGCGATTGATGCGTATGGTAGGACAATCACGACTGCTGCAAGGCGTATTGTAATGGAACATGGTGCCAAAGCCTTCCCCTTCACGGATGAGCACATTAAGAAGCTAGAGGAGGATGCAGAGAAGATAGATATCTCTTGGCCAGAGCAGGTGCATGTAGTTGGTTGTCTAAATGCTTTAAATTTCAATTATGTTGAAGGCATAAAATTATTTAGTCGTGTGTATCATTTACCGACATGCAAATATTTTATCTTTTAATTAGATCAATTATCTCATTGTATGTAGACACTGAAACTTGGAGCATGTTCTGCTTTGTAGGTGAGGCACGAATCTCATGAGCACGAGTTGGTGAAGACCCGTCGAAAAGGGTACATCTGTGATGGGTGCAACAACAAGGGTAAAGGCTGGTCATTCTATTGCAAGGAGTGTGACTATGACATGCACCCCGACTGTGCTCTTGCCGAAAATAAAACAGAGGAGGATAACGACATAGAGGAAGCTGAAGAGAATCAGATGATGGACGTAGACAAGGAGAAAGGCAAAGGGCAAGAGGATAATGGACATACAAAAGATGGCTACACATGTGAAGGGGATGTTTGTCGTAGAGCGTAGGGGCGACATATAGATATTGTGATGGTCGTCTTAAAAGTCTTGAATCGTGCGTGTATGCATTCATCTTGTCAAGCATGTTATAAGATGGTAAAGTCTTAAGTGGTCCATTCTATTCGCTTTCGACATGTTTTGTTACGTAAGAACTTATGAAAGTTAAGAATAATGCCAGATGCATATATGAATGCTAATAAAAGAAATTTTGTTGAATATTTGATGGATTTGTTCTTCTATTAGATGCACTATGGATTGAGGTAAGGAAATAGTCCTGTGGATTCTTTTTTTTGAAGCGACATGGGAAAACACTTAATTGGTGTATGTCCCAAGAACCGAACCTTTGATCTCCCATGTGGTAAGCGCCCAACACTACCAACAAACCATTGAAGTGGGTTCAGATTCTTTTTTCTTGTAATTGAACGCCATCGTTGCCAATATATGAGGCTTATTCTTGCATACTGATGAATCTATGATTTTCATTCTTTATTCTTTTATTTTAGCTTTATCTTTTAGTAAAACCACCTATAAATATATGTAAATACAATAACTTAATATTGTACATGCCTTTGTCATAGTTAGTACCTGTTTTTCTCAAAAATAAAAGAATAAAGAGAAAAGAAAAAAGAAGGATGTATTTAGAATAAATACAGAGCGGTCCAAACCCACCAATAGAAGGTCAAGTCTTGACCTGATTGCAAAAGAATAAGTAGGGAGAGATAGTGTACCTTGTATATATTACCTATACCTATAAATATAATTATTAATATTTTATTTTACTTTTTGTGAAAATCATATTATTTTGAACACTTGTATAAAGCCCTAATAATAATATAAGAAGAAAATAAAAATCAGAAAATACAAAATAAAATAAAAATAAAATCCACAATTCTTTGTACAAAGGTCACATTCTTTACCTATTTATTTAATACCTTAATATAAATTATACAAATAAAATAAAAATCATTTTATACTCGTCAAATTATTGTATAACAAAATAAAATATAAAGTCAACAATATTTTTGTAAAAATAATAAACTAAAAATACTTGTATATAACACTTAATTATTTTTTAAAAATAATTAAAAATCACAGGAAAAATAGTTTAAGAAATAATAAATATTTTCGATACACTTTTTATTTTAAAATCATTTACTATTTTATAGTTAATTTCTTTTTATTTTGTAAATTTTGAATATTGATTTGGCCACCTCTGATTGTTGACCACCGATCAACCTCTCCCCTTCAGCTGGGTCGACCCGATTCCTGCTCGTCGGAGCTTCTTTTCCCATTTTTAGCGCCTGAATCTGATGCCATTTTGCCTTTATTTCACCACCCGACTGCACTCCAAGGATCCGTGATCCTCGCAGATCCCTAAGCACAACCGGGTCTGCCTAGGGTTTTGCTCCACCGATCGATCTTTCCATACCCTTGAGCACTCCTATAAATATGCTCTTCCACCTCTTGCACACGTTAGCTTGTTCCTTGCCATCCTTCTGCCCCTAGCCACCTCCAACTGAGTGACAACTGCCTGGAGAGACCTTCGAAGCTCGGATTGGTGTTGAATCGACAACGCTCAACCAACTTGGCTGGAGTTCTGCTGCATCTAGCCTCCCTGATCTACCACAGTCTGGTTGAGGCCAAAACCTCCGCGCCTGCCTTGCCTGACATTGTTGACCCCTTCAGGAGCATTAGGTATCACCCATATCTCTTTTACTTCCCATTTCATTTCAATCTTTCCCTCTTCACTGCCGCTTGTTCCTCTACTCCGACCACCAAGTCTGGAGCCCCGCAATTCGCTCCTTGCCGCTCAGATCGATACGTTGACTCATCTTCCATCCTCCTATGCAGCCTAACCCCCCTTAGCCATGCTCATCAGAGCTAGATTAAGGTTGAACTTCCTTCCTCCATGACACCATAAGTCGACACCCATCCCCACATCACTTCTTTTCTATTTCCCAAGCAATAATCGGAATGGAGCAAAGACCCCGAGTCCTACTACCTCTTGCAGAAGCTGGCACGCGCAAGGAGTCCCTTGTTGGACATGTGAGCCCACGACGAGCCATTATGCAATAAATGTTATTGCGAATATCATTCCCTGATCTGAAATGAAGAATAAATAATTTACATAATAGGTCCCTCTGTACAATTAGGGTTATGTACCATGGCCATCTTGATGATCATACAGCTGTTGATTCAATAATTGAATCATAGAGGCTGGTGCTTGGATGAATATCTAAAGGGTTAGATTGAGGCCTCATCAAGCACCGTCAAATGATTGTTAAGAGATGATCTCCAGCCTGAGTAGGAGATGACAATTCTTTCTCACATAGGCTGATATCTGACCAACCTCTTGATGCAGGTCCTCTGCATGGGAATAGTGATTCGGAGGTGTCAGATTAGTTAGGTCAATGGGTTGACTTAACGAGATCGAGATAACCTAAGTCCTATGTTAAATGCTGTCACAGCATAGCACGCATCCTCTGACCGGAGACAGATGTATTACTATATGTCTGAGTATGTACATTTGGCAGACCGATAGGTTGATGGCCTAACCAAGGTCTATACACCGGTGAGCTGGTGTGCATATAAGGGCATATGAGTAATACGATCTCTCAAAGGGATCATACATGTTCACTACTGAACCGGAAGACATGAGCTCACTCATGAGATATTGCGAAGAATCAAATTCCGTGCACGGTCGTCTCGCTTTGGAAGCTTGACTGAATTTGTAGGTTTGATATATACTTTTGGAAAGTATATGATCAAGACCTAGGTATGATATATGATTTTGGAAAGTATATGATCGAGACCAAATCCCAATGATCAAATGAGAAATTTATTGATAAAACCATGAAGAAGAAATATAAAATTGATCTTGATCTACGGGTTGATCATAGGTCTACCAGTATGCAGGATGTACAGGTATTGGGAATACCTGAGGGTAATGTGATCATAAACGATTGTATATCCATGACGCTTCCATTCCTAGGGAGTGATGAAACATGTCTAGATTTTAGTGACTCCTTTCAGTAGAGAAGCAATCTGATCTTAGTCCAAGTATTGGACATTGGTATGAATGAGATTCAGATTCAACGAGAAGATTAGATTTGCGGTCTTGATTTAATCAAGCATCTGTGGGAGGTTCGTAAGATCTGGATTTGAGATAAGATATCAATATCCAAGTCACTATACGTGGAATAATACAATCGCCATGTCCTTATCTCCAAGTATCTGCGAAGAAAGCAAATTATTGTTGAAGGAGTTCAAGAATAATTTATTTGATGAATTTTGTATCCAAGCATCGAGAAAATGAATAATTAAATATGATTTAATTATCATGAATAATATGAATTTGATTCATATTATAAGAAGAGAGATCTAAGATAGTTAAATGTGATTTAATTATCAAAGATATGAATAACGTGAATGTGATTCATGTTATTTGGGCACATGAGAGATCCAAGATGATTAAATGTGATTTAATTATCATGGATATAAACAATGTGGATAGCACTATCCATATTAATCATATATATATATTGTAAATATGATTTATAATATATTAGAGAGAGAAACTATGTAAATAGCATTTGTTAATTATTAATGTGAATTGGATTCACATTAAGTAATTAATTGGAAATGTAATTTACAAATTAGTTTGGGTTGTGAATGTGATTCACATATTTTCAATGGCATGATTGAAATATTCATAAATTAATTTAGAATTAATTTGGTGGATAATTATGTGATAATGGTTATTACATATTACTAAGAGATAATATGACATAATAAAAAGGAGATAATAGCCACCTTTGATGAGGTGGCGTCACCCATGAAAAGTCATGGGTGACGCCCCATTTTTTAGGGAGGCAACATTATCTCCATTTTATTATCTTGATTAATCTATTAATTAATTGATTTATGTTAAATTAAATTATGTTGATAATGTTGCAATATATATTTAATTTAAATATAAATTAATGTTGTTGGTTTTAGCCAACAATAATCATAGCCATTGATTATTACGTAGATCAAGCATGGTCGTTGGATCTATGTGTCCCATGGATTGAGATCCATTGGATCCTAAACTAATATAAAAGGAGGGCTAGCCTAGCCTTTCTTGGCACATAATCAAGAGTTGTATAAGACTACTACTCTCTCTCTCTCATTCTCGTCTAGCCTCTCTCTCTCTCTCTCAATTTCAAGTGGCCGTCCACTTTGTGTATTGAGGAGGAGAGCATCTTGCCTTCGCCTTCGACGACTCGAGGATATCCTTCTTCTTTGGAGTTGCTTATTCTAAAGGAAGACGATGGATTTCGCTTGACAAAATCAGGGGATCCATTGCTTAGATCTTCATCAAGGATTGCGGGAGGAACACGACTCATCATCGTTCCTGCAAGTGCGTTCTTCGTGGATCAGACTTGAGACAGGAGGATCTCTTGTTTAGGATCTCATGATCAAAACCACGCTCCAAGAGGTATTCCTTATACTTTGTGGTTTGATGAAACGATCCGAGAAGTGTTCTCGTGATCATGTGGTTTCATCTTTACATATAAAAATTTTTAATTTCCGCCGCATCTAGCGACTAGTGCGACTAGTTGCTCCGATTGCATACAATGCGATCGACACGCTTCCGTGATGCGCTTAAGGATTCTCAATATCCTTCAAGTGGTATCAGAGTCTTAGGTCAAATAAGTTTTTGTATATGATCCATGTTCCTAGGACGACTTGGGTTTGAAAGGGTCGTGAAATTTTTGTCGCATTTCAATTTTCGTATCTCTGTCTAGTTGAATTTTTCAGTACTATTTAAATTGTTTAAACACGAAATTTGCAATTGGATTTTGTTTCCCATTAATTAAGAAAATCATAGGATCCAAGTTTACGAAATTTGAATTTCATTTGCTCAAGATATGCCTTTTGAATATGCATATATTCACTGTTGCGGGAACTGACGTGATTAATGAGTTTTACTGTTTTGATCCACCTCGAAATGCGTGAATTATCACTTGAGTTCTTTAATAAATCAAATTTGCAATCTTTTGGAAACTGATTTTGCAATTTTTGAATTTAAATTGATTAATATAAGTTAATTTTAGTGATTGGGGGTCACTGCTGGAAATTGACATCTTTTGATCATGAACCTTGTGATAAGTCATTCAAATATGATGATGAAAAATAATGGTTAATTTTCTGAAATAATTAGTGATAAATATTTGTGAAATATTTGAAGAGATAATTATTTCATTGAATGACATTTGCCTAAACCATAATGATAAGATAATTGATCTTGATTATTGGTTGACATGAATCCAGCAACAAACATTGATTTCATGAAGAACTTAGTTTATCCTACAATAGTTGTAGGACAACTTTTACATGAAAAACCCTCTTGCTTGAATAGGATTGGGGATTTATTTAACAAATCTCCTTATAATATAATCAAAATTGTTTTGATGTATATTATATGGTATAATTTCGGTTGAAAAACCAATGAGCATCTCAAAGTACACGATGATCTATCTGGCATTATCCTTTCCTGAGGTGGATATGGTGCCTAGTCGGAGAGCATTGGGGTCGCGAGTTGCAACGTATGTAGTCCGTCCCACTCTCATCGGTACTGGCCATGACAGTGGGTAGGGACTGGATAATGTCGGAGAAGTCAGAGTGTATTTTTCTAATTATTAAAATACAAATAATACGTACTTTAGGATTATACCTACTATTTAAGTAATAATCAAGTTTGTTTATTGATGATTGGATTAATGATTAATTTAATGTGATTAAATTAATTATATCCAAATTAACACTCTATTATGAATAGATGCGTATTTCCCTTGGAAGAATTAATTATGTGAATATGATTCATGATAATCAATTATATAATTTGAATATGAGATGGAGGATCACATAAGTGACATCCATGGTCTCCCGTCAAGGCAAAGAATTCCGTCGCCAATTGTTGTATATAGGAGACACCTGTCCAAAGTGACAGATCCTATATATGATTTAATTGGATCGGGTTCTTTGCTTCTCGAAAGAGTAAGGCCGTATACGTAGTGACCCCAATATCGGGTCCTCTTATTATTGGGGCGATATTGGATTGCGTATAGCAAGTTTTAAGCTTGTTGACGGTTGGTTCAATTAATGACGGGTCAACATCATCTTAGGGGTGGCGGGCCCGGGTGTTAAAGACCGAATTGGGAAATGCAAGTTGGATTTGCAAGGCGGAATGTGTTCCCGCTTCTTTTTATCGGAGTCGCAGGTTCTCCTATTATTGTGATGTGACGAAGATAAGAAAGGAGATCCCAGATCTTGCTTGAGATATAATGGTAAGTATATCTCTTACATTGAAAATCTAGAGGTCCATCCTTTATCAATTTCTTGATCCTATCAATAGATAAATGACCAAGCCTTTGATGCCAAATCTCATTTGAGATGTTTTTTTCCTCTCTAGATCTTTTAGGGCTTTTATTAGTGGTTGTCACATTGATGATACATTTATCAATGCACAACTCATAGAGTCCACCAGAAGTCAGAACACCATCCGCAATATATTTATCATAACGATTTATGACTAATTTATTACAGAAAAGGAATGAATATCCGCTTCTAACAGGTTTAGATACAGATATCAAGTTCTTTCTGACTTCGGGTACATAAAGACATTCTTTAGGTATAAGGACTATACCACTAGATAATGATAGTCGATAAGTCCCGACGGCTACTGCTGCAACACTTGCATCAGGTTCCATCTGGATGACTATCTCCCCTTCCTCAAGACTTCTAGTTTCCTGAAACAAATGCAATAAATTGCATACATGAACAGAAGCACCAGAATCTACAACCCAACTTCCTTCTCGTCCGAAGAGAAAGCTAGTTTCAATGATGAAAGTAGATTTCATACCTGCTGGGGCTTTACCTTTATCTGAGGACTTCAGGTATTCTAGGCAGTTACGCCTCCAGTGCTCCTGCTTTTTGCAGTGGTGACAGACGTCGGTTTTCTTCGACGCCATAAGAGTGGATGCATTGGAAGAAGAGCCAACACTTTGTCCCTTCTTCTTTCTCTTCTGGGCCGGGCCCTTCAGAGAACCTTGCTTCCGATCGCGCTTCCCTCTGACCTGTGCAACCATTGCATTGCCAGCGGGACCATCCTTCTTCATTACATCATCTGCAGATTTCAATGCAGCAAGAAGAGCAGCGCTTGTCAATTCCAGCTTGTTCATGTGGAATGACACTACAAAGTTATTGAAAGACTTGGGCAACGACAGCAGAATGAAGTCAGCTTGCATGTCTGCAACCATTGTTGCCCCAAGAGTCTCCAGCTCCGACAAGTACCCGAACATTTTGAGTACATGTTCACGGACCAAAGTCCCTTTCTGCATCCTACAGCGAATGAGGTCTTTCATAACATTGTACCGCTGGGTGCGGTTTATGTCACCAAACATGTCCTTAAGATTATGCATTATCTCTTGACAAGTACTCATCTCCACATGTTGCTTCTGCAGAACATTGGAGAGAGAACCTAGGATATAACATCTATCCAAGACATGATCTTAATCATATTTGTCATTGAATGCTTTTTCTTCCTTGGATTTAGGGTTCTCATGCTTGTCCTCGGAGAGCACATAACTTATGCGCTCAGCAGAGAGAACAAGCTCCAAATTACGGATCCAATCTAAGTAATTTGGGCCGGTCAATTAGTTGACCTCAAGAAGCCTACTAAGTGGGTTCAAAGACTTCATTTTATGAAATTTAGAATGAACTATATTAGAATATAAAAAATATATTAAATTTATAACGTTTGATTAAGGTATTTTAAATCAAATTATTCTTGCATTGTTGACTTTGAAAGTTCATTCCCTTAATCACTTTCAAAGTAAGAGATATACTTACCCCTATATCTCTAGAAAGAATTTGGGATCTCCTCTTTATCTTTGTCACATCCCAATAATATGAGAATCTGCGACACTAATAAAGAGAAGGGGGAACACATTCCGCCTTGCAAGTCCAACTTGCATTTTCCAATTCGGTCTTTAACATCCGGGAACACCACCCCTAAGGCGATGTTGACCTGTTGTTAATTGAACCAACCGTCAATAGGAATAGTACTCGCTATGCGCAATCCAGCATCGCCCCAATATGAGGATCTGATATTGGGGTCACTATGCATACGACCTTACTCTTTCGAGAAGCACAGAGCCCGATCTAGATGCGCTTGCATACAGGAGCTGTCACTTCGGACAGGTGTCTCCCACATGCAATCCCTGGCGACGGAATCCTTCGCCTTGACGGGAGACCATGGATGTCACTTATGTGATCCTCCACCTCATATTCAAATTTTAATTAATTATCATGAATCACATTCACATAATTAATTCTTCCAAGGGAAATTATAACTCTATTCATAATAGAGTATCTCAATTGGATATAATCAATTTAATCACATTAAATTAATTATCAATCAATTCAATCAACAAACATGATTATTTTACTTGAATATATATGGTAATATCTCAAAATACGTGTTAATTCGAATTTTAATAATTGAAAAATACACCTTGATTTTCTCCGACATTATAGAGTCCCTACCCGCTGTCATGGCCAGTACCGACGAGAGTAGGACAGACCACATACGTTGCAACCCGCTACCCCAACGCTCTCCGACTAGTCACCATATACGCCTCGGGAAAGCATAATGCCAGATATATCAATTTGTACTTGAGACGATCATCGGTTTTTCAACCGAAATTATACCATATAATAATAATCAAAACACTTTTGATTATAAGGGAATTTGCTACACAAATTCCCAATCCTATTCAAGCATCAAGTTTGAAGATTGTGATTTCCAATTATGATTCAGATCACATCCAATCAATTAATTGGTTGAGGCCAAGTCAATTAGGTAAATAATCATCTTCCAATATTTCACAAATATTTTTCAAGATTATTTCACGAAATTAACAATTAATTTCACTAATTGACAATCACTTGGTTCTAGATTAGGACTGCAATTTTTAGTAGTGACCCCTACTCACTAAAATTAACATATCTCAATCAATTTAAATCCAAATTAGACAAACTCAATTTTAAAAGATTACTAACTTGATTTAGGATAGAAGAAAAGTGATGTTTCATGCATTTCGAGGCAGATGATAACAGTAATTAACTCTTTAATCATGTTAAAATCTACTGTCCCGCAACAGTGCATACATGTTCATTAAAACAACCATATCTAGAGCATACGAAATCCGATTTACGCAAACTCAGATCCTATGGTTTCTTTATTTAATGGGAAACAAAATACAAGCAAATAATTCGTGCTTAAAAATTTTAAACATGCCGAAATTATTTACTAAACAGATCTGCGAAATCAAATGCGATAAAAACTTTCGCGACCTTAACAAGCCCAAGTCGTTCTCGGTTTGCGAATCATATTCACAACCGTCAACCTAAGTCTCTGATACCACTTGAAGGATATGGAATTATTCTAAAGCGCATCACGGAAGCGTGATCATCGTATCGGATATGACGAAGAACGACTAGTCGCACTAGTTGTTCGGTGCAGTGGAATTTAAAATTTTTTTATTCGATGAAACCACATGATCCGAGAACAATTCTCAGATCTATTCATCTATAACCATAAAAAGTATAATGCAATACCTCTTGAAGCGTGGTTTATCAAGTCTCTAAGAGAAGAGACCTCCTGTCTCAAGTCCGATCGTCGGTGATACCGCTTGCGAGCGCGGGGATGAACCGCGTTGTCCTCGTAATCCAAGAAGTTGATCCAAGCATAGTTGCTCCTGATATCGTCGCACGAGATCGAACATCTCCTTCATGAGTGTAGCACTCCAAGAAGACGAAGAACCGAAGAACGTCGAAGTGGCAGCGCGGTGGCGAGAGCGTCGACGACTCTCTCCACTAGGATATGATGGGCGACCACCAAAATTAGAGGGAGAGAGGGCTGTCGTGTATGAAGAAAGAGAGAGAGAGAGAGCTACAATATTGCATGTAAAGAGAGAGCATGGTATGCCTCTATATTTATAGGATTTTGGGATCCATGGATCTCAATCCATGGGACATATAAAATCAATGGGTGAGATTGATTTATGTCAATCCAACGGTCAAGATTGTTGTTGTCAAAAAACAACAAATTTGGATTAAAATATATTTGACAAAATTAAATATAAATTAGTCCTAAATTAAACCAATAAATAAGGAGAGAATGTACATGGAGATTTCATCTCCATGCACCTTTCATGTGGAAGGCCACCCATTCCTATTAGGAATAGGGTGCCGCCCACCCTTTCCATGTGGAGAGCAATCTCATGATAATTCATGACATTGCATATCTCCATGGAAATCTCTCTTTATTTATTTGCAACAAATTTGTTGGGTTTTATTCTTCAAAAATAATTCACAATTATATTTGAGAATATTGCAATCTTGCCATTGAAAAATTGTGAATCATATTCACAACCCAAAACAACATATAATTTACATTGTCAATTAATTACACAATGTGTATCCAATAAACATAATAATTAATTGATGAATCCACGATTCATCGCCTTTATTCTTTTATTTTAGCTTCATTTTCTTAGTCAAACACATGTAAATACCCATTAATTTCATAATTTTACCATTTTGCATGCATTTGTTAAGATTGCATTTTTAACATTTTTTGTACATAAATAAAAGAATAAAGTAGAAAAGAAAAAGAAAAGAAAAATAAAGGATGTAGTTATGCAATAAATACAGACTGACCCAAACCCCGAGAGAAGGTCAAGACTTGACCTGATCGACCAGGAATAAAGTAGGGGGAGATAGGGTCGTTTGTCAGAAAAATCAAAAATATCTTGTAAATATTTTTCATGTATATTTATACAAAACTTACATTATTTTATCTGTACATAATGTGACCTCAAACTAATTATTTTCGTAAATAAAAGTTGTAAATAAAATTGTGTTGTAAATAATAAAAATATTTGTAAAATAAAATATTGTATATATTGCAAATAATTACACCTAGAAAAAGCCACAAAGTGATAATTGAAACATCAATTCCAGCTCCACACAAGCTCAAATTGAACCAAACTCACTTCCATCATACTATAAATTAAATTATCTTTTAAATGGCTGTGTTTCATTATTTTTGGAGTTACGGTTAAAAAGTTGGTTTTCTGGGGTGTTTTGTGCAGTTTTCCTATATATTTGATGAACATATTTATTTATATTTATTTTTATACATAATATATATTGTAAATATTGTTTTCATTAAAAAAATTAAAAAAAATAAAAATTAAAAAAAATCTTTTATAAAAATTATTTCCTTATTTGCACCTATGTACATTATATTATATGTATATAATATATGTATACAACTAACTTCCTTAAATAAAAAAAGGCACCAAAAAAATAAAATATCTAACTTTAATTAATTAATTTAATTTAATTACGAATTTTGTATTTGTATTTAATTATTTAATTCTTTATTTGATTTGATAACTTACCTTTTATGTAAAGATTTGATTTTGTGCCTTAAATAGCCACCATTAAGGTGGCTAATTGATTTTTGGAAATTATTTAATTTATTTATTTTAATTAATTACGAAATTCGTTTTTAATTAATTATTTATTTTATTTATTCAATTATTTTATTTAATTAACCAATAAACACTTTCCTCATTTGTGAATATCTTCCATTTTTGATTTTTTTCTCTTTTTAATGGGCTCCTCCTCCCTCATTCACACTTGATCAATCTTTGGCGGAGAGGAGCCCAGTTTCCGAGAGGTATCTTGTTGAAGAGGGTCCTAGCCTCCGATCCAGTCGGTGACAGCGGCTTGAGCTTCGTCGAGGCCATCATGGCTTGTCCGATCCCCGAAGTGAGATCCACTTTTACTTGTCGTTTTTCCTAGGTAAATTGTAGGCTTAGATCTTAGTGTAGGAGTAGGGAGTAATTTTTTAGATTAAAAATCTCGAAAATTTCCACCACATATTTTCCGCCTCCAACACCGATTTTTCATCTCACATCTGGACCATCGCATTTCTTTTTCTACCTCGCGCAACCTTCCACCTCCGGTCACGCACGGTGACCGGAGCCACGGATCTCTCTTCCATCTTACCGAGATCTTCCCATTCACCGTTCCTATTCTTGTGTATAAATAAAAGAACATTATAAAATTATTTTTCCTGTTTGTCTCACATATATTTTTGCAGGAAAGATACAAAAAAATAACTAATAAAAAAATCATTTGTATTTTTATCTAACTTCTATTTTGCAGGAATAAATAACAAAATAAAAAAAATTATTGTTGTTGTCTTCTTTTTATTTCTAATCATTTGTTTTGCAGGTTCATCGAAATAAAAAAAAACCATATATTTATGTTCATTTCTAACATTTTGCAAAAGTTTTGCAGGAGAAGAAAAATTTAAAAAAACATTCAACTCTTTTTCTAACAATCTATTTTGCAGGTCAAAACAAAAAAAATAAAAAATACATTTTTTTGTTTACTAACATTTGCTGCAGGACACAAAGTAATTAAAAAAATTAAAAAAAATAAAAAAGGGAAAGCACAGGGGCGGGTCGCCACCCCCGCGTCCCCTCTTCCAGCCCACGTGGCGGCGCCGCCCAACACGCCTCTGCCCAGCCGCCTCCCCTCCACAGCGGCGGCCCCCTTCCTCCTGCGCCGCAACCCGGCGCCGCCGCCTCGCATCCCCGTCCTTCCCCGCTCTCCGCCATCGCCGCGCGTCTCCAGATCGGCGCGCCTCTCGCGCCTCCTCCCTTGGCTCCGCAGGCAGCGGTGCCGCCGCGCCTCCTCCAGACCCCGCGCGCGGCGCCGCCCTGCGCCAGCGCGACGCCTGTACGCCGACCCCTCCTCCGCCGATCGCGTGCCCTCCTTGAGAAGAAAGTGGTGGGCGGCGGCGGCTTCCTATGATTTTCTCATCTCAGTTGGAAACGAAGGAACCCTAGTGGAGGGTTTTGGTTTTGAATAAAAAAGAGAAGAAAAATTACATCAAAACCCTCAAAACTTTCAACAATTGCATAAAGATCCCTCTCTCCAAATAAGCATGTGCAAGGGATGTTCTTTATGGGGGTAAATTTCACTTTTCACTCTGCATGAATCTCTTGTTATTTTATGGTACAGAAACTTTGTATATTTGCAAATAGGTCCCTGCTTTTTCAGACTTTAATTTGCTTGATCTTTTTAATGGAATTTATGTTTTTATTGATCTAAAAATTCTGAGAAAAATTGTGGACAGCCCTGTTATGTGCCTCATCATTGTATAAAATTTTTATAGCCTTTCGTTGACTTTTAATATATTTAAAAAATCAAAAACAGTATCTTTGGAGTTTTCTGTACATTTTTGGATATTTTGAAAAATACAAAAAAGAGTGTGTTTGTGTCTGTTTTATCTTTTGTGCTTATTCAAAAAATACAAAAAAATATAAAATTCAAAAACCACTAAAAAAATTAGCTTTTCTGAAATTTGACTACTTAGTTTTTTAAATCGTGCTCCTTGTGTTCGACCCTGGTCGCTATACCAGGTAAAAAGAATAGCGAAAGACCGCTTACATTGAATTTCTTGATTTTCTGAGTGGTTTACAAATTTTTCCGTTGACTGAATTGATCGATTAAGGACAACGACATTGTGATTTATTTTCCACCTTAGTCGTATCGATTTTCGTGTCATCAGAATGGCGCCGTTGCCGGGGAGCACGACTTTGTAGTCATTTTTCTATCTTGTCTCTCTATATCATAATTGCTTTCTGACCTTCTCTCTTTGATTTTTGTGCGAGGTACTGCTTGGACGACTTGGAGTTTACTATTTAGAGGACCCGCGCAGGAGGAAGAGAGAGAGGAGAAGGAATTTTTTATTTTTTGAGAGAGAGAGAGAGAGAACAATATTTTTGTAATAACTTAGACTTTGGACTTGTGCACTTGGACATTTTTCGGGGTCTGTTTCGTCAAGTGCCGGTGCACTTGGGGGACCTCACCGCTGTTTTCCGTGTTTTTGATTTTACCGCCATAACTTGCTATTTGATTCTCGCAGTTTTAGCCCTTAGACATAGGATTTTTCGTTGATTGTGACGTAAAATTTCTAAGGCCCAACACCTAATAAAATATCTGTTCCTATAGAACGTAATTGGACCTTACTAAAATTAATTGAAAAAGTTAGTCTAATTGGATTTGAGACCACGTGCCGTGAGGAGTCACATACAACGCTGGCAGGACCCGTTGTGGCGGGCACCGAGTGACTCTCAAGATCGGACTCCGGACTCGATTCGGTTAACTAACTATTGTTCTTCACGATCAATAGAAGTTGCTTGTCTAAGGCCGATTTCTTCGTGCATCATATAGTTAGTTTATATTCTGTCTTTAATTTTATGCGCGAATCATATTGCATGTAGAGTGCTGGAGTAAGGTACGCATTTTCTATCTCTGCATGCATCATTGTGTTTGATCGTGCATTGGCTTTCTCGATCCCTCCCCCTGTTTTTGGACTCAAATTAATCAAAGAGGAAATCGGAAAGCTCGTTAGGCGTTTATTCTTGAAAATATCCAAAAAAATCACAAAATCAAAAATTAAAAAAAAATTGGGACTGCTAATTGAACTTGACTCTAAAATCAAACGTAATTGATTCACTTCATTGTATTGGGAGAGCAATTCCCTCATTGTTTGCGCTTTTACTCGCTCGCGTACACACTAAGGAGTAGTGCCCAAATCCTATTCAAGCCTCCTAAGTGTTTGTACAACTTTCGTTGATCACCTTAACTCTAAAACTGAAAGATAAAGGACCGAATCTCACGGTCTTCACTTTGTGTTGAGTTGGTGAACTGGGGGTTTGCTTTGTGTTTTGTATGTCTTTGGTGTGAGTCGGTTACAATCATCTTCCTTTATCATTAGCAGTCACCTTCTGTCTCTAACCCACCCTCCCTCCCTTCTATCTCTCTCTTCGTTCCTGCCTTTTCTTTCTTTCACTCCCTTCTATCCCTCCATCCCCCCTTCAGTTTCCTCTCATCACGATGGGCCACTTTCCATTCCAGCCGAATTTTGCGGCTTCTTCATTTCACGCCCATCACTCACGTTCATTCACTCGAGAGGTCGGAACCCCATCCGACTTCTCATCTTCTCCCTACACACCCTCCCATTTGGGACGTGCTGTGAGTGACACCCACAGAGACCAGATTGACCAAACACGAGACATGGGTGTTCACATTACTGAGATGAGAGTGCATCCCATAGGCAATCGAATGGGGCAGTTGCGAGCTTTAGATGACTTGTATCCTAGGACATTGGATGAGTACACAGATCATGAAGTCCAGTCCACTTCTACCTTGAGACCCTTTGTTCTGGATTTAGAGTTAATTGATCTACTGCCTAAGTTTTTTGGGGAAATGCACGAGGAACCTTATTTGCATATTGATGAATTTGAAGATTTTTGTGTATCACGATCATATTTGGATATCACTTCTGAGGACATGATGCTGATTACCTTCCCATTTACACTTCAGAGTAGAGCCAAGAGTTGGCATAGACGATTGGGAAGGAAGATTGCTACATGGGGAGATTTACGATCATTATTTTTGAAGAAATTTTACCCCCAATGTAGAGCAGAGATGATGCGGTCGTGTATTCGTGAATTTTCTGTTAACCCCCAAAGGCCGTTGAGAGATTCATGGTTGAGGTTACGAGAACTTTTGAGGCGATTTCCAGATCATGGATTTTCAATGACTGACCTTATCCATATCGCCATGAGGGGGAGGACCGCAGAGCAAATATCATATGTCATTACCTCGTGTAGTGGTTCACACCATTGTCCCGACTTGGATTTTGTTGAGACCATCTTGGATACACTTTCTGATCTTGCATATACACCAGATGATTTATTTGGGACAACACATGACGGAGAGATGACAACTGTTGAGTGTGTGACACACCATGCTGATCTTGATAGCACACACAAATCAAAGGATATGGATGCTACTACTTCTCATTTGATGGATGTGTTGCCTACTGTTGTGAGTTCCCAGAGCCGGACATTGGTTGATGACCAATTGGATTTACAATCAGATTTTGAGCCAGTCCCGCTCTATCACGTAGAAGATTCGTCGATTCTAGATCTGCTAGGATCCCAAGAGATAGAGGAGGAACCCACATCTCAGCCATCCTCTGATTCTTTCCAGTATCCATACATAGTTAATACAGCGTCTTGTCTTAAGGAGATCTTCTCAGATTCGGAGATACATTTGGATTCATCTCAGCATAGAGAGTTTGATGAGGGTCCGATTTTGGATTTTACAGAACTTGATAGTCCCGTACTTGAGCCATGTGTCCTCCCTTTTGATGAGGTCGATACATTTTTCGAGGACATGATATTCGACAGCATTGATCCCAAGTTTCCTTATGATTCGGCATTACTCCCCGAGGGTTATCTGCGGGAGGATGCCATGGACCATGTGTACTCGGTTTCAATTTCTGGGAGTGCATCCGATCTGTCGGATCACGAGACCGAGTATTTTGATATTTCTGATAATGAGTTTGATGATTCTCTCCTCGACGACCCTCGCGAGGATGACCCGATCTTTGAGGTATTCGATGATTTCACTGATTTGTCTACATTATATGCATCGGATATCAGCCTTTCTAGTGAGTCTCTTGATCTTGATCTTCCGTATCTATTCGAGACTGTGATTGACGTGGAGGATTCCCTGACAGATCCTTCCTTCTCCACGTTCGACTTCTTCGGTTCTGCCCTGTCACTCCATATAGACCTTGAGCCGACGATTTCTTTTGTGCTACCGGAGCCCGACTTCATCTGCCCATATCTTGATTCGGTAGCAAACACCGGCCTGACTGATTATCTGGGTGTTATCATCAACTCTGTTGACCCTCCTGACTTCGTTGTTGTTCCCCCACCGAGACTGCAACAACAGTACGGTATTTGCCTAACAGATGCCGTCCTGAACCTCAACACTGCGTTATCCTAACATTTGCGCCCAGCTAGGGGCGTAAACTCTAGCGCTCGTTGAGAGGCACCTCAACATTGATCACATATGTTTATATCATTCTGTCCATATCATACATTCTTTCTGTCTCACACCCCATCTCCATCTCATGATTATTCCATACTTAGAGTGTACTTTACCCTAAGTATAGGGGGGTGTCAGACGTGTGATTATTCTTTTGATTCTTTTTATCTCTGTTTTGCTGCCTATACTTAGGGATATTTTACCCTAAGTATAGGGGGGGTAAACCCAGTACATTCTACCCCTCGGTTTTCCCCTTGTGTACAGTCTGCTATACTTAGGATTACTTAATCCTAAGTATAGGGGGATCACCGACTTCTATTGATTTTATTCTTTTATTCGTCGTTGTAGTATACTATTCTTCTCACCTTTTCTATAAGAAGCACGAGTTATGTCTTTATTTCCAGCTCTTTGATCACTATGAGGACATAGTTCGAGCTAAGTATAGGGGGGTGTCGTATATATTGTATATATACTTTAGCCATAACTCGTACTTTCATATTTTTAATATGGCTAAAATACTGTGTAAATATTAAAAAAAAGAGATGCATAAATTTCCTCAAAATTTTTTCTTGTACATACTGACTAATAAGTCAGGTTAAAATATTTTGAAAAATATTTTGAAAGTAGTTTGAAAATCTATTTGAAAAATCTTTTGAAAACCATTTGAAAAATGTTTGAAAAATATTTTCAACCTTTGTAAAAAGTTTGCGCCTTGTAAAAATTTTTCTCTTTGAGTGAAAAAAAAAGATTTTGTAAAACTATTTGCAAATGTTTGGAAAAATGGTTGAAAAATTATTTTGAAAAATCTATATATACTGTTTGAAAAATGTTTGCAAAATATTTTCAAATGATTGTAAGTGATTGTAAAATTGTGTGAAAAAAATTATTTTGGACTATAGTTTTGAAAATTATTTGTAAAATTATTTTCAAATAAATTTGAGGAATATATGCATTACAAAAAAAATAATATAAAAAAACTTGTAAAAAATGAATTAAAAAAAATCAACTCTTTATATACTTGTATAAATTACTCAAGTTGTAAATCCTATCTCATGACTCTTGTAAATAATTGACTCACTCCTTTGTAAATATGTGCATATAATCCCTAACCTTTATCTTTAAAAAAAATTGTATAGACTTGTATATATTTCTAACTATTTGCAAAAAAAAACCTTTTCAATGTGCATCATTTTTCAAAAATCCATAAAAATTTCAAAAATTTGAAAATTGTTTCACAAAAAGATTTTGTTTTCTCTATGCGTTGTACATATTTTCTTGCATTGGCATGTGCATTTTTCAGGATAGTCTTGATAATTAAACTAAGTCTGAATAAATTTGAAGAATGGAGCTTAGTTGGACCTTAATCCACTTAATTTCAGAGGAACCTTATAAGATTTGGAGTTAAGACTTTTCAGGTCCTAGTAATTTAATTCTTTGGGTCCATAAGACTATGTTCACATGTCATCTTGATGAGTCTAAGTAGAATATTTAACAACACGCGCATGATTCTTTCAGACCGTGGCTTACCTTGGACAATGCACTTTACACGTAGCTCTTCATGGAGGAGGTGGTGAGGAGGCAGTTTCCTTTGGCTTGGGGTAGCATATGAGGGTAGTACTTCTAGGCGGAACCTCTCTTCTTCTTCTAGTGAAGGAAGTGCGTCTCAACTTGGTCTAGTGGTGATGAAGTCTAAAGGCAGAAGTTGTGGGTTGCAATAAAGCTTCAAAAGAGGGATAGTCTACTGGCTCAAGAGGAAAATTTCTTGTATATATGCTGCACCATGTAGATATGTTGTACAGATGCACTTGAAAAAAAAAGCAAAAAAAAAAAGAAAAAAAAAGCAAAAAGCAAAAAGAACTCCAAAAAAGTGGTGGGTCTGATAGAAAATGATAATCCCACCAGAGTATGTATATAGTGCAAATAAGCAAAAGCTTAAAGACTCATGGATTCCATCTCATGAAGCTTGCAGCGGGAGACTTAGCTACACTGGTTGAGCTCCCAAAATTCTATACCTCTTATTCCCCCTCTTCTTGAGCCGGTTGCACTTGAACTTAGAAGGGAATACCCCGCTTCTCGAGGAAAGAGTTGCTAGACCGGGGGATTAGAGTTACCTTGTTGATAGAGGCTGTTTCTTTGTTACTTCTGAGATGAGGAGCTATATTCACTTACACCGTACAAGTAAGATTTCATAGTCCTAAGAATTTGTGTATGTAGACTTGTTCTGATCTGACTGTTGAGGAGACCTGAATAGGAGTCTTGTGGAACTTAGAGGCTGTTAAGTTTTAAATCCACATCCCATTAAGGTTCCGACACACTAATAATCCAAAGGTCCGACAGAGCTCCAGACTACATTTTTATGAAGATAAGCTTAAAAGTCAACATTATTCTATCTTCTTTCCTTTTTCTTTTCTTTATTTTTGTTTTCACTTATTTTTCAAATAAGTGTTTGCTAAGGGACTAGCAAAGGTAAAGTATAGGGGAATGATGAATCCACGATTCATCGCCTTTATTCTTTTATTTTAGCTTCATTTTCTTAGTCAAACACATGTAAATACCCATTAATTTCATAATTTTACCATTTTGCATGCATTTGTTAAGATTGCATTTTTAACACTTTTTGTACATAAATAAAAGAATAAAGAAGAAAAGAAAAAGAAAAGAAAAATAAAGGATGTAGTTATGCAATAAATACAGACTGACCCAAACCCCGAGAGAAGGTCAAGACTTGACCTGATCGACCAGGAATAAAGTAGGGGGAGATAGGGTCGTTTGTCAGAAAAATCAAAAATATCTTGTAAATATTTTTCATGTATATTTATACAAAACTTACATTATTTTATCTGTACATAATGTGACCTCAAACTAATTATTTTCGTAAATAAAAGTTGTAAATAAAATTGTGTTGTAAATAATAAAAATATTTGTAAAATAAAATATTGTATATATTGCAAATAATTACACCTAGAAAAAGCCACAAAGTGATAATTGAAACATCAATTCCGGCTCCACACAAGCTCAAATTGAACCAAACTCACTTCCATCATACTATAAATTAAATTATCTTTCAAATGGTCGTGGTTTCATTATTTTTGGAGTTACGGTTAAAAAGTCGGTTTTATGGGGTGTTTTGTGCAGTTTTCCTATATATTTGATGAACATATTTATTTATATTTATTTTTATACATAATATATATTGTAAATATTGTTTTAATTAAAAAAATTAAAAAAAAATAAAAATTAAAAAAAATCTTTTATGAAAATTATTTCCTTATTTGCACCTATGTACATTATATTATATGTATATAATATATGTGTACAACTAACTTCCTTAAATAAAAAAAGGCACCAAAAAAATAAATTTCTAACTTTAATTAATTAATTTAATTTAATTACGAATTTTGTATTTATATTTAATTATTTAATTCTTTATTTGATTTGATAACTTACCTTTTATGTAAAGATTTGATTTTGTGCCTTAAATAGCCACCATTAAGGTGGCTAATTGATTTTTGGAAATTATTTAATTTATTTATTTTAATTAATTACGAAATTCGTTTTTAATTAATTATTTATTTTATTTATTCAATTATTTTATTTAATTAACCAATAAACACTTTCCTCATTTGTGAATATCTTCCATTTTTGATTTTTTTTCTCTTTTTAATGGGCTCCTCCTCCCTCATTCACACTTGATCAATCTTTGGCGGAGAGGAGCCCAGTTTCCGAGAGGTATCTTGTTGAAGAGGGTCCTAGCCTCCGATCCAGTCGGTGACAGCGGCTTGAGCTTCGTCGAGGACATCATGGCTTGTCCGATCCCCGAAGTGAGATCCACTTTTACTTGTCATTTTTCCTAGGTAAATAGTAGGCTTAGATCTTAGTGTAGGAGTAGGGAGTAATTTTTTAGATTAAAAATCTCGAAAATTTCCACCACATATTTTCCGCCTCCAACACCGATTTTTCATCTCACATCTGGACCATCGCATTTCTTTTTCTACCTCGCGCAACCTTCCACCTCCGGTCACGCACGGTGACCGGAGCCACGGATCTCTCTTCCATCTTACCGAGATCTTCCCATTCACCGTTCCTATTCTTGTGTATAAATAAAAGAACATTATAAAATTATTTTTCCTGTTTGTCTCACATATATTTTTGCAGGAAAGATACAAAAAAATAACTAATAAAAAATCATTTGTATTTTTATCTAACTTCTATTTTGCAGGAATAAATAACAAAATAAAAAAAATTATTGTTGTTGTCTTCTTTTTATTTCTAATCATTTGTTTTGTAGGTTCATCGAAATAAAAAAACCATATATTTATGTTCATTTCTAACATTTTGCAAAAGTTTTGCAGGAGAAGAAAAATTTAAAAAAAACATTCAACTCTTTTTCTAACAATCTATTTTGCAGGTCAAAACAAAAAAATAAAAAATACATTTTTTTGTTTACTAACATTTGCTGTAGGACAGAAAGTAATTAAAAAAAAATTAAAAAAAAAAAGGGCACGCACAGGGGCGGGTCGCCACCCCCGCGTCCCCTCTTCCAGCCCACGCGGCGGCGCCGCCCAACATGCCTCCGCCCAGCCGCCTCCCCTCCACAGCGGCGGCCCCCTTCCTCCTGCGCCGCAACCCGGCGCCGCCGCCTCGCGTCCCCGTCCTTCCCCGCTCTCCGCCATCGCCGCGCGTCTCCAGATCGGCGCGCCTCTCGCGCCTCCTCCCTTGGCTCCGCAGGCAGCGGTGCCGCCGCGCCTCCTCCAGACCCCGCGCGCGGCGCCGCCCTGCACCAGCGCGACGCCTGTACGCCGACCCCTCCTCCGCCAACGACGCCTTCTCCCCCAGCGACCAGGACCAGCCGCCCACCTCCAGACCCGCGGCCCCGGTCCGCGCCAACCAACCTCCGCGCGAAGCACCGCGCCCCTCAGTCCTCCAGCCGCTCGGCCCCGCACCTCCGCGTGCGGCGCCGCGCGCCCCCGTTCAGCCCGAAGCCTCCGCCCCAGCGTCTTCTGTGCCGCCCTCCACGTGACCCGGCGCCGCCTTCATCTCTCGATCGCCGAGGCCGCAACCTCCTTCTCCGGCAGCCGTGCTCCACCGCACCACCAAGTTCAGAGGAAGGTGGTGGGCGGCGGCAGCCCCATCTCCCCTTGGATATTGAGAAACAACGAAGGCAAAGAAAATCCTAGAGGGGGCTCAATTAAAAAAGGGGAAAATTACAATAAAGCCTTGAAAGTTGTTAAAAGTACAAAGAATCCCCCTCCAGTGAGCAAGTCACATGTCAAGCACCATCTTCACTGGGTAATTTGCATTCTGTGCCTCACTTTTTATTTCATAACAATTCTTGAAGCAGAACTTGAATTATTTGCAATTAAACCCTGTACTGCAGACTTTAATTTGACATGTACTTTGCATTGAAATAAATATTTGCATTGCTCTAAAAATTCTGCGAAAATTCACATATGCTCCTGCTACAGTCTTGAACATTGTATAAAATTTTCATTTCTTTTTATTGTCATTTGTTATATTAAAAAAATCAAAAATATTGTCTTTTTGCTTGTCTACATTTTGAATATTTATAAATTTAGAAAAATTGCCTAAAAAGTTCACGAAAATTCCTGTAGCTCCGTTTTGGTGTCTTTTAATTTCGGACCAATTTTTTTGCATTGTTCATTTATAAAACTTCAAAAAAAATATAAAAAAATTCAAAAACCACTAAAAATTTTAACTTTGAAATTTGACTGCCGAGTTTTTTCAAACGTGCTCCTTGTGTTCGACCTTGGTCGCTATACCAGGTAAAAAGAATAGCGAAAGCCGCTTACATTTGCTTTCATTGATTTATCTTATCTGA
Organism: Ottelia alismoides; assembly: GCA_037367405.1. Lineage (NCBI taxonomy): Eukaryota > Viridiplantae > Streptophyta > Magnoliopsida > Alismatales > Hydrocharitaceae > Ottelia > Ottelia alismoides. Next base: position 527,929 of record JAZKJV010011424.1, read on the forward strand.
AGTGGTTTCATCAATTTTCTCGTTGACCGATTCCTGTGGTTGAGAACGACGACACTTTGATATTATTTATTCCTCTCTTAACCGTGTGGATTTCGTGTCATCATTAATCAACACATATAAATTATAAATAGCTCTCTCTAATACATTATAAATCACATTTATAATATATTATGAATAATTGGATATTCCTATCCACATTATTCTCATCCATATTAATTAAATCACATTTAATTATTGGATAATTTCTTCATACATCAAGATGATTAAATCATATTTAATCATCATTTCTTTATTTCTTAGATCTTATGGAATTATTCTCGAACCCTTCAAGAATAATGCGATCTCTCCTAAGATACTTGGAGAAAAGGACAGGGCGATTGCATTGTTCCACGTATAGTGACTTGGATGTTGAGATCATATCTCAAATCCAGATTCCATGGACCTCTCACTGATGCTTGATCAAATCAAGACCGTAGACCTAATCTTCTCATTGCATCTGAATCTCATTCAGATCAATGTCCAGTTCATGGACTAAGATTAGGTCACTTCTCTAATGAGAGGAGTCACTAAAATCCAAACCTATTTCATCACTCCCTCGGAATGGAAGCGTCATGGTTATACAATTGTATATGATCGCATCACCCTCAAGTATTCCCAATACATGTACATCCTGCATACTGGAAGACCTATGATCATTTTGAAGATAAAGATCACTTTTACACTGTCATCTTCAGGGTTAGATCACTAAGTTTCTCAATCTTGGTCATTGGGATTTGGTATAGATCATATGCTTTCACAAAGCATATATCTTACCTTCAAATTCATGTCATGCTTCCAAAGCATGACGACCATGCATGGAATTTGTTCAGTCCCAAAATACTTCATGAGTGAGCTCATGTCTCCCGGTTCACAAGTGAACCTGTATGATCCCTTTGAGAGATCATATTACTCATATATCCTTACATGCACGCCAGCTCGTCGATGTATAGACCTTGGTTAGGTCATCAACCTATTGGTCTGCCAAATGTACACACTCAGACATATAGCAACACATCTGTCTCCGGTCAGAGGATGCATGCCTATGTTGTGACAGTATTCAACGTAGGTCTTTGGTTATCTCGATCTCGTCAAGTCAACCCATTGACTCAACTAACCTGACAACTTTGAATCACTATTCCCATGCAGAGGACCTGCATCAAGAGGTCAGTCAGATATAAACCATCTGAGAGAGGATTGCCATCTCCTACTCAGGCTGGAGATCATCACTTAATAATCATTTGATGATGCTTGATGAGTCCTCTATCTAATACTTAGAAATTCATCTAAGCATCGGCCTCTATGATTCATCCAATGAATCAACAGCTATATGATCATCAAGTTGGCCATGGTACATAACCCTTATTGTATAGAGGGACCCTATAGTGCATTCATTCATTCAATCTCAGAAAAGGTAGTGAAAAATAATCAATAACTTTCATTGATAATTTATTCATTACAATAACATTTATTGTAGAAATGGTTCGCTCGGGGCTCACATTGCTAACAGATAGCACTATCCATATTAATCATATATATTATAAATATGATTTATAATATATTAGAGAGAGAAACTATGTAAATAGCATTTGTTAATTATTAATGTGAATTGGATTCACATTAAGTAATTAATTGGAAATTTAATTTACAAATTAGTTTGGGTTGTGAATGTGATTCACATATTTTCTATGACATGATTGAAATATTCACAAATTAATTTGGAATTAATTTGGTGGATAATTATGTGATAATGGTTATTACATATTATTAAGAGATAATATGACATAATAAAAAGGAGATAATAGGCACCTTTGATGAGTTGGCGTCACCCATGAAAAAGTCATGGGTGACGCCCAATTTTTTAAGGAGGCAACATTATCTCCATTTTATTATCTTGATTAATATCTTAATTAATTGATTTATGTTAAACTAAATTATTTTGATAATGTAGCAACATATATTTAATTTAAATATAAATTAATGTTGTCGGTTTTAGCCAACAACAATCATAAACATTGATTATTACATAGACCAAGCTTGGCCGTTGGATCTATGTGTCCCATGGATTGAGATCCATTGGATCCTAAACTAACATAAAAGGAGGGCTAACCTAGCCTTTCTTGGCACGTAATCAAGAGTTGTAGAAGACTACTACTCTCTCTCTCTCTCTCATTCTCGTGTAGCCTCTCTATCTCAATTTCAAGTGGCCGTCCACTTGTTGTATTGAGGAGGAGAGCATCTTGCCTTCTTCGATGACTCGAGGATCTCCTTCTTCTTTGGAGTTGCTCACTCTGAAGGAAGACGATGGATTTCGCTTGACAAAATCAGGGATCCATTGCTTGGATCTTCATCGAGGATTGCAGGAGGAATGCAACTCATCATCGTGCCCGCAAGTGCGTTCTTCGTGGATCGGACTTGAGACAGGAGGATCTCTTGTTTGGGATCTCCTGATCAAAACCACGCTCCAAGAGGTATTCCTTATACTTTGTGGTTTGATGAAACGATCCGAGAAGTATTCTCGTGATCATGTGGTTTCATCTTTACATTTAAAAAATTTTAATTTCCGCCGCATCTAGCGACTAGTGCGACTAGTTGCTCCGATTGCATACGATGCGATCGACACGCTTCTGTGATGCGCTTAAGGATTCTCAATATCCTTCATCCCTGTTGGTAGCTTTCCTGCTTGGGCAGAACATCTCCAGGGGAACATCACCTCCACATCAATCCTCCTGATAAATCCAAGATTGCCATCGGCTGTGGATTCCACACAAGGCAGGAACGCAACCGTTGTGATGATCAACGAGAACCTCAGATTCAATCAACAAACAAACAACAATAGTTATTTAATCAATGAATATAGAAAATGTGGAGTTAAAATTTATCATAGCTCTACAGTAAAAGTGTATAGGTGTATGTGTAGAGGTCAAACACTTGGAGCAAATGAGAGGAGGCACAAATAATACACAAAAAATCTGTTTTTTTATCTCTTGTCCAATTTATTGTTTTTATGGGTTTTTGATTTTTTGATTTTTTTTATTTTATTCTTGGTTTTATAATTTTATACTTTCTTTTTATATTTTCCAATTTATATATATTTTTTATTTAAATATAATATATACATAGAAATATGTAAATTTATATATGTATAAATACAATATAAAAAATATATATAATGACTATAAATACATAAATATTTAAAAATAGGCAAAATACAGTAAATATATTATTTTTGTGATTTTTATATTTTTAATTTTATATTATTTTCTGGAATTTTTGCTAGTTTTTATGTATTTTTAAAGTGAAAAATATCCCAAATAGGGGTATTAAATATAATACCCGAAAGTGACTTGGATAATAAAAATCGTAAATAGGTCCCAAAATTACCTAAATCAATTTTAATATATAAATATTTATACAAATAAAATTATAAAATAGATAAATAAATTATGGATTTTTCAAGGATTTTTTATTTTTATAAAAGATTTTGGGGTTTTTAAATTTTTAGGCTTTTTCTTTTTCAATTTTTAGTGATTTTTGGTCTGAAATTAAAATAATGTAAAATATATTATATATAATATTTAGAGGATTTTTAGACATGTTTTTATATTTTTTTCATATTTTATAAGTTAAAAAGGTAATATATGTGCTCTATTATAGTTTTAATAAATAGATTAAATGCAAAAAATGCCAACTAAAATTATGGGCATGAATGTTCAAGGAATGGAGCATCTAACCCTATTTTTGCACATTTGTCGGATCACAGTAGCCATATTTAATGAATAGATAAAATCTACAAAAATACATGTCTAGTAGGGGCATAAATGCAATAAGAATAAACATTAGGGGTTCATCTATAAATGTGCTAACATAATAAAGAATTTATTAATTTTTAAAGATCATTTTATAATTACAAAATTTCTAGGGTATAGATGCAATTTACCCATCATGTGGGACTAAACATGACGCTGCTTCGGAGGGATACTAGTAGAAAAGTTATCCAACGTTAATACAACAAAAACCAGGGGCCTTCCAGTAATTTTCATAAAAATATACAACGTTAATTTCATTTTATTGGAAGAAATATAAATACACAAAGTTGTAGGGTGTCCCTACAATTTGCCCATCTCACGTAGGATGACACGTGAACTGAGCTAGACATGACTAAAATGTAATTACAAGAAATGTAGAGTCCTAATTGCAAAATGTCCAATTATTTTTAAACGTTAACTTTTATTTACAAGGCTAAATATTAATAACAAAAAGGCAGGTTAGATATGCAATTTACCCCATTCAAAGGCATGTGCGGACGACTAAGATTTCTTCACTTAAGCATGTGGCGTCTAGGTCGCACGATGACGCTTCACACTCGGACGACCTAGATTAGATCAGCCGAGCTGATCTGACAGTAGAGGCATGGCTCGATCCGATGGCAGGGGATCAATCTGGAGCACGAGCGCGATCCGACGGCTCTAAAGGTACTCGAAAGAACAGGGAAGAACCCTGTTCCTCCTGAGCTTGGATCCGGTGTAGTGTGCACGTTCGGTCCTCCCATGAGCTATTGATGGTCCAAGAAGCTTCCTAGGGACACTGTGTATCGATTGGAGGCCTCAAAGGAGCCTGAGGGCCGTCGGAGCTCTCCAACGAGGCCAGGGAAGAAATGGGTGACCAAATACCTTACTTCTCTTCAAACTCGACCCTTGAGGGTCCTTTGGCCCTCCAGACCTGCAAGGAAAGCACGCGTAAGAAAAAAAGGGGTCCAGGGGCCTTATTTGGTTGGAATGGATGGAAAATGGGTACGACTGAGCTCTTCCAGTGAGTGTTGGTGGTGGAAGGGCTAAATATCGCTCCACAGGGGATCAAATGGAATGGAGTGGGGCAAGGTGTGGGGAAATGGCAAGAGAAGGAAATGGAGGCGGTCAGCGGGCGGTCAACGAGTGGAGCACAAGTGAACCTAATTACGCTAAATATACGGGCTAAAGGCTAATCAAATGGCATAATTAAAATGCTGGAATAAAATGCTACCTAAGAATGATAAAATGCACAACTCATACCTGCCGACAAAGGTAGGGAGCAGAGGTCGCCAACGACGGCGGCCTTGAGCGCACCTCCTCCTCTGCGAGCCCTCGACACCTCAAGGGACTCCTCTATCACCTGGATATGCACTTTGGACGAGATGCGGCAGCTCTTGGGCTTGAAGATGGCCAAAATTGCCTGGAGGAGAAGGTGAAGTTATTTATAGACATTAAGGAGTACCTTTATTGACTAGGTAAATGTAAAGAGTCAAGCGTATGTACAATGGATTAGAGAGGATGGCATGGATTACGGGATGCCCATGATTATTTTTGCATAAGGAAGCAACGTTGATTGAGTGATGGTTCCGTCAGAAAAAATGGCGGAAAATCAGGAAAAATACAGATCACGTCAAATTTGGACTAGAGGGGGGAGTTAACCGGCAGTCAACTTTTGAAGTGACCCCATTGGTCCACGTCAACCCGCTATGCTACAAAACTACGGATTTATTCGAAAATAATTGATTTTTAATAGTAAATGATATTATTATTTTTTGAGTTTAAAATAAAAATGTTTATTAATTTATGTAGTATTTTATTGTGATTTTTATTTATTTTTTGGTATATTTTATTAGTAGTTAATTTTTAATAGTGTATTTATAGGTATATTCATCTATGTTTTGGCTCTTTTATTTTTATTGGTATGCATTTTATTTTATTATTTTATTATTTTATTTTATATATTTATAACTTATTTTTATGAGTATAAATATATTTTTATTATATTTTTATGATACTATTTGTACACTTAAATAAATAGATATGTATATTATGTTGGTATATTTATAGGTAATTTAACTATGTTTTATATACATCTTTTTATTTTAATGTATTTAATGAGTTTTATTTTGGTTTTGTATTTTTAGTAGAATATAGATAATATTTACAATATTACAAAAATATAAATGAATAAAGAATAAAAGACTGTGATACATTTTTATTTATATACATGTATAACATAAGTATTTTGCCTATATATTTATATAGACTTATTTTATTTTATATTTTCTTTTAAGTTTTATTCCAGTTTGAATATGTACATATATTATAAATAATATTTACAAAATTATAAAAATATAAATTTGTAAAAATAATAAAGAATGAATACATGAATATTTTAATAAGTATAATGTACAACATGGCTAAAAAACCCAACTTTCACACAGTAACTCCAAAAAATAAATTCACCACCACTAAATAGCTTACGAAAAGTTATATATAATTAGAGGTGATTTTGATATGTCTTGAGTTTTTATTTGAAAGATATGAGTATGTGAAGTTGGATTTTTGGCTTTTTTATTTTGTGTATAAAATGAACACTGTGTATTATTTTTATACAGACTCAATTTTGTATTTTTTACATTATTATCCACAACTTTCATGTACAAAGTTTCTTTATTTGATGAATAAATAATAAAGAATAAAATATGTGTCAAAAATACATAAATAATGAATAAAAGAAATTGGATTTTATTCTATTTTTGACCCTTATCTCCCCCTACTTTATTCTTTATCGACCAACTCAATTCTTGACTTGGTCTTAGGGTTTTGGGTCAGAAAATATTTTCAATATTTGTGATGAAATGGAGATTCATCACCCCCTATACTTGCCTTTTCTAGTCTCTAGCAAACACATATGCTATAAGTACAAAAAGAACAAAGAAGAAAAGAAAAAGAAAGAATAAATAGAATTGATCGTGATTATTAAACTCATATGTAGAAAGTCAAAGTTTGAAGCTCAGGTTATACCTTGATGTGAGAATGTGTACGGAACCTAGTCGGGAACTAACTTTAAAGCACAACAGCCTTCAAGAGTCATAGAACTTGGTTCAAATCATCTCAATAGCCATGTCAGAACTTGCCTACATCATACGCAAACACTTATGACTATAAAGTTGACTTGTACAATGTAAGTGATAATGGATTTTCCCAACTGAAATGACAAAGGAACTGACTTCTCCAGAATGATAATCCAATGATTCCCCAATCCAACACTCTATCCTCGAGGAGCGGGGTATTCCCTTCTAAGTTCAAGTGGCATCAAACTCAATAGGAAGGGGTAAAGAAAAGAAGGGATGGTAGCCAGTGTAGCTAACTATCTTGGGATGCATGAACAATGTAGTCAAGTCATCCAGCTGCAGGCTCACATGGTATAACTTTGATGCTCAAGCTTGCTTATTGACTATACAACATATATACATACTCCAACATGCATTTTATTTTATTTTCAAGCCTGTCTACTTTTTTGGAGTTTTTTTTGAAATACTATTTACAAAAGCATTTACATAAAGACTTTTTCCTTTTGATCCAGAAGACTATCACTCTTTTGAAGCATTATTGCAACCCACACTCTCCTGTCATTTGACATCATTGTGACAGGACCAAGTTGGGGTGCACTTCCCTCCCTAGATGAGGACGAATGTTTCCACCCATGTACGTCTCAGATCGGAAAATCCAACCCCGTCACCACTCCAACTGAGTTGAGCCAAGTGAAAGGTGCAAGTGTCCAAGTTAGGTCATGACCGACAAGAGTCATGCGTGTGTCTCGAAAAGTTTTAGTTAGCCAGTTGAGGTGACTTGAACCCAGCCTTGTGTTTCAAAGAATTAAGTCCTATTGGACCTGAAGTACCTTAAACCTAGTTCCAATAAGGTTCCAGTGCAGTTAGGTGCAGTAAGGTCCAACCAAGCTCCAATCTTCGACTTTATTGGACTACATCAATTATCAAGCTCAATCAAAAGAATGTCAATGCTATGCACATTCTATGTACAATGCATAAAGAATAATGAAAATTTTTAAAGAATTTTGAAAAAGGATTTTTAGACAAAATAATCCGCAAATAAAAAGATTTTTTTGCACAAGAATTATAAAATATGTACAGCTATTTACACTAGCGTGCTTATTTTTATTCACAAGAGTTAAGATTTAAAGAATTTACAAATTTTTATAGTTTTTTTATATATAAAATTGGTCAAGAATATATATATATTTAATGATGCTTTTATTCCTTAAATTTATTTGAAAATGATTTTGAAAACTATAGTACAAAATAATTTTTGTAAATATTTACAAATATTTGAAAGCCATTTTGCAAAGATTTTTCAAATAGCATACACATATTTTTCACAATAATTTCACGACCATTTTCAAAACCATTTGCAAATAAGTTTTCAAATCCTTTTATTTCACACAAAGAAAAGAATTTTTGCAATCAAAATATTTTACAAAGATTGAAAACATTTCAGAAAAAGTATTCCAAACGGTTCACACCATTTTTCCAATCATTTTGCAAAAATATTTGTAACCTGATTTATTAATCACTATATACAAAAAGAATTTGAGGAATAAACGCATTATAAATTGGTTTTTAATGAATTATATAATATATATAGTAATTTTAACCGTATTTATTAATAAATAATACAAAAGTATGAGTTTTGTCTAAAGTATATACATAGTATATACGACCCCCTATACTTAGCATGAGCTATGTCCTCATAGATCGAAAATAAAAAGAGAATACATAACTCATACTAAGTAAAGAAAAGTTTATACTACAACGACCAAAGAATAAGAAATAAAACAATGAAGAGATAAATGAATAAGAAGGTGACTGCCCCCCTATACTTAGGATCAAATAATCCTAAGTATAGAAAATTGTACACAACATAGGGAGGGTCAAGGGTGGGAATAAATAGATTACAACTCAGGTTGTCTCCCTCTATACTTAGGGTCAGATATCCCTAAGTATAACAGAGCAAATAAAAAAGAGAGGAGACAGTGGAGGGGATCAAAGAATGAATGAATCTGACGAGCACCCCCCTATACCTAGGACAACGTACATCCTAAGTATAGAAAACTGACAAAAAAAGGTGACACCTTTTATGTAGAAAAAGAAAAATGAAAAGAAATGAAGAAAAGATAGATACAAATGAAAAGATCATAAAGGATGTACGCACCCTCTATACTTAGGGTAAAGGACCCCTAAGTACAATCAACGACAAGAGTGATGAAATAGAACACAGAAAGATCAACATGGTGTGTGCCCTCTTATACTTAGGACCAAGTACGTTCTAAGTATAGACACACAGATATGGAAAAAGATCTGGGGCACACAGGACATACGGAAGAAAGAAGGAATACAATACACAACATATATATACAAGTAAAGAATGTGAAGTACATGATGGTATCTGGTAGGCGAATACCATGCTCTCGGCATTGTCTCCCTGTGAGAACGAGGATGCAGTCAGACAGTGAAAAGACACCCGAGTATGTAATCAGTTGGATGTTAGCTATCGGGGACAAGAGATCGAAAACTAAACCAGGGATCGGTAGAGAAAGCAGAACATCAGCTCATAAGGAAGGAATGAGTGAGCAGATTCGATACTGTAAGACATGGAGGAAGAAAGAATAGTACAAACTCCTTCAAGTCAATTATGGTCTCTGAAAGGTATAAAAAGTAAAGAACAGGAGACTGTCAGTGCAACATGATTTCCGGTGATCATAAGCTCAGAAGGTCACAATAACACACCGAACAACACAATATAAGGCTCAACCCTGTGAGGGTCCTCAAGGTGAGCGGACTCAAAGATCTCAGAATAATCAAAAGACTCGGCTCCGTGCTCCAACAAAAAGGAGGCACCAGAAGGAAGCCAAGTACAAAGAAAATGATGTACCCTTCTGCAGATAACCCTCGAGGAGTAATACATTCTCGTCGATGGATAATCAGACAGAGCTCAACCCACAAAGGTCGTCAAGGTGAGAAGACTCAAAGGACTCAGATCCATCAGACGGATCAGTAGGAACGATCTCGGTAGACGACAAATCGTCTACCTGCAGAAGAGATTGACAGATCAAGAAAATGTGGCAGCAACCTGCAGATAACCCTTGGGGAGCATACTGCCAACTAAGCAAAGAATAATCAGAGCAGGATGGCTTATTCTTGCGAGGACCATCAAGGAAATAAGACCCAAAGGATTCTTGTTAGATGGGTCCCAATATCTGACAGATCGGATAAGAAACAAAGTAGTGGGGAGCAGGAATAGATCAGACAACTCGGTTAACATGCTCCAACAGATTAGAGACACAATCAACATGGGGAACCGTGTGTGAAAAAATGTTGCATTTTCCCGCAGATAGTCCTCGAGGAATTATGCAAACTAATCAATGGATAATCAGAATAGATCTCATCTTTGCGAGAGTCGTCAAGGAGAGGGGACTCAAATGAGTTGGGTAGAGCGATCTCGGTAGACGATAGCTCGGCTACCGAGCAGAAGAGACCACATATCTAGCAAGGTGTCATATTCTCTCATAGATAACCCTTGAAAATCACTATGAACTAGGCAAGAAATCATCCGAAAAGTGACACTCATCCTTGCACAAGGAGTAGGTACATTGGCCTCGTGAACCTACAGATTGGGCGCATAATCAACAATGAGTCCAAACAGTCAAATCAGACGACTCGGTTCCGTGCTCCAACAGATGGCAGCACAGTCAGCAAGTGGAACCGAGCGTAGAGAATGTGTTGCATTCTCCCACAAATTCCTTGGGGAGTAATGCAAACTAGGTCAATAAAATCTTGGGATTTCTTGGCATGAAATCTCAGGTCCTCAAAAGCAATCAATCAATCAGGAGGGCATAAGATCATGTGAGGGATAAATAATCATGTCAATCACATTATATCCCTCAAGTCAATCCAATCAGTTGAGATGGCACAAAATATAATCAGAAATCCTCAGAGTGCCACAGGTGGATGAAAGAGTCAGGAGATCGAGGATGGATTAATCAAGGAGATGAGGGAAATCATGTGGGTTCCGCACACCATTGCTCTGAAGTCCTGATCAAGATAGTCAATCAATTCCCTAAATAAATATGGTAGGAACATCAAAATAGATAGATCAATCAAATCTTATGAAATCATCGTCAAATCATCAAAATATGTCACATCTTCAATCTGGTGTGCATGACCAAAAATCCTCAATAAAGAATCACACCCAGTGATCGTGCATCATCAAAGTCCTCAATAAGTTCCTATGTACATATTGAAAGTCAAATCCACCAAGAGTAGGATATCAATCTCAGAATCCTCAAATCATGCCCGACTTACTCTAATAATCAATATACGTCATAATCCTCTATGCGGGCTATACCTACGAGCACAAAAAGCTTGGGTAGAAGAAGGGATGATATATAGAGGGGTACAAGGAGAGTGGGCGAGATGAAGGTGGATATAGTCACAAGTGTGGTTCAAGGAGAGGTTCTTCTTGAACCGAACTAGATGTGGGTGATATGGGCAAGGAGAGAAGACACAAAATCTGGTTAAGAAGGTGAAGCACAAGACCCAGTATCACAACTCGATCAAATGAGGAGATGTATGTATAAGATAGATAGAGAGACTCAAAGATGAAAAATGATGACTCACAGATGAGACCGCAAAACTCAAAGAGATGAACATGCAAATGGACTTAAAGTCACAATCAATACACAAAGCAACCCCCTAGTTCACCTACTCAACATAGTGAAGACTGGGATGCGATCTTTTTATCTTGTCATTTTAGAGTTAGGTGATCATCACAAAGTTATACACACCGAAGACAGGCTTGGGATTTGGGCACTAATCCATAGCGTGTACGTAGGAATAAAATACGCATACAAGGAAGGAGTTTCTCTCCCTAAGACAAAGAATCCATTATATTTTATTTGAGAGATCGAATAGAGTTAGCAGTCCCGATTTTATTTAGATTATAACTTTTTTTGTTATTTTTCAATGCACATGCCTAACGGGGGTTTCAATTCTATTTAACATCCTAGGTGAGCAAAATCAGAGGGAGAAGATCAGAAAAGCTATGCAAGTCGGAAATTGATGATGCATGCAAAGTCATAAGACTTACAGTGCTTCTTAGCTCTCTCCATGCGGGATGCATAATAGAATTGAAACCTAAACTCTATGCAATGCAATCCGATGAAATCACCCTAGGTGAGAAATATCTATTATTGTGAAGCACCATATGCCAATTAATTGGAAACAAATCCTAAGGTCTGATCTTGGAGACATCTCGGTGCCCGCCATAATAGGTCCTGCCAGCCGTATGACGTATCTCACGGTGCACGGGTTCGATTCTAAATAACCAACAATTATTATTTGACTAAGTACAGAAGCGCATCTATAGGTACATGCAAATATATTAGGGGCTTGGGACTGTAATCTATCGAGCAAGCAATTCCTACACTAAGGCTCATTCACATAAAATTATAAAAATAAAATAAAAAGCGAAAAAACGTCAAAACCGTCGAGGCCCCTAAGGGAACAATCCCTTGGGCACTAGATCTTGAGAAATTGAAGTGTGGAGAGTTCGAATTATTACATGCCAAGTGTCACTCTCTCACATAAATATACATAATAAATAAATCTCACTCCTAGCACAAGCCTCCCAATATCCATGGGAAACTACCCATTGTGGACCTTCAGTCCTTCACATGAAGCTAATAAAAGCTCATCGTTTTTGATATTCAGACCAAGCCCCATCTCCGGACCTCTACATTATATAAAGAAACTCCACCCATGAAGAAATAGATGGACATCGCCTCTTAACTTCACGAAGCATCGAAGATCTATCAATCATATTGAAAGCATTAGAGAAATCTAATATGAGCATGGAGAGAGACCCATCACTATGAAGCTTGCTCAAAAGTCAGTTGGTATTGTGTAAAATAGCTTCAGCTCCTCCAGATACACCAACCCCAAATTTAAAGTCATTGAGATACTTAGCATCTCTTTGCCCACCCTTGTCATAGTAATTTTATTTACTAGATGTCTCAAGATAGTGCCCACTACAATAGAACGTATGTCATTGTCAGGTTTGAGTAATGGAGTAAGAGGTGTACAAACTCAACCAAACTCAAGGGGCGTCTCCCACTTAGCCATAAATTAAACACCATAATGATTGCATGTAGGAGATCAATGGCCTCTGCTGACCCCTCCGCACAAAGAGCATCTAAAAGGTGTTGAGCTCACAGGTCATCTATGTCACATGACGAGCCTTTAGGAAAAGATTTGACAGATTGTAGAATAGAATCTGCATCGGTAGTAAGAGGAGTCACTTAAATCAAGAAATATTGCAAGGAAGGAGGAAACTTATATGGATGTTTAGCCTCTAAGGGTTTCATAATTTCTTCATTATAAGGAGCCACTCTCGACGAACACAAAACCCTTAAGGCTGCTGAAAAGTGTCGATCTGACACTTTATGAAGTCATTGCCTAATTTTGGAGTTTTGATTCTCCACCAAGGAGTTGTTCTAACTAAGACACAAAGTCCCTAGTAAATCACGTTTCAAAATATCACCCACCAACATGGTGAAACCATCTATACTTCCCCAAGAAGTGAGTGAGCTCAGAATGAGTCATTGTTGCAAAGAATTTCTATTTCTAGATCTTTTATCTCTCCTATTCATAAGCATGAATACATGTAGTGTCCAATGGGGAAGAAGTAGAAATCTCACCCAAGCATATATGGATGCTGGCCTTGTGATAACTTGGTGCAAAGCTGTCTTCAGAGCTTGAGAGAAAGCAAGATGGCAGCTGGGAGAAATACTCTTGATTGTGGTTATAGAAGCTTTGAAAATACAATCAAGCAACATAACGTCAACAACTAACCCATCCGTGGCATATGATATTTATTTATATTTATTTTTTAAATTATTTTTTACTTTTTAATATAAAAATATAAGGAAAACAAATTGTTTATGTACTAGATATAACATATATAATAGGAGAGTTTTATTTGTAAATAAATGTGATAAAACTATAATAGAAATAAAATATTTTTATATTTTTTTATCTTCTTGGATATTTTTGTAAATACTGATTGCATAAAAATATTAGAAAACAGAAATAAGCTTTTTAAGTTCTAAAAGGAGAACATGGGTACTTTGAAAAATAGGAAAATTGTGCAAAACGATCCCAAGATTTTATGACGAGCAAGAAAGGCTCACTCCACCTTTCTTGGGTGCACCAGTCCTCCTAAGAGGTCCTCCTTCGCGCAACGATCCCTCGCATCAAATACAAACAAAGAAAAGTGGTCAGAGCAATCAACAATAATATCAAATAATAAAAGGAGAATAAATAAATGAATAACAAAAATAAATAATGCTATAAATAAATGAACAAGATATAATAGATAAAACAAAATAATCTCCAACTACATGATGTTGCTCCCCGGTAATGGCACCATTTGATAAAGCCAAGATTGCCATTGACCGTGCCTTCCACACTTGGCAGGAACACAGTCGTTGTGATGACCAACGAGAACCTCGGATTCAATCAACAGATAATCCACAATAATTAATTAAGCATTGAATAAAAAAACGTGGAGTTAAAATTTATTATAACTCTACAATAAAAGTGTATAGGTGTAAGTACGTGTAGAGGTCGAACACTGGGAGAAAACAAGAGAAGGTGGCACAAATGATACACAAAAATTTTATCTTTTATCTCTTGTCCAATTTATTATTTTTGTGGATTTTTTATTATTTATTATTTATTATTTTATTCTGGGTTTTATAATTTTGTATTTTCTTTTCAAATTTTCCTATTTTTATCTCCTTTTCATTTATATATAATATATATACATAGATACATGTATATTTGTATATGTAAAAATATAATATAAGATATATATATATATTATAAATACATAAATATTATACAGTAAATATAATATTTTTGTATTTTTTATATTTTCAAAATTTTTCTTCTTTTTCTAGATTTTTTGCTAATTTTTATAGATTTTCAAAAAAAATAATCAAAATAGAAGATTAAATATAATACCCAAAATTGACTTGGATATTACAAATAGTAAATAGGTCCCAAAATTACCTAAATAAATTTTAATATATAAATATTTATATAAGTAAAATTATAAAATAGAAAAATATATGTTTGGACTTTTTAAAGATTTTTTTATATTTTTATAAATGATTTTGAAGTTTTTACATTTTTAGGCCTTTTGTTTTTCAATTTTTAATGATTTTTGGTCTAAAATTAAAATAGGCTAAAATATACTATATATAATTTTTTAGGTATTTTTAGACACATTTTATTTATATTTTTTGGTTTTTTATAAGTTAAATAGGGAATATATGTGCTCTATTATATTTTTAATAAGTAGATTAAATGCAAAAAACTCTAAATAAAACTATGGACGTGAAAATAGATGGCATGGAGCATCTAACACTATTTTTGCACATTTGTCACAACACATTAGCTATATCTCATAAATAGATAAAATCTACAAAAATACTTGTCTTGGTAGGGGCATAAATGCAATAAGAATAAACATTATGGCTTCATATGCAAATATGCCAACATAATAAAGCATGTATTTAATTTTTAAAGACCATTTTATATTTAAAACTTCACTAGGGTATACATCCAATTTACCAATCATGTGGGTCTACACGTGACGTAGCCTAAGAGGGACCAACATTCAAATACAATAAAATCCAAGGGCCTTCTAGCAATTTTCACAAAAATATACAACACTAATTTCATTTTATTGGACAAAGTATAAAAACAAAAACTCGAAGGGGTGTCCCTACAATTTACCCAGCTCACGTAGGACGATACGTGAGCTGCGTTAGACAGGACTAAAATGTAATTACAAAAAATGCATGTTCTTAATTGTAAAATATCCAATTATTTCTAATTGTTAAATTTTATTTACAGGGCTAAAAATTAATTAGAAAAAAGGAGGGGTTAGATATGCAGTTTCCACTATTCAAAGGCGCGAACGGACGACTAAGATTTCTTTACTTAAGCATGTGGCACGTCCAGGTTGCACGATGACGCTTCACACTCGGATGGTCTGGATTTGATCAGTCGAGCTGATCTGACCGTGGAGGTATGGCTTGATCTGACGGTAGGGGATCAATCTGGAGGGGGCGTGACCGACGGCTCCGAAGGTACTCGAAAGAACAGGGAAGAACCACGTTCCTCCTGAGCTTGGATCCGGTGTAGCGTGCACATCAGACCCACGAGCTGCTGATGGTCTAAGAATCTTCTTGGGGACACAGTGTTTCGACTTGAGCATTCGAAGGAGCCTGAGGGCCGCCAGAGCTCTACAGCAAGGTCGAGGAAGAAATGGGTGCCCAGGTACTTTACTTCTCTTCAAAACTCGACCCTTGAGGGTCCTTTGGCCCTCCAGACCTGCAAGGAAAGTGTACACAAGAAAACAAGGGTCCAGGGGTCTTATTTGGTCGGAATGGATGGAAAATGGGTGTGAAGGAGCTCTTTCGGCGAGTGGCGGAGGTGGAAGGAATAAATCTCGCTCCACAGGGGATTGAGAGGAATGGAGTGGGGCAAGGCGCGAGGAAATGGCAGGAGAAGGAAATAATGGTGGTCAACGGGTGGAGCATAAGTGAAATCGTTCGTCGGAGTGGAGCTCCGACAAACTACAAAAGGCCCTAATTGCGTTAAACCTACAGGCTAAAGGCTGATCTAATGACATAATTAAATGATGGAATAAAATGCTTCCTAAGAATGATAAAATGCCTAGATCTTACCTGTCGGCGAAGGCAGGGAGCTGAGGTCGCCAACGACGGTGGCCTTGGGTACACCTCCTCCTCCGTGAGCTCTCGACACCTCATGGGACTCCACCTGTCACCTGGATATGCACTTTGGTCGAGATGCAGTGGCTCTTGGGTGTGAAGATGGTTAAAATTGCATGGAGGAGAAGGTGGAGTTATTTATAACATTAAGGGGCGCCCTTATTGACTGGCCGAATGTAAACAATCAAGCGTAGTGTATAATGGATTAGAGAGGATGGCGTGGATCACGAGATGCCCATGATTATTTTTGCAGAAGGAAGCAATGTTGATTGAGTGATGGTTCAACTAGAAAAATGGTGGAAAATCGAGGAAAATACTGATCACGTTAAATCTGGTGCATGGGGGAGTTGACCGACGGTCAACTTTTGACGTGACCCCATTGGTCCATTCAGCCCGCTACACGACACAACTGTAACATTTCTTCAAAAATAATTAATTTCAAATATTAAATGATTTTATTATTTTTTGATTATAAAATAAAAAATGTTTATTATTTTATGTAGTATTTTATTGTGATTTTTATTTATTTTTGGTATATTTTATTAGTAGTTAATTTTAAATAGTGTATTTATAGGTATGTTTTGGCTCTTTTATTTTTATTTATATATATTTTATTATATTATTTTATTCTTTAGTTTATATATTTACAACTTATTTTTATGAGTATAAATATATTTTTATTATATTTTTATGACATTATTTGTATACTTAAATAAATAGATATGAATATTATGTAGGTATATTTATATGTAATTTACCTATGTTTTATATACATGTTTTTATTTTAATGTATTTAATGAGTATTATTTTGGTTTTGCAATTTTAATAAAATATAAATAATATTTACAATATTAAATGAATAAATAATAAAAGAATGGGATCCATTTTTATTTATATACATGTATAACATAAGCATTTTTCTATATATTTATATAAACTTATTTTATTTTAAATTTTCTTTTTAGTTTTATTCTAGTTTTAATATGTACATATGTTATAAATAATATTTACAAAATTATAAAAATATAAATTTGTACAAATAGTAAAGAATGAACAAAATGAATATTTTAATCAGTATAATGTACAGAAGGGGTCAAAAATCTAACTTTCACATAGTAACTCCAAAAAATATAAAACCATCACCATTAAATATCTGGTGAAAAGTTATATACAATTAGAGGTGATTTTATTTGTTTTGAGTTTTTATTTGAAAGATATAGGTCTGTGAGGTTGTGTTTTTTGCTTTTTATTTTGTGTATAAAAATGAATAATATATACTATTTTTATACAAACTCAATTTCATATTTTTATTTAGATTATTATCTACAACTTTTATGTACAAAGTTTCTTCATTTGATGAATAAATAATAAAGTATAAAATAGGTGTCAAAAATACATAAATAATGGATAAACAATTGGGTTTTTATTCTAATTTTGTCCCTTATCTCCCCCTACTTTATTCCTCGTCGACCAACTCAATTCTTGACTTGGTCTCAGGATTTAGGATCATAAAATAATTTCAATATTTTATTCCTTTTCCTTTTCTTTTCTTTATTCTATAATTTTGACATTAAAAATCCTTATTTTATACACAAATAATACAATAAATAATGAATGCTATTACACACAGATTGATGTTATTTACATACAATATCTAGGGTTTTTAAAGCCAACATGATAGAATAAAGGTGATGAAATGGAGATTCATCATCTCCTGTCCGCCTTTGCATCAGAGCCATCTACCAGACGTGGAGGTACCTCACGAAGGTGTTGGACCTTACGACGAGCCGATCAGAACCGTGGATCGCGAGATTTTCATGGTCCAAGCTTGCTGGGGTTCTCAGTTCATTTTGAGGTCTAGGCAGATAAATAGAACGCAGGGTAAAGGAGTAGTAATGACTTGTGTCAAAAGGAGGCTAGATCCAGCATAGACTGTCGAAAGTCAGATATATTCGTCCACCCACCCCTAGACCAGCTATGCGAAGGAAAGAGGGTCAATCCCCCTACTGACTTTTTGTAGGCTTACGTATTCGTTTGAGCTCTGTGGGTTAGGTGATTTTTTCCACTCCTTTTTCTCGTTGGAACTCTTGAATTGGCAAACTTAGAAAAAAACCTTCCTCCTTCCTCAGTCGAGTGCACCGTCCATATCCATTCGATAGACATCATGTCTAGTTTTGATCGAGACCGTTCATCCATGCCCATTTGATAACGATCCAATTGGCCCTTTTCTAGATCTGAGCCGCCCGACAAAGCAGTTGTCCAGACCGTTAGATAAAACCTGACATGTTAGATCTGACCGCACTTCTGTGACATCTCCCCAAATCTTCAGTTCAGCTTTACATAACCATCAGAACTGTCATCATCTGCCTCCTTGTACGCATGCCACGTGTGATGCCACATCCCTCTGGCTATCGAAACCAACGGGACGTGAGCGTCAGACCTACGGTCCAAATATATACCCATGATCTATGATACTCAGCGAACCATCTTATGCATATTAGATCAACATTTGAAATATAAATAACAATAGGAAAATAATATAAATTGGAAGGAAATGCAACATCCATTCTCATTGACAACAATCATCAAGTCCATGTCCACAGAATGAGATACATCATATAATAATAAATTTTGTAGAATAAGCTCTCCAAATATCTTACTACAATGTCTCTCAAAAAGAACATAAAATATTATGGAAATAAATAAGTTATTCTAAGTAGAACACAACCTATTTGGTGCAAGTACGATGTAGAGAGTTCAATCTCCTCGAAAGGCGCTACCGTTGCAGTTGTTGCTCAGCTGCACATGTTGGTTTCACACGAGGGTAACGTTATGAGCAATTGCCCAATAGCTAGACAAACACTATAATAACTAATGTAGGAGTAGGAAAAGAGTGTACACTCAACACTATCAAATGAGATACGCGGATATTGTAGAAACTGAGAAAACATCAAGTCCTTTTGATTCACATTGGATTACAGTACAAATGATTTTATTTATTAATTTAATAATAATTTGAGTAGTACCACAATGATCTTGATATTTCTATTAGTTGGTTAGAGTCCACACCGTTATACAATTACAATTACATACATTCTCTAATTAATCATTTCTCGTATTATCTTAGCACATGCAAGTACACGACTTGCAGGCCTCCGGTACGCAGGAACTTGTTTGTCATCTTGAGTAAATATTCAAGGTCTTTTATTCATTAAGAATAGGAAAAAGATCATAATCATGATTTCTCCAACTTCCACCCACATTCCGGAACACATCTCATAATATTATTACTCGAAATAGAATTTGATGTGGTCACACCTAATTCTACTCCGAGTCCTAATATCATGTATAAGTATGAAACCAAGAATGCCAACCATGCCACCTATCAACTCTGTCGTGCGATCTGGATGCTACCGGGCTGTTAGGGGAAATACGTCACCCAATTGGTCCGTTGAGGTCGCGACCTTCATGGCATCTACCCTGTGCTCAAAGATGCATGCCCAATCCCATAAGGATCCTAGTCCATCTACCCAGATACCATGGGATCTCATGTAAAGAATGATCATCTTCATTAGCATAACATTGTAAAAAAGATACAGGCATCGTGAAAATGGAACTTTCATATCTTGTTCACGCACTGATACCGTCAACAAACATGTACATATAGTCTCGAATGAGTAAAGCCTTGAATTACATAGAGGAAGAAATATTGAAATAAGGTGAGTGACCCTACAAATATATATCACTAGACATTATGGATTAGAAGCATGATTTATCATTACAAATTTAGAAGGAAATGTAACATTGACCCATCAATACAGAAGGTAAATCATGACAGGGTACTCGCATTATAAACTTGGTACGAACTGTATCTAAATAGTTTATATATGGTATGTGAAGAAATCTAAATACATTGCATGGGCCATATGTATAATATACAAAGGAGATTTAAACTTAAAGTATACACATGTATAGATGAATTGTTGACATACAACTGTAATAATTATGACGCAAGTAACCATATACGCACTAATAGATTATCCATTAGTATGTCAAGTGACGTTTAGATTTCAGTGTAAATTATTTAAATGGATAATTCTACGATTAAACAATTAATAAAGGCATGCACCAGACCTTTCAATGTTTTAAGAAACAATAATTGAACGACATTGATTTGACAATATAGACGATGCTTCTACATTACTCTCTGTGTAACGAGTGTAAGTGCATGCCCACAGATTACTGAGAAGCAAAGCTGTCTTAATCTTCATGTAACGAGGTACATGCATATAGAATATTAAGAAGAGAAGCAGTCTTAATCTCGACATGGATAATCATTAGAAAGTAAGAATATATAATTAAAAGCTGTAATGTATAATTTTTGCCTCCACATTTAAACTAACATATTGTTTCTTTATATATATTTCACAAACGAGGCTATGCAACTATTCTCAATAATCATAAACTGCGATTTGATACTGGAAAGGAACATACCCATGAACATTCGTATGAAAATAAATGGCCAGAGTGTAAACATTATCCATCATTACAAATCGATATCAAAAACTTTGAAAGGAAATCGACGGATTACAATATACATCATAATGACCATACCTCCTACTTCACGGAACTAGAACAATAGATTTGGGTTGCCCCATGACAAAACATACGAAAAAAGTTATTCTTTCATGGATAATTGTCAGAGTATGGATTTCAATGGGATCCATAAGTTATATGAAATTTAGATGAGATTTAAGGACATTAAAGTGAAAGTGTAAATGAAATCACATGAACTTATCATCAAGAAAAAAAGGGATATCCTTACTAGTGTAAAAATCACATCATAAGAAAATCAAGGCTCTAAGCATGATCAAGCATTTGGGGAAGAAAAATATGTGGAAATCAACAACAAGAGGAAGGTATTATCGTTACCTCCGAGGATATTCCCTCGAGATCTCCTCTCACATAGATATAATATTTTCTGTCACTCAATCGGAGAAAGATTGTGCGTACAACGATGACCTCGATCTCACGTACATGATGGTGGTCGCTAATCTTCGATTAGATATTCTTTTCCAAAGTCGATGACGACCCTCTAGTTATTAATCTGGCCAAGGTGGTGGTGTTGCAAAGAGGAAGAAGGATTGTGGTGGCTAGAATTTTGAGAGAGTAGCCTACCATCTCTTATTTATAGAAGGAGAGGAGAATTTGGATCCAAATTCGGTTCCGATTCGGATCTATATATGGATCTTGACCATCCAACTTAAAACATCGATATCTTGAGCTAGGAATGTCGGAGTTAGATGTTCTTGGGCTCGTTGGAAATATCTCAAGAAATCTACGAAATGACATGCAATTTTTTGGATATCAGCAATACTCTAGATTTTAGGACAACAATTATCGGGTTTCACATCATAAAAATCTTAAAGAAAGTCTCATCCTCGTGATGTAGGATTTAACGTATATGCTTTGAATGCGACATAGATTCATGCATAAAAATCTTAAAGAGAACGAAACCTATAAAAATCTTAAAGAGAATTAAAATAGGGTTTTGTGATCATACCTTCAAAAAGATAAGGGTATTTATCTGCCTCAGGCTCCCATGTGCCTACTCAACAATACGACTTTGCCACAATACCTTGACTAAAGGAATGTCTTTGCATCATAACTTCTTGACTGTCCGGTCTAAAATCTGCACGGGTGCCTCATGGAAAGACAAATTTAGTTCAACCGTGAGGTCCTTATAGCTAATCACATGTCGAGGGTCTTGAATATGCTTTCGAAGGTTTGACACATGTAATACATCATGCACGCTTGCCAAGTGAGGGGGAAGTTCGAATCGGTATGCTACCTTCCCAATACGGTCCAAAATCTCGAAAGGACCAACGAACAATGGTGCCAACTTGCCCTTGACACCAAATCTTTAAATACCGCTCATTGAAGATACTTTCAAGAATACTAAGCCTCCAACCTCAAATTCAAGATCGCGACATCTTTGATTAGTGTAACTCTTCTAGTGGCTTTGTGAAATCAATATTTTCTTTCTATCCATTTCTATCGCTCTTGTTGTATCCTCGATTATCTGAGTGAAATAAATGTCTTTTTCACCCACTTCCTACCAACACAAGGGAGTAGTACCTCTTCGCCCATACAATTCCTCAAAAGGTGCCATGCCAATACTTGCATGATAACTGTTATTACAAGTGAACTCCACCAAGGAAAAATGATCCTTCTAAGAACCTTGCCAATCAATGGCACATGCTCGGAGTAGGTCCTCAAGAATCTGAATTGTCTTTTCTGATTGTCCATCTGTCTGCGGATGATATGCTGAAGTAAGACACAGTTCAATTTTTATGGTCTTCATGAATTCTCCCCAATAATGTGACGTGAAACGGGAATCTTTATCCGATATGACCTCTCTGGAAATCTCATGTTGGTCAGATCTACCGGAGTGCAAGTCATGTTCACGGGAATATAATGTGCAGACTTGGTCAGACGGTCTACAATAACCCAAATAGCATCATATCCACCTACTGTACAAGGTAAGGATGTCACGAAATCCACAGAGATACTCTCCCATTTCTACAACGGGATAGGAAGTGATTGTAACAAGCTAGGAGGACACTTGTGCTCTGCCTTCACCAATTGACAAGTAAGGCAACGACTAACATGTTCTACAACATCTCTCTTCATTCCCTCCCACCAGAATTGCTGACAGAGGTCTCTATACACCTTGGTGCTTCTTGGGTGGATATATAATATAGAATAGTGAGCCCCATCTAGGATGTCTCTCCTCAACTCATCATCATCAGGGACATAGACACGGTCTCCCTTTAATAAGATGGACTCACAAACTCTGAATCCATCAAACTCCTCCTTTAGACATCGATGGAACAAGTCTTGTAATTTCTGATCTGTTTGCTGACCATGCACAATCCTATCTCATAATTCACTGTATGTGGTATGTACAGTTAGGCATCTGTAGTACTATCAAATGGGTGCGACTCACTGAGTGTTGTGAGCATTTCCCAAGTCTGTAGCCATGTTGCGGTGCCCTCGGTATGTGCTCTCCTACTCAAAGCATCTGCTACTGCATTTCCCTTACCCGGATGTAAGAGATCATGCAGTCGTAATCATTTAATAGTTCCATCCATCGTCTTTGTCTTATATTAAACTCCCACTGGTCAAAGATATATTTGAGACGCTTGTGATCTGTAAAAATCTCAAACATGACCCCATATAAATATCGACACCATATCTTCAATGCAAAGGCTATAGCTGCCAACTCCAAGTCATGAGTAGGGTAGTCTGTTCATGGTTCTTTAGTTGTCATGATGCATATACAACGACATGACCATGTTGCATCAACACTACTCCTAAACCCTCCTTCGATGCATCAGTCTAAATTGTAAAATCTAGGGTGCCTGAAGGAAGGGTGAGAATTAGAGTGCCAGTCAGTCTCTCCTTCAACATGCAAAATCTCAGCTCGCACTTGTTGCTTTAAATGAAGGGGACAACTTCCTGTGTTAGATGAGTAAGTGGTATGACTAGCTATGAAAAGCCCCTAACAAAACGTCTGTAGTAGCCGATGAGGCCTAAGAAACTGTGTATCTCGGTAACTATCATGGCATGCTCCTAGGACATTACTGCCTCTATCTTGGCTGGATCAGTTACCATACCTGCTCCCAAAATTAAATAATTGAGGAAAGCTACCTCGGTAAGCCAAAACTCGTACTTATTGTATTTTGCATACAACTTGTGTTCTCTGAGTGTCTCAAGAATAGTATGAAGATGTTGCTAATCCTCATCACGTGAGTAGATCAAGATATCATCAATAAACACCATTGCAAAACGATCCAAGTATGGACAAAAGATTCTGTTCATCATGTCCATGAATACGACAGGTGTGTTCGTGAGTCCAAAAGGCATGACCATAAACTCATAATGGTTGTATCTGGTGCAAAAAGCAGATTTAAGAAAATATGTGTCCTTAATTCTCAATTGATGATAACCCGATCATACGTCAATCTTTGAGAATATCATTGTGCCTTGCAACTGATCGAAAACATCATTTATTCGTGGAAGTGGATAATAGTTCTTTACCGTTCTTTTATTCAATTGCCTGTAATCGATGCACAATCGCATAGACCCATCCTTCTTCTTTACGAAGAGGACCGATGCTCTGCAAGGTGATGTACTGGGATGGATAAATCCCTTTTCCAACAACTTCTACATTTATACTTTGAGCTCCCTGAGTTCGGCTGGTGTCATTCGATATGGAGGGATGTAGATGAGTTGTGTATTGGGTATCAAGATGATCTCGAACTCTATCTCCCTCCCTGGTGGTAGTACATGTAACTCCTCTGAAAATACATCAAGAAAATCCCGCACAACTCTGACATCTTCAATCATGCGATCATGGACAGGTAACTCCATAGCATAAGTGAGAAAAACCTATGCAACCTTGACTGAGAAACGGTTGGGCCTTCAATACTTATACATGTAAGATCTCACTATCTGTGATACATCCATCAAATTGAAAGGTAGGTATGACTGGGAGACGGAACACTACTGCCTTCTCGAAGCAATCAAGGCATGCATGATGCTGCTCGAGCAAATCCGTACCTAATATGACATCAAAATCTTCTAATAGAATGAGTAAAAGATATGCAGTAGGTGCCTACCAATATGCACTGATACATTCTCCACTGCTTGTCACACTATGAATAATTGTCCCCTAGGCCCTTGATGTAGTAAGGGGATGAAACCCAGACTGTCTCATTATCTAACTTGGATACTATTCGATGTGCTAGAAAAGAGTGTGTAGCTCCTGAATCAGATAATGTGTGTAAGGATATACCATGCACTGAAATCATACATCACACTTTAACTCCTGAGGCGTGGGCCTGCTCTTATGTGATTGCATTCAATTGTCTCTGAGGTTGTGGTGGGGTGCTAGAACCTACAACACTGAAGGTTGGTCGTGGTGGAGGATGTTGAAAGCCTCGAGATCCATGATGGGAAGATGATCCATGTGACTATGCAGACGAGAAAGTGGGTCGTACACTTATTTGATGGTCACCTGAGCTATTGAAAATTAATGGACACTTGATCTTAAATTTGGCTGACTTCTAGCAGTGGAAACACCAACGATCTCATGGCTGAGAAAAGGAGCCTCCTGAGACAAGGTTAGCACCTCATGTCTTGCGACTCTGGGAGTGTGTAGAAGAGAGGAAGGAAGTAGTACCACGACTCAACAAGCCCTACCCTAAAGTAGGTGTAGGGGCGAACCTGCTAATGGTAGGAGTGGTCTCCACTAGTGGAAATGACGCTCTCTTTGAGATTTGTAAAAATCTCGGCAAGTAGATCTTAAGTCGACTGAGTGGCTGGAAATGTGATGGAACCCCCCCCCCTGAAGCTGACTATGAGTTGCTTCCATCTTGGTAGCCTTAGCAGCTACCTCCTTGATGGAAGTGAAATCCAATGTAGACAGTTGGTCTTGCACATCATCACTCAATCTCCGGATAAACTTCTGTAAAGCAGTAGTCTCTAGTGAGTGGCAGAAGAGTTTAGTGTAGAAAATGAGGTATTTTTAGGTCGTCATTGGCCCCTGCTTCAGTTCAGCAAACAACCTCATCTGATCCTTAACCTAGTGATTGGTATAGAACTGTATGCGAAACTTGTCAAGAAATATTTCCCATGTTATGGGAACATCTGGATGTTCCTTGGTGGTGTACCACCAATGTTCAACATAGCCTTATAGTTAAAATTCCACGAATGTAAGAGAAGACTGTTCAGGAGCATGGATCATATGTAAAACCTTGGACCATCCACAGTTCAACCTCATCTGGTGTGCTGGTACCAAAGAATTATGGTACCTTAGACCTCTGATATGATGTGTAGGTCATCTGATGTTTTTGCAATACCTCTAGGTCCTCTGATCCTTTCGGGTCCAGAGATAGTGAAGGATTAACACTGTCCTCCTCCTCACGAGAGGGTTGATATGAGGAGTCATCTTGCTGAAGAAGCCTTGCTACAATACCTCCTGACATTGCTGTATACCTGATGAATCCCTGATTCTTACTTATTTTAGCTATTTATCTTGGCATCATGCAAATATGTGTAAAGACAATACGTTAGCATTTGACGCAGTGTTAATATTGTATAATTAGCATGTATTTGTTCAAAAATAAAAGAATAAAGGAAAAGGAAAAGAAAAAGGAAAGAGGTATTTAGAATAAATACAGAGTGACCTGAACCCCAAGAGAAAGTCAAGCCCTGACCTGATCGTTAAAGAAAATAAGTAGAGAGAGATAGGGCCTACTCTTTGTGCACATATCACCTATATATGTAAATAATTACATTTTATAAAATAAAAATAAAATATTCTTTTCCTCCTTGTGTATAGTCCTAAAAATAAAACAAAAAAAAATAAAAATAAGAAAAATGAAAATAAAATTCTTTCTCACTTGTACAATATATATATATATCTCACTTCCTATTTATTCTATACCTGTAAATAAATCATAAAAATAAAAAACAAATAAGTTTGTACCCTAAAAACATGTTGAAAATAAATAAAATACAAAATTGAGGTATTTGGTACAAAACACATGGGTATATTATACATGTATATAGCACTAGATACTGTATGTAGACTAATTTATTTTTTATAAAAATAATTAAAAACCATAGAAAATTTACTTGAAAAATATTGATTTTTTTACTTTATACACTTTTTATTTTGAGTTCATCTACTGTTTTTTATTGATTTTGTAAATAATTTGTAAATCCCTATTTTTTTATTGATTGGGACCTGGTGTTGACCTCTGGTGAATGCCCTCTTCCAGAGCAGACCCGACCCGACTTCTCTCGCCGGAGTGTTTTAACCCATTTTTCCCGGTCGTGTTACGCCTCCTCTCGACCCCATTCTTTGCCCGAGACTCCTCCTAGGATCCATCACCTCCGTGGATCCCTAGGAAGGCACGGATCTTCCAAGGGTTGCGTGCTCTCGACTGATCTTCTCACCCTCCTAAGAGGCCTACAAATCATCTCCTCCTCCTCCACAACAGCTCAGCTCATTCCTCGCTCCCACTTCGACTCCTAGCCACCTCCAACTGAGTGACAGGTGCTCGGAGAGATCCTTGGAGCTCAGTTTGGTGCAGTGACGACGCAGCTCAGCTACGTGGTCGGCAAACGCCGCCGCGTCTTGCCTCCCCAATCTGTCATAACGTGGTTGAGTCAACAACCCAGCCTTCCAATACCGTCTGACTCAGTTAAGTTAGTTAGCAACCTCAAATATCCATCTTATCCTCCCATTTCGTCTGATTTCGTCGATTTAACCCTTTCGCATCCACCTCCATTCATCTGGGATGCCCGAGCCTCATCTCACCCTCTCATACTTATCGATTAAACCCCATACGAACGCTCACCTTTGCGCTGCATTTGATCATCCTTAGGCTCGACCTTCTGGTCGGGGTTAGGGCCACAACTCCCTTCCTTCACCTTCACCAGGAATCAAACTCCACCCACCCTCACTTATCTATGTTTCACCAAGAAATAATCCTTGTCGGAGCTACGCCTCCGAGTGACGTTCCCATTGTAGGTCTTGGATCGCGTGGTGGACCCCCATTTGGCCCTCGACTACTCACGCGGAGTAGCTCCAAACTTACCTCTACTGCGACAGCCATCCGACCATTCTCCTTCACATCGAAGCTCTCCATCTGACATGGAGTACCTCCACGATGATCCAGACCTCTTCCGTGAGCTCATTGGCCGAATGGATCTCCTCCCGTCATCGATCGAAGTTCACCTGGAGGTTGTTCTTCCTGCATTCTCGTCTGTCGTTGGATCCCTCTGCCTCCTTCCAAATTGCATCATAGCTGCCCGACATAAGGCTGCTGCGACCGTTAGATCAGAGCAGTAGCGCCAGATTCAGTCGCACATCTACGATAGCTTGTGCACCGTCAGATCAGCAGGTGGCATCGATCAGAGTCGTACGACCACGAAAATTTCCACGTGCACCACCTGCCATAGTAGGGGTATATTTCGCTTCTACCCTCGCAATTTTATGCACAGATATTTAGTCCATTAAATAAAGTTGTAGTTTAATTAATTTATAGTTTGGACCTCGAAATTTTAAAATTTGCAATTCAGTCCAGTTGAGTTGAATTCGCATGCCGTCCTACATGGTGTTGAAGTGTTTTTGCAGTATCAACCCTAGATTTTATGGATGTTATGCTTTGAATGGAAGCTTTTTGATATTTGCATTTATGCCATTGTACGTGGGTGAATGAGCATGTACGTGAATTTTCTGGTTATTTTGCAATATCGGCCCTAGACTTTAATGAGATGTTATTAATCAGCTTGTGAACTTTCTTATAATTATAAGTAGGTCCCTATTTCTTATTTGCTTTGTTTTTAGCCAAAATAATACCTAATTAACTCCAAATATTTCATAAAAAATATAATTAGCTCATGCTAATACGTAATATTTATGGTAATTTTTATGAATTAATTTAGTTTTATTTGAATTTTCTAAAAAAACCCCTAAAAAGTGTTCTGTTTGTTTTATAAAATACCAGAAAAATAACAAAATTACTTTAAAAATAAAAAATTAGTACATGCTTTTCTTCGTATTTTTTAATTCCAATACCAATTTTGTTGCATTAACCCGTATAAAAACCCTAAGAATCATAAAAGACTAAAGATATTCTAAAAATCATTAAAAATCTAAAAAAATCAATAAAATTGGATTTCAGTTTCTGCTACTTGTTACCATTTTCTCTAGTTTATCATAAAATTGCTCCCTAAGACATTAGGGAAGGTAGATATTTTTAATTTACAATATTGTCTTGGTTGTGCATTGTTTCACTGTTTAACTCATGTTTAATTTTTATAAAATTATATAAAAATTGAAAAATCCACTAAAATAACTAAAAGCATATGAATATTTGAAAAAAATAAAAAAAATTTGTCCTTTTTTAGCATTTTTGACCATAATAAAATTTTTTGAAGGTTTGCGAGTATGCTTATTTACCTTATTTTCTTGTGTGCCATCTTTAATTGAAAAATATAAAAAACACAAAATTAAAAGCCACAAAAACATGCTTTCTACTTTCTGGTTAGGACTACTTTGTACATTTCCGTGCTCCCTGTGTTCGACCATGGTCGCTATACCATGTTAAATAAATGGCAGAGACTGCTCACATTATTTAGTGCTTTTATTGTCTTATTTATGTGGTCTTGATTTTTCTCGATTAACTGAATTGATTGGTTGAGAATGACAATGTGTGATTATTTTTCCATCTTAGCCGATCTCGATTCTCATGTCATCAGAATGGCGCTGTTGCAAGGGAGGATAACTTAGTAGTCTTTTCAGATATTTTTATCTCTATCTTATATAACTATTTTCTGACATTCTCTTTGCTTTGATTTTTGTGCGAGGAACTGCCTGAGGATGTTGTAGCTTTCGGTTTGAGTAACCGCACCGAAGGAGGAGCAAGAGGATATCTAGACATTAGTTATATAGAATAGAGTAGTTTGGTTTTATTTCCATCACATTCAAATTATTGTTGTAATAATGCATAGACACTCGGACACTTATTCGGGTCTGTTTTGCCGAACACCGGTGTGCTTGAGACCTCACCGAGGTTTTCACCGGTTTTGATTTCTTCGCATTTTTATTCCTTTGATTCTCGAAGAATTTAGCCCTTAGATTTAGAAATTTCTTTGATTGCGATGTAATTGCTTAAGGCCCAATCCCTAATATCTTTCTTGCACCTATAGATTCGTAAGTGGACCTTATTAATAATTTAAAATAAAAAGTTAGATTAATTAGACTTGAGTCCACGTGCCATGAGGAACCACATACTACGCTAGCAGGACCCGTTGTCGTGAGCACTGAGTGGTTCCCAAGATCGGACTCCGGAATTGATCTAGTCAGCTAACTCTTGTTCTTCACAATTATTATAAGTTGCTCATCTAAGGCCATTTTCTTTTTGCATCATTTAGATTATTTTACTTTCCTATCTTTAAATTTATGTGTGGATCACCCTACATGTAGAGTGTTGGTGATAGGTACACATTTCTTACTTTGCATGCATCATAGTGTTTGATCGCGTATCGGTTTTTTCAACTTCTCCCCCTGTTTTTAGACTTAAAATAATCATGGGATCGGAAAATTCATTAGAAGTTTTCTTGTTATTGAAAAATACCATAAAAAGTGAAAATCATAAAATTGGGGCTGCTAAACAAACTTGATCCTAAAAGACACCTCACTTAAAAATCTGTCTTGGTAGAGTTGTCCCCTCATTGTTTGGTTTGCTTGCACGAGAGAGTGACCCGTACACTAGGCTAAAGCCACACCGGAACTCCCATTATACTACTAGTCTTGGTGTTAGTCGTTCTCTAGTGAGGATCGCTCCGGTCTCCGGTAAAGCGGGCCATGATATACCTAACAGAGCGAGTTGATCGGGTAGCCGGTAAATAGTCCGCAACTTGTACTGGCTGGAAAAGATCTCGGTTTGGGATTGGAATAGTCTCTTAGGAGCATCGAGTGCCTAATAGATCGCTTAATCGCCCTGCTAGAATTAATTATCACCTAAATAAAATTGACAACATAAACAAATGAACCCTTACGCTCATCATCTCAGTGTTGCATAGGTGAAATTGGGGGTTTGATTGATTGATCTTGTTTTTTTACAGATCCCATCTGCATTTCTTCCAGATCACGATGATGGGTCGGAGGTCCCTTAGGATGCCCTTGGTAGCACTGCTCTTGAGCACTCCGACTCACTCATCTAGGCAGATTCTGGTGAGCTTGGACCAGCTTTCTGAACCCGAGTTTGATTCTTCCATGCTCCCCCTCGATCACCCTTCTTCTAGTCTCGAGGTTCCTGAGTAGAGACTCAAGAGATGGCCAATAACGACGGACACACCAATGGATAGCCTCAGAGTACCACATATGTTCTAGATCGGGGTGCCATCAACAACACATTGCTAGCCTCCCTAGAGATGATGTAGTGTCAGATCAGATATCAAGGATCATTTATGGTTGAGGGCCATCAAGAGTTAGAGCATATGTGAGCTAACAAAGAGGAGCAGCAGCGAGCAACTGGTGGAGATATACTGGTAGGTGGGGGAGGAGCGAGAGACAACCCAGAAGAGCCGGAGAAGCAACCGGCCAGGCAGCCACGACCGATTAGACAGTTGCACATCCCTCGTGTAATTCTCATATACCGTTGGATCCAGTTACCGGTAATTCTGGGCAATTTCAATCTTCCTCCTCAGACCATTCAGCTCTTGCCTGATTTCTAAGGGTTTGGCACTGAGGATCCACACCTGCATCTACAAGAGTTCTAGATGATCTGCAGCATTGTAAATGTCCACGACCGATTTGTGAATGAGGACACCATCAAGATGATGGCTTTCCCATTCTCCCTCGTCGATAGGATAACCTACTAGCTGAAGCATCTAGGGAGATATGCTACTTCAAGGGAGCAGATCCGGACCTAGTACTTAAACAAGTACTATCCACTTGGGTGGACGAACGTAGTGTGATCTCTGATCAACAAATTCTCCATGATCCCCAACGAAAAGTTCCATGATGCGTGGGATTGATACCATGAGCTAATTGACTGGTGTCCACATCAAGATATCTCCAAGCCTAATCTAGTACAAAGCTTCTTTTGTGGGTTGAAACTAGAGCTGTAGGGGCTAGTGAACACTTCTTGTGGTGACTCCTACTTCACCAAGGATGAAGACCAGGTCTGGGCCATTTATGAGGAGATGGTCGAGAATTATATAGTGATGTCTCCGACCCGACTCTACACTCAATAGAAGCCCTCACCCCATGGGGTGTCCTATCATAGGATAGCACGAGTTGATGTAAGTCCATCTACATATTCAACTACTGCAACACATGCAGAGTCATCGGCCGCTAACATGGGCATTATCGATGAGAAGCTGGAGTGCATCGAGATCATTGAGAAGAAGCAGTGCCAGGACATGATCAAATCGATCAGTTGGAACAGACTCTGAGTGACCTGAAGATCCGGATCATGTGCCTCCAAGAGGCATAGACGGCTTATCATCCCCATTTTAGGTCACGGGTTGATCCTAGCAGTAGCTCGTCCAAGCACTCCAGTCCATTTCTCTAGGTTCACCACATCTAGGCGGAGCCATTCCAGCAACTGCAACACCAGTACTCTCAGCCACCGCCATCTCAGGACACTTAAATGGTAGTGTATCAGAAGGATCAACCACTAGTAGTTCCCCCTCCACCAGGAGCCATTGATGTAAATCAATAGGATTTGGTATATGACCGACAACCGCCCTTGATACGCCGAGACCATCCTGGATTCAAGTGGTCGATCGGAGGTACCTCATCCCAGCAGCAACCTCCAACTTAGGGTGGGAAGTTCGGCCAACAACAGAAACAACCCAGTTCACCCACTAGCCACAACAACAACACTTTTAGTCAGGTCCCCGTCCCTACCAATAGGGACATCAGTGGAGGCAGCACCAACAACAGCCTCAGCAGTATTCTCAGCCTCCCCCTCACTAGTTCCAGCAACATCCTCACTTTTAAAGAGACAACCCTCCAATTCTCATGGGCCAGCCTATGAGAACCCATCCCTTGATGACCTAGCCTGTCCACTCACAAACCAATAGGCATCTTTTAGGTGGGAGATGAACGAGTTTCTCCAGGAGATGAGGGAGTTCATCAAAGGAAAGGTCGCCATACCCGCTCAGATCGAGCCCAACCCAAATAACCTTAAAAGAAAATCTGAGCAGGTACAGTTTACAGAGACTACCACTCCTAGTGAGTTATTGTGTGACATTGCTTCGTACACGTTTGATGCTGATTTTGTGTCACTTAGGAGCGGTAGGATACCAACCGAAGGTGCCTCATCTGAGCGAGAACACAACGAGGATCCAGGAGCACCAGACGAGGAGGATATCAGTGCTGATACCGCTAAGGATGATGATGATGACAATGGTACTTATGTCACCAAGGATGTTGATCTAGTTGACGGTATTGATGACATCATATCTCCAGATGCAGTGGGTGGTACTTATGCCACCATAGCAGATGATGCTGAGCTAGAGCGCGGTGTTGATGCCGCAAAAACAGATGCCATGGGTAGTACTGAGGCCACCCCTTCTATTTGATTTGTGTCACCTCCAGTTCTTGTATCTTGGAATATTATGAAAAATACCAAAAAAATTAATAAAGGAAAGGTTTCTTCATCTTCGAGTCCATATATGATGATTGATGATACTTGTATGGATTCCATGCCTTCTCAGCAGCGAGAACCTCTTCTTAGACCTTTGTCCGAGGAGGGCCTCACCATCCCCTTTCCTCAAGCACTCTACTTGGCAAAGCGGAATAAAAAAGAAAATCCAAAAAAAAAATCAGCGATTAGAGTTCAGCCAACAGATGATTGATAGATTCCATATCTAGCTGACTCTACTGGAGGCACTTGAGCACATCCCTCTCTTCCAGAGGAACTTAAGAGAGAAGACCACTATGTTAGACTTGTGAGCCCTGGGCGAACCATTCTTACAATAAATGTTATTGTAATATTTAAGTTTATCAATAAAAGTTATTGATGTTTCACTCCCTTTCTGAAATTATATGAATGAATGCACTATAAGGTCCCTCTGTACAATTAGGGTTATGTACCATGGCCAGCTTGATGATCATATAGCTGTTGATTCATTAAATGAATCATAGAGGCTGGTGTTTGGATGAATATCTAAGGAGTTAGATGGAGGACTCATCAAACACCGTCAAATGATTGTCAAGTGGAGATCTCCAGCCTGAGTAGGAGATGGCAATCTTTTCTCACATAGGCTGATATCTGACCGACCTCTTGATGCAGGTCCTCTGCATGGGAATAGTGATTCGGAGGTGTCAGATTAGTTAGGTCAATGGGTTGACCTGACGAGATCGAGATAACCTAAGTCCTATGTTGAATGCTGTCACAGCATAGGCACACATCCTCTGACCGGAGACAGATATATTGCTATATATCTGAGTATGTACATTTGGCAGACCAATAGGTTGATGACCTAACCAAGGTCTATACACCGGCGAGCTGGTGTGCATATAAGGGTATATGAGCAATATTATCTCTCAAAGGGATCATACAGGTTCACTTGTGAACCGGAAGACATGAGCTCACTCATGAGGTATTGGGACCGATAAAATTCCATGCATGGTCGTCGTGCTTTGGAAGCATGACATGAATTTGAAGGTATGATATATGCTTTGGGAAAGCATATGATCGATACCAAATCCCAATGACCAAGATTGAGAAACTTAATGATTAAACCCTGAAGAAGACAGTATAAAATGATCTTGATCTTCGGGTTGATCATGGGTCTTCCAGTATGCAGGATGTACAGGTATTGGGAATACCTGAAGGGTGATGTGATCATAAACGATTGTATATCCATGACGCTTCCATTCCGAGGGAGTGATGAAACAGGTCTGGATTTTAGTGACTCCTTTCTGTAGAGAAGCAATCCGATCTTAGTCCAAGTGTTGGACATTGATCTGAATGAGATTCAGATTCGATGAGAAGATTGGATTTGCGGTCTTGATTTAATCAAGCATCTGTGGGAGGTTCGTAAGATTTGGATTTGAGATAAGATCTCAATATCCAAGTCACTATACATGGAATAATACAATCTCCCTGTCCTTATCTCCAAGTATCTATGGAGAAAGCACATTATTCTTGAAAGGATTCAAGAATAATTCTTTTGATGAAATATCCAAGCAAGGACTTGATGATTAAATGTGATTTAATTATCAAGCTTAAATATGAATATGATTCATATTGATTATCTAAGATAATTAAATTGGATTTAATTATCAAGGATTAAGAGAATGTGGATATCACTATCCATGATATGTGTATGTTATAAATATGATTTGTAATATACATATATAAGAGAGAGAGAATTTATGTAAATAGCATTTGTTAATTAATATTGTGAATTGGATTCACATTTGTTAATTAATTGGAAATGCAATTTACTAATTAGTTTGGGTTGTGAATATGATTCACATAATATTCAATGGCAAGAATGAAATATTCACAAATTAATTTGGAATTAATTTAGTGAATATTTATTGTGATTAATTAAGGAATAATAGAATAAATAAAATGGAGATAATAACCACCATCATGGGTGGCGTCACCCATGAATTGTTCATGGGTGACGCCCCCCGCCCCCGTTTTAGGAGGGTGGTTAACTCCATCTCATTTATCATGTTATCTCTTGATTAATTAATTTTAAATTGTTGTTATTGAACAACAAATCCTAGCCATTGATTTATCATGGACCAAGCATAGCCCTTGGATCCATGTGTCCCATGGATTGAGATCCATTGGATCCTAAACTAGTATAAAAGGAGGGCTAGGGTAGCCTCTCCAAGGTACATCATCTAGAGTTGTAGAAGACTACTACTCTCTCTCTCTCTCTCTAATTCTCGTGTGGTCTCTCTCTCTTAATATCCAAGTGGCCGTCCACTTTGCATATTGAAGAGGAGAGCATCTTGCTTCGCCTTCGACGCTTGGATCTTCGTCAAGGATTGCGGGAAGGACACGACTCATCATCGTGTCCGCAAGCGCATTCTCCGTGGGTCAGACTTAAGATAGGAGGATCTCTACTTTGGGATCTCGCGATCACAACCACGCTTCAAGAGGTATTCCTTGTACTTTGTGGTTTGATGAAACGATCCGAGAAGTGTTCTCGTGATCATGTGGTTTCATCGTTAAGTTAAAATTTTTTAATTTCCGCTGCATCTAGCATCTAGTACGACTAGTTGCTCCGATTGCATACGATGCGATCGACACGCTTCCGTGATGCGCTTAAGGATTCGCAATATCCTTCAAGTGGTATCAGAGCCATAGGTCGAATAAGGTTTTGGATATGATCCATACACCTTAGACGATTTGGTTCTTGAAAGGGTTGCGAAATTTTTACTGCATTTCAATTTTCGCACCTCTGTCTAATTGAATTTTTCCGTACTGTTTAAAATGTTTAAACACGGAATTTTCAATTGGATTTTGTTCCCCATTAAACAAGGAAACCATAGGACTTGAGTTTACTAAATTTGGACTTTATTTGCTCAAGATATGACTTTTTGAATATGACTATATTCACTGTTGCGGGAACTGCGGATTTGAACGTAATTAATGAGATGATTACGATTTTAATCCGCCTTGAAATGCGTGAATTATCACTTGGGTTCTTTAATAAATCAAATAGGCAATCTTTGGAAACTGAGTTTGCATTTTTTGGATTTAAATTGATCAAGATAAGTTAATTTTAGTGATTGGGGGTCACTGCTGGAAATTAACATTTTGATCTTGAACCTTGTGATATGTCATTCAATTATCATGATGAAAATTAATTGTTAATTTTCTGGAATAATTAGTGATAAATATTTGTGAAATATTTAAAGAAATAATTATTTCATTGAATGACACTTGCCTAAACTACAATGATAAGATATTAGATCTTGATCATTGTTTCATCAACAAACATTGCTTTCATGAAAACTATAGTTTATCCTACAATAGTTGTAGGACAACTTTTACATGAAAAACCCTTTTGCTTGAATAGGATTGGGGATTTGTCTAGCAAATCTCCTTATAATCAAAAATATTTTGATTTATATTATATGGTATAATTTTCGGTTGAAGAACCGATGAACATCTCAAAGTACATGATGGTCTATCTGGTATTATCCTTTGCCGAGGCGGATGTGGTGCCTAGTCGGAGAGCATTGGGGTCGCGGGTTGCAACGTATGTGGTCCGTCCCACTCTCGTCGGTACTGGCCATGACATCGGGTAGGGATTGTATAATACCGGAGACAGACAATATGTATTTTTCTAATTATTAAAATTCGAATAATACGTATTTTGAGAATATACCTACTATTCAAGTAAAAGACATTTTTGTTGATGAATGGGTTAATGATTAATATGATTAAATTAATCATATCCAATAAACACTCTATTTTTTGAATAGATGTGTATTTCCCTTGGAAGAATTAATTATGTGAATGTGATTCACGATAATTAATTATAAAATTTGAATATGAGGTGGAGGATCACATAAGTGACATCCATGGTCTCCCGTCAAGGCAAAGGATTTCGTCGTCAGTTGTTGTGTATAGGAGACGCCTGTCCGAAGTGACAGATCCTGTGCATGATTTAATTGGATCGGGTTCTTTGCTTCTCGAAAGAGTAAGGCCGTATACGTAGTGACCCAATATCGGGTCCTCATATTATTGGGGCGATATTGGATTGCGTATAGCGAGTATTAAGCCTGTTGACGGTTGGTTCAATTAACAACGGGTCAACATCATCTTAGGGGTGGTGGGCCCGGGTGTTAAAGACCGAATTGGGAAATGCAAGTTGGACTTGCAAGGCGGAATGTGTTCCCGCTTCTCTTATTCGAGTCACAGGTTCTCATATTATTGGGATGTGATAAGGATAGAGAGGAGATCCCAGATCTTGCTTGAGATATAGCGGTAAGTATATCTCTTACTTTGAAAGAAAAATAAGGGAATAATCTTTCAAAGTCGACATGGCAGGACAAATTTGATTTAAAATGCCTTAATCAAATTATTCTTAAAATGAATATATAATTATTCTAATATAGTGCATTCTTAATTTCAGAAAAGGAAGTCCATGAACCCACTTAGCAGGCTTCTAGAGGTCAACCAGTTGACCGGACCAAATTATTCGGATTGGATCCGAAATTTGGATCTTGTTCTCTGTGCAGAGCGCATCTCCTACGTGCTTAGCAAGGACAAGATAGCAGACCCTGTGACTGATGAAGATAAATCATATAATGATAAATATGATGAAGATAATAATCTGGCAAGATGTTACATCCTTGGGTCATTGTCCAATGTGCTTCAGAAGCAACATGTGGAAATGAACCATTGCCAAGAGATTATGCTGAGTCTGAAAGAAATGTTCGGTGACATAAACCGCACACAGCGTTATAATGTGATGAAAGAGCTTATTCGCTGCAAGATGCAGGAAGGAACCTCTGTCAGAGAACATGTACTCAAAATGTTTGGGTACCTCTCTGAGCTGGAAACCCTGGGAGCCTACTTGGATTCTGAAATGCAAGCTGATTTCATTCTCCTTTCGCTCCCTAAGTCTTTCAACAACTTTGTTGTGTCTTACCACATGAACAAAGGTGATTTCACAAACGCTGGGCTGTTAGCTGCATTGAAGTCTGCAGAAGACGTCTTGAAGAAGGACGGCCCCTCTGCTAGTGCAATGGTTGCACAGGTGAGAGGAAAGCGCGGGCGGAAGCAAGGTTCTCAGAAGGGCCCAGCCTCGAAGAGAAAGAAGAAGAATCAAGGAGTTGGTTCATCTTCTAGTGCTTCCACACTGATGACATCGAAAAAGACCGATGTCTGTCACCACTGCAAGAAGCCGGGGCATTGGCGGCATAACTGCCCGGATTACCTAAAGTCTACTGACAAAGGTAAAGCCCCAGCAGGTATGAAATCTACTTTCATCATTGAAACCAGCTTTCTCGTTGGACGAGAAGGAAGTTGGGTTATAGATTCTGGTGCTTCTGTTCATGTATGCAATTCATTGCATTTGTTTCAGGAAACTAGGAATCTGGAGCATGGGGAGATAGTTATCCAGATGGGATCTGATGCAAGTGTTGCCGCAGTCGCCATCGGGACATGCAGACTGTCGTTATCTAGTGGTCGAGTCCTAGTACTTAAAGAGTGTCTTTATGTACCTGAGGTCAGGAGGAACTTGATATCTGTGTCTAAGCTTGTTAGACATGGGTACTCTTTCCTGTTCTGTAATAAATTAGTCATTAATAAATATGATAAATTTGTTGCGGAAGGTGTTCTGACTTCTAGTGGACTCTATGAATTGTGCATTGATGAATGTGTCATAAATGTCACTACCACTAATAATAAAAACCCCAAGAGATCCAGGGAGAATGGAAATCATTCGAATATGATTTGGCATCAAAGGCTTGGTCATTTATCTGTTGATATGATCAATAGATTGATAAAGGATGGACCTTTAGATTTTCTACAGGTTCAAACTTTACCTACCTGTGAACATTGTATTCGAGGTAAAATGACCAGGATGCCTTTCCGTAACAAGGTTACGAGATGCGAGGGTATTCTCGACCTAATACATACTGATGTATGTGGTCCCTTCAATACCGCGACTAGAAATGGATATCGATATTATTTGACATTTATCAATGACCATTCGCGATATGGGTTTATCTTCCTGCTACGTCATA
This sequence comes from Ottelia alismoides, assembly GCA_037367405.1. Classification (NCBI taxonomy): domain Eukaryota; kingdom Viridiplantae; phylum Streptophyta; class Magnoliopsida; order Alismatales; family Hydrocharitaceae; genus Ottelia; species Ottelia alismoides. Next base: position 567,962 of record JAZKJV010011424.1, read on the forward strand.
AATCTGAAACCTTTGAAAAGTTCAAAGAGTTTAAGGCTTTGGTTGAGAACCAAGCAGACAGGAAGATTAAACGGATTCGATCTGACCGAGGTGGTGAGTACCTCTCAGATGAATTCAAGGAATACCTTAAAGAGAGTGGAATTGTCTCCAATCTCACTCCTCCTGGAACTCCCCAACTTAATGGTGTTGCTGAAAGACGCAACAGGACCATCATGGACATGGTCCGTTCAATGATGAGTAAAGCACATTTACCTCTTAGTTTCTGGGGATATGCAGTAGAGACTGCAATATATATCCTAAACAAGATTCCTAGCAAGTCTATACCAAAGACTCCTCATGAGCTCTGGTATGGAACCAAACCTAGTGTCAATCACTTGAGGGTTTGGGGATGCTTGGTTCATGCGAAGAACGTGGACGCAAGTAAGCTAGAATCTCGCACTCGTGAGTGCTACTTCATTGGGTATGTTAAAGATGGTATTGGATACCAACTTTATGACCCTGAGACCCAAAAGGTTTTTGTCTCTAGGGATGTGAAATTTCTGGAGGATGATTTCCTTGAAGATCAAGACAAGAATGAAGTAGAGGAGCTCATTGAATCCCTTGAGGATTCTGAGATTCCTGAACCAGAAACTGAAGAGATAAATGAAGATGAAACACCCATACCTCTTCGAAGGAGTTCGAGGGTGGTTGCACCACCTGAAAGGTATGGATTCCATGTGTCAGGTGAGACTGACAATGATCCTTCTTCATATGATGAAGCACTTGCGGATCATGACATGGATAGATGGATGCTAGCAATGAAGTCAGAGATTGACTCCATGCATAAGAATGGTGTATGGACCCTAGAGGATCCACCTAAAGGGGTAAAACCCATTGGGTGTAAATTGATCTTCAAGAGAAAGAGGGGACCTGATGGGAAAGTAGAGACTTTCAAGGCACGGCTCGTAGCCAAGGGCTACACACAGAGAGAAGGCATCGACTACGATGAGACATTCTCTCCTGTGGCCATGCTTAAGTCCATCAGGACACTGCTGGCTATAGCTGCATCTCTTGACTACGACATCTGGCAGATGGACGTCAAGACGGCTTTCCTCAATGGATACCTCGAGGAGGATATCTATATGGAGCAGCCCCAGGGCTTCATAGCTGAGGACGGTAAAGTATGCAAGCTGAAGAAATCCATCTATGGGCTCAAACAAGCTTCTCGTAGTTGGAACATCAGATTTGACGAAACCATAAAGAGTTATGATTTTGTGCAAAACCCTGATGAACCTTGTGTGTACAAGAAGCTTAGTGGGAGCGCCATTGTGTTCATCGTGCTTTATGTAGATGATATCCTTATCATTGGGAATGATACATGAATGATGACCAGTGTGAAGATTTGGCTATCCCATACCTTCGAGATGAAAGATCTTGGAGAAGCCTCTTACATCTTAGGCCTGAAGTTGTTCAGAAACCGAGAAAAGAGAATATTGGGATTATCACAACATGGATACATCAAGAAGATTCTTGAACGATTCCGCATGGATAGTTCGAAGAAAGGATTCCTCCCCTTAGGACATGGTATCCATCTGTCCAAAGGGATGGCTCCTCAAAGTGTTGAGGAAAAGAAAGCCATGGATGGATGCCCTTATGCATCAGCCGTAGGAAGCTTGATGTATGCCATGATGTGTACTAGGCCAGACATCTGCCATGCAGTGGGAGTGGTAAGTCGTTACCAATCCTGCTATGGAGAAAAACATTGGAATGCAGTAAAGAACATATTCAAATATCTAAGACGGACGCAAGATTACATCTTGGTCTATGGGGATGGTGATCTCCAAGTCTTGGGATATACAGATTCAGACTTCCAGTCAGATATTGATGATCGAAAGTCGACATCAGGGTTTGTATTCCTGTTGAACGGTGGTGCTGTGAGCTGGAGAAGCAAGAAGCAGGACACTACGTCGGATTCAACAACAGAAGCCGAATACATTGCCGCATCGGATGCTGCAAAGGAGGCGGTGTGGTTACGCAAGTTCATCTTGGAGCTTGGCGTAGTTTCCTCTGATACTCCCGTCCCGTTACTCTGCGATAACACTGGAGCCATTGCCCAAGCAAAGGAACCCAGGTGCCATCAGAAGAGCAAGCACGTGGAAAGGAAATACCACATCATTCGGGAGATTCAAAAGCGTGGTGATATCATCATCACCAAGGTGGCCTCTACCGACAACATTGCTGATCCTCTTACCAAACCTCTGACACAGAAGGTTTTTGACCAGCATGTAATGAGTATGGGTTTACGGATTGTACCTGAATGGTTCTGAGGGCTAGTGGGAGATTGTTAGACTTGTGAGCCCTGGGCGAACCATTCTTACAATAAATGTTATTGTAATATTTAAGTTTATCAATAAAAGTTATTGATGTTTCACTCCCTTTCTGAAATTATATGAATGAATGCACTATAAGGTCCCTCTGTACAATTAGGGTTATGTACCATGGCCAGCTTGATGATCATATAGCTGTTGATTCATTAAATGAATCATAGAGGCTGGTGTTTGGATGAATATCTAAGGAGTTAGATGGAGGACTCATCAAACACCGTCAAATGATTGTCAAGTGGAGATCTCCAGCCTGAGTAGGAGATGGCAATCTTTTCTCACATAGGCTGATATCTGACCGACCTCTTGATGCAGGTCCTCTGCATGGGAATAGTGATTCGGAGGTGTCAGATTAGTTAGGTCAATGGGTTGACCTGACGAGATCGAGATAACCTAAGTCCTATGTTGAATGCTGTCACAGCATAGGCCCGCATCCTCTGACCGGAGACAGATATATTGCTATATATCTGAGTATGTACATTTGGCAGACCAATAGGTTGATGACCTAACCAAGGTCTATACACCGGCGAGCTGGTGTGCATATAAGGGTATATGAGCAATATGATCTCTCAAAGGGATCATACAGGTTCACTTGTGAACCGGAAGACATGAGCTCACTCATGAGGTATTGGGACCGATCAAATTCCATGCATGGTCGTCGTGCTTTGGAAGCATGACATGAATTTGAAGGTATGATATATGCTTTGGGAAAGCATATGATCGATACCAAATCCCAATGACCAAGATTGAGAAACTTAATGATTAAACCCTGAAGAAGACAGTATAAAACGATCTTGATCTTCGGGTTGATCATGGGTCTTCCAGTATGCAGGATGTACAGGTATTGGGAATACCTGAAGGGTGATGTGATCATAAACGATTGTATATCCATGACGCTTCCATTCCGAGGGAGTGATGAAACAGGTCTGGATTTTAGTGACTCCTTTCTGTAGAGAAGCAATCCGATCTTAGTCCAAGTGTTGGACATTGATCTGAATGAGAGTCAGATTCGATGAGAAGATTGGATTTGCGGTCTTGATTTAATCAAGCATCTGTGGGAGGTTCGTAAGATTTGGATTTGAGATAAGATCTCAATATCCAAGTCACTATACATGGAATAATACAATCGCCCTGTCCTTATCTCCAAGTATCTATGGAGAAAGCACATTATTCTTGAAAGGATTCAAGAATAATTCTTTTGATGAAATATCCAAGCAAGGACTTGATGATTAAATGTGATTTAATTATCAAGCTTAAATATGAATATGATTCATATTGATTATCTAAGATAATTAAATTGGATTTAATTATCAAGGATTAAGAGAATGTGGATATCACTATCCATGATATGTGTATGTTATAAATATGATTTGTAATATACATATATAAGAGAGAGAGAATTTATGTAAATAGCATTTGTTAATTAATAATGTGAATTGGATTCACATTTGTTAATTAATTGGAAATGCAATTTACTAATTAGTTTGGGTTGTGAATATGATTCACATAATATTCAATGGCAAGAATGAAATATTCACAAATTAATTTGGAATTAATTTAGTGAATATTTATTGTGATTAATTAAGGAATAATAGAATAAATAAAATGGAGATAATAACCACCATCATGGGTGGCGTCACCCATGAATTGTTCATGGGTGACGCCCCCCCTTTTTAGGAGGGTGGTTAACTCCATCTCATTTATCATGTTATCTCTTGATTAATTAATTTTAAATTGTTGTTATTGAACAACAAATCCTAGCCATTGATTTATCATGGACCAAGCATAGCCCTTGGATCCATGTGTCCCATGGATTGAGATCCATTGGATCCTAAACTAGTATAAAAGGAGGGCTAGGGTAGCCTCTCCAAGGTACATCATCTAGAGTTGTAGAAGACTACTACTCTCTCTCTCTCTCTCTAATTCTCGTGTGGTCTCTCTCTTAATATCCAAGTGGCCGTCCACTTTGCATATTGAAGAGGAGAGCATCTTGCTTCGCCTTCGACGCTTGGATCTTCGTCAAGGATTGCGGGAAGGACACGACTCATCATCGTGCCCGCAAGCGCATTCTCCGTGGGTCGGACTTAAGATAGGAGGATCTCTACTTTGGGATCTCGCGATCACAACCACGCTTCAAGAGGTATTCCTTGTACTTTGTGGTTTGATGAAACGATCCGAGAAGTGTTCTCGTGATCATGTGGTTTCATCGTTAAGTTAAAATTTTTTAATTTCCGCTGCATCTAGCATCTAGTACGACTAGTTGCTCCGATTGCATACGATGCGATCGACACGCTTCCGTGATGCGCTTAAGGATTCGCAATATCCTTCACACTATCCACAGGAAGAAGAGGAACCATCAGGCACAAATCCATATGCTGACATGTGCCACCTGCTTTGCTATTCAGAACCATCTTCCAGCTAAGAGGCCAGATGCAGGATCTCCCTATGTCAGATGCCACATTCATGAGCAGAGATTTGATCGTACTGTATTGGACAACGACTCTTCTATAAACTTCCTTCCGACAACCTTACTGGACCGATTTGAGTTCAACCCTCTTCGACAGAGCAGGATAGTCCTTGAGTTTGCTGATAGATCTGTCAAGAGACTGAAGGAGTTGTTAAATGACGTAGTCATCATAGTTCACGGCCTAAAATTCCCCATGGACTTCGTTGTGTTGGACATGGATATCCCTGAATCTGTACTGATACCCCCATCATTATAGGATGTCCATTCTTGTCCACAGCCAAGGCAATGTCTACCATGATAGTAGGAAGGTATAATTTTGCATCGAGGGTGAGAGTATACAAATAGAGTTGATTGACGAGATCAGAGTACGAGATTCAGCTTGCTTAGAGTAGTTTAGTGATGCAGAGCAGACGGCAAAGGCAGAGCGAGATATCCACCAGTAGTACGACTTTGTGATCATTGAGATGAGGTTGCTATGTCCAACCCTATTTCACGAGCCCTTCTCTCACCTTCATATGCCGCAGATTCATAGCTTCTAGAAGAGGAGAGTTTGGAGAACACACTCCTGGCCGAGGACACTTTTGAGGCTGACTATCGCGTTCAGGACAACGAAGTAGATTTTGTGTCATGTGATTCTGATTCAGATCTCTCAGATTCAAACATAGACTGGCAGAGTTCGATGATTTATTACCTTGTCCGATTTCCGCAGAGCCAACAACTAGGGTAGAGACCGTGCCAGCACTGAGTACAGATAGACCAGCAGGGCCGTCTTCGTTAGTTTTGTATGATCAGCGAGAGTTCTCTTATTCAGATCTGATTTCCTTCACTCAGACCTTTTAAAGGACAGATTTTCCAGCTCCCAGTTGTCTGGAACTGAAGCCTTTGCTACAGTCGCTGAAGTATAGATTTCTTGTAGGTGAGCATGAGATGTACCCAGTCATTATCTCAACAAATTTGACTTGAGAGCAAGAATCTTGCCTGATGGAGGTTCTTGAAAGAAACCACAAGGCAATAGGATGGAGTGTAGCTGATCTCCAGGGGATAAGTCCAGCCCTATGCTCCCACCATATCTATCTCGAAGAGGACACTAAGCCATCACGTAAGTTACATCGATGACTGAACCTGAATTTCGAGAGGTGGTTATGAAGGAAATATTGAAATGGTGGAGCACCGATTTTATCTACTCCATCTTCGACTCCAAGTTGGTTAGTCGATTGCATGTTGTTCTCAAGAAGACAAGCATCACCACAATTGTGAGTGACTCTGCAGAGTAGATAGCTACCCGAGTACCCACTTCTTAGAGGGTCTATGTGGACTACAAACGATTGAATTAGGCCACCAAGAAGGATCATTTCCCGCTGCCTTTTATTGATCAGATTATAGAGAGGCTAGCTGGGAAGACTCACTACTGCTTTCTTAACGGGTACTCTGGTTACAATCAGGTTGCCATAACGCTCGAGGACAAAGACAAAACGACATTCACCTGTCCATTTGGGACATATTCTTTCAGACGCATGTCCTTTGGTCTATGTATCGCCCCGACGACATTCCAAAGGTTCATGTGTTCCATATTCTCGGACATGGTGGGTAACTGTTTATAGGTCTTCATGGAAGATTTCTCAGTCTACGACGATGGATTTGATGCTTGTCTTGACTGCCTAGACAGAGTGCTTCAGCACTGCATAGAGGTCCATCTTGTTTTTTCTTGGGAGAAGAGTCACTTCATGGTGACTTAGGGGACGGTGCTTGGTCATATCATCTACAACAATGGCATGGAGGTTGATCTAACTAAGATGGATATCATCAGAAAACTCAATCCATTGTCCAACTTACGACAGTTACAATCTTTTCTGGGGCATGCCGGTTTCTATCGACATTTTATTTACGACTTTAGCAAGATTGCCTGACTATTGACTAATCTGCTGATGAAAGACACCAAGTTCATTGTAGATGATAAGTGTCTTGCATCATTTGAGACTCTCAAGAACTTAGTTGTTGAGGCTCCTGTCCTTTAGCCGCTTGATTAGTCTCTCCCATTCGAAATCATGATAAATGCCTCCAATTTTACTGTAGGGGCCGTGCTGGGTCAGAGGAGGGATGGAGTACCATTTTCTCTATGCTAGACGTACATTGGATGCCACCCATCGGAACTATACTGTCACAGAGAAAGAGATGCTAGCTGTAGTTTTTGCCTTGGACAAATTGTAATCATTTATTCTTGGATCCAAAGTGACTATCTTTACAGATTACACCGCCATCAGGTACATCATGGCAAAGAAGGATGCCAAAGAGAGACTGACTCTATGGATCCTTCTACTCCAAGGGTTTGATATTGAGATTTGTAAGGATAAACCTAGAGTCAAGAATGGGGTGACAGATCATCTCTCCCATTTGGAAAATCTTGAGGAATCTGAGTAGACTGATCCCACTACAGAGACTCTCCCAGATGAGGTGATCCTTGCTATCGCCTCTCTCCCATGGTACACCGACATTGTGAACTATCTTGTTGCCAAGAAAGTTCCACAAGGTTAGCCCAGGCAACGACTTGAGACTTTCCTAGCGAAGGCCAAGTCCTACCGTTGGGAGGGAGCCATCCATTATCATGAAGGAGGGGATAGCGTCTAGCATCGGTGCACTCCTTAGGAGGAGCACCACGGCTTCCTCACTTACTGCCACAAGTTTGAGGCAGGAGGATCATCTTGGAGGATAACAACACAGAAAGTACTCTAATACGACCTATAGTGACCTACCCTCTTCAAAGATACAAATGAATTCGTGAAGATGTGTATTGTCAGAGGATGCACACTTGTGGACAGCGTGACATGATGCCGATGCAGCCCATTCACTTCCGTGAGGTCTTTGATCTATGGGGCATTGATTTCATGGATATGTTCCCTAATAGTTAGGTATTTGATTACAATCTATTGTTTGTTGATTATGTGAGTCATTGGGTTGAGGCCATACCTGCCCGAACCGTAGATGATAAGATTGTTTGCATATTTTTGAGGAAGAATATCATTTCATAGTTCGGGTTGCCTAGAGTATGATATCTGATGAGGGGGGGGGGGGTCTCACTTTACCAATGACAAGGTAAAGGCCCTTGCTAACGAGTTCAGCATAGACCATCGAGTTGCTACTCCATTCCATCCTCATACCAATGGTCTTGTTGAAGTATCTAACATGGAGATCAAGACTATATTACAGAAGATAGTCCTCCCAGACCGAAAGGATTGGACATAGCTTTTAGATTCAGTCTTGTGGGAATATCAGACTTCCTTCTAGACTCCTTTGGGGGCATCTCCCTTTCGTCTTGTTTATGGAAAGCCATGTCATTTGCTTGTTGAGAAGAAGCATAAGTCACTATGGGCTGTCACTGAGATATTATTGGATTCATAGAGTATAGGAGATCAAAGAAAGGGAGAATTGGCAACACTGGAGGAGCTCAGAGATACAACCTTTTCAAACATCCTACAATATAAGGAGCGGGTAAAGGAATGGCATGATTCTCATATCAGCCATAAGCAGTTTACGCCAGATCAGAGAGTATAGTTGTTCGATGCCAGGCTTAGATTAATTTTAGGGAAATTACAGAGTAAGCGGAAAGGACCATACCTGGTCCAAAAGGTGCATGACAATGATAGTATCGACATATCTGAGATGTCATCCGAGTCCACTTTCGCATCAATAGTCAGCGCCTCAAGCCATATCTAGATCATGATCCACTGATTATTGACATCGCCCGATTCATTTTGCATGAAATGTGGTCTTTGATTCACATCAGTTGCATCTCATGCCTGATTACCACTATCTTCCGCCTTGTCTAGATCCAGATGTTCATATCATCTCATTCTTTAGTCTAACACCATAGTTGCATTTTATGATTATGCTATACTTAGAAAGCACTTTACCCTTGTTGGACATGCGAGCCCATGACGAGCCATTTTGCAATAAATGATATTGCAAATATCAATCACTGATCTGATATGAAGAATAAATAATTTGCATAATAGGTCCCTTAGTACAATTAGGATTATGTACCATGGCCATCTTGATGATCATACAACTGTTGATTCAACTGTTGAATCATAGAGCTGGTGCTTGGATGAATATCTAATGAGTTAGATTGAGGACTCATCAAGCACCGTCAAATGATTGTTAAGATATGATCTCCAGCCTGAGTAGGAGATGGCAATCCTTATCTCTAAAGGATGATATCTGACCGACCTCTTGATGCAGGTCCTTTGCATAGGAATAGAGATTCGGAGGTGTCAGACTAGTTAGGTCAAAGAGTTGACTTAACGAGATCGAGATAACCAAAGTCCTATATCATATGCTGTCACGATACATGCATGCATCCTCTGATCGGAGACAGATGTGTTACTATATGTCTAAGTATGTACATTAGGCTGACCGATAGGTTGATGACCTAACCAAGGTCTATACACCGGCACGCCTGTGTGCATATAAGGGCATATGAGTAATATGATCTGTTAAAGGGATCGTACAGGTTCAGTCACTGAACCGGAAGACATGATATCACTCATGAGATATTGGGAAGAATCAAATTCCATGCACGGTCATCTCGCTTTGGAAGCTTGACTGAATTTATAGGTTTGATATATACTTTTGGAAAGTATATGATCAAGACCTAGGTATGATATATGCTTTTGGAAAGTATATGATCGATACCGACTCCCAATGATCGAATGAGAAACTTACTGATAAAACCATGAAGTAGACAGTATAAAGTTGATCCAATACTTCAGGTTTAATCTGAGTCTTCCAGTATGCAGGATGTACAGGTATTGGGAATACCAGAGGGTGATGTGATCATAAATGATTGTATAACCATGACGCTTCCATTCCAACGGAGTGATGAAACGAGTCTGGATTTTAGTGACTCCTCCTAGTAGAAAAGTAATCTGATCTTAGTCCAAATGTTGGACATTGATCTGAATGAGATTCAGATGCAATGAGAAGATTAGATTTACGGTCTTGATTTAATCAAGCATCTATGGGAGGCTCGCGATCTGGATTTGAGATATGATCTCAATATCCAAGTCACTATACGTGGAACAATACAATCGCCCTGTCCTTATCTCCTAGTATCTGCGGAGAAAGCACATTATCCTTGAAGGAGTTCATGGATAATTCTATTGTTGATATATGTATCCAAGCATTGAGAAAATGGATAATTAAATGAGATTTAATTATCATTAGTAATATGAATTTGATTCATATTACTAAGAGAGTTATCTAAGATAATCAAATGTGATTTAATTATCAAAGATGTAAGTAATATGAATGTGATTCATATTATTTGAGAACTAGAGAAATGAGATCGAAAGTGATTAAATATGATTTAATTATCATGGATATGAATAATGTGGATGGAAATATCCATATTAGTCATATATTTTACAAATGTAATTTATAATATATAAGAGGTAAGGGGGAGGTGGAGCGGAGAGGTCCGACAAAGTGATGGAGATGGACCTCAACTTCCATATATGGAATAGATATGGTTGGTTGGAGTGGATCTTGGATGGGGAAACAGAAGAGGAAGATAGTGGCGTGATCAGGTGAGGCTGAACAAGGAGGAGGAATGGTGGAAAAGTGGCCGGAGATCGAGAGGTCTGCAAACTTAGATCCTAATTCTAAGCAAAATTAGACAATAAATGCAAGAAATAAATATGGAAATAAAAGTCTAGAATGCAAATCTACCTAAAAATGTAATGAAAAAGGTTCTCATACTTGCATGAGCATTGAGTATAAAACCACAAGATCGAGCTCCGCCGGTGATGGCTGGATTGCATTTCTTACACCCTCACACACTCAAAATCAATGGAGAGCTATCTATCAAGTTGCTCACCACGTTTGACAAAGGATCTGAGCATTCAAGCGTAGATAATGGATCAAAATTCAAATGGAGCTCAACGAGGGGTATTTGTACATGAGACCAAGAATACGGTTCAATGCATTGATTCTCTGATTGAGGCAATGTTGGACATGCGAGCTCACGACGAGCCATTATGCAATAAATGTTATTGCAAATATCATTCCTTGATCTGAAATGAAGAATAACTAATTTGCGTAACAAGTCCCTTACTACAATTAGGTTTATGTACCATGGCCATCTTAATAATCATACAGATGTTGATTCAATAATTGAATCAAAGAGGCTGGTGCTTCGATGAATATCTAAAGAGTTAATTGAGGACTCATCAAGCACCGTCAAGTGATTATTAAGAGATAATCTCCAACCTGAGTAGGAGATGGAAATCCTTTCTCACAGAGGCTGATATCTAACCAACCTCTTGATGCAGGTCCTCTACATAGGAATAGATATTTGGAGGTGTTAGATTAATTAGGTCAAAGAGTTGACTTAACGAGATCAAGATAACCAAAGTCCTATATCATATGCTGCCATGATATTGGCACACATCCTCTGACCGAAGATAAATGTGTACTATATGTCTGAGTATGTACATTCGACAAAGCAATAGGTTGATGACCTCATCAAGGTCTACACACCGGTGCGCTAGTGTGCATGCAAGGGCATATAATTAATATGTTCTCTCAAAGGGATCATACAAGTTCACTACTGAATCGGAAGACATGAGTTCACTCATGAGATATTGGGAAGAATCAAATTCCGTGCATAGTCGTCTCGCTTTAGAAGATTGACTGGATTTGTAAGTTTGATATATACTTTTGGAAAGTATATGATCAAGACCTAGGTATGATATATGCTTTTGGAAAGTATACGATTAATATCGATTCCCAGTGATCAAATGAGAAACTTACTGATAAAACCCTGAAGTAGACAATGTAAAGTTGATCTAATACTTCGGGATTATTCTGAGTCTTCCAGTATGCAGGATGTATAGGTGTTGGGAATACCTGAGGATGATGTGATCATAAATGATTGTATAACCATGACGCTTCCATTCCTAGGGAGTAATGGAATGGTATGGATTTTAGTGACTCCTCTCAGTAGAGAAGTAATCTAATCTTGGTCCAAATGTTGGACATTGATCTGAATGTGATTCAGATGCAATGAGAAGATTAGATTTGCGGTCTTGATTTAATCAAGCATCTATGGGAGGCCTGAGATCTAGATTTGATATGTGATCTCAATATCTAAGTCAGTATACATGGAACAATACAATCGCCTTGTCCTTATCTCCAAGTATCCGTAGAGAAAGCGCATTATCCTTGAAAGAGTTCACGGATAATTTCGTTGTTGATATATGTATCCGAGCATCAAGAAAATTGATAATTAAATGTGATTTAATTATCATGGATAATATGAATTTGATTCATATTATAAGGAGAGTTATCTGAGATAAATAAATATGATTTAGTTATCAAAGATGTGAATAATGTGAATGTGATTGATATTATTTTGGCACATGAGAATAAAGATCGAAGATGTTAAATACGATTTAATTATCATGGATATAAATAATATGGATAGCACTATCCATATTAATCATATATATATTATAAACGTGATTTATAATATATTATAGAGAGCATATCATAATTTATATTTGTTAATTAATTATTAATGTGAATTGATTCATATTTGATGATTAATTTAAATATAATTTACTTTTTGTTTTGGGTTGTGAATAAGATTCACATAATTTCAATGGAATGATTGATATTTTCCATAAGATAATTTGGAATTATATTATGGTGAAAATATTGTCGACAAGAGTCATAGGCGATATCATGAGATAATGAGATCTCATGATATTTTGGAAGATTGACTCATTCCTCCCAAGAGGAGTGGACATCTACAACTCTCCATGTGGAGAGGAGTAGCCGTCCTCTCTCATTTAGGGATGGGAGTTGGTCTTCTCATTATCCTATCTCTAGTCAAATGTGATTTAATTTAAGATTAATTATTTTGATTTATCAATATTAATTAATTTAAATTAAATCACTTTTTGTTGTGTTTTTACAATAACATCTTAGCCATTGAAATAAACACAAATCAATCTCATCCATTGATTATGTGTTGCCCATGGATTGGGATCCATGGGTTCCCAAAACCCTATATGAGATGAGGCATCCATTGCTCTTCGAGACATATGATTAATGAATGCTCTCTCTCTCTCTCTCTTTTCTCCATACGCCAATACTCTCTCTCTCTTATAATGTCCATCCACCATGGATCCATTGTAGGAGTCGTCATCGACGCATCATCATCGTTATGCTGCTGGATCATCAACTCGTGGATCTCCATCTCCTTAGGTCTGTCTCACTCGTGAAGAAGATGTTGTATATCGTGTGAAGAGATCAAGATATTCGTCGCTTGGATCATCAACATGGATTGCGAGAAGGACACGTTTCATCAACGCGCTCGCAAGCGTCTCCTCCATCGGATCGGAGTTGAGACAGGAGGTCTCTTCGTTTAGAGACTTGATCACAACCACGCTTCAAGAGGTAAACCTTATACCTAATTGTGGTTTAGAAGAAATGATCTGAGAATGGTTCTCGTATCATGTAGTTTCATCATATGAAACTTTTTTAATTTCCGCTGCATCGAGCAACTAGTGCGACTAGTCGCTCTCGATCGCATATGATGTGATCCTCACGCTTCCATGATGCACTTAAGGATCTTCCCATATCCTTCAAGTGGTATCAGAGCCAGGTTGTCGAAGGTTTGGATTAGATCCATGAACCTACGAATATTTGGGCTTATTTGGGTTCGTGAAGATTTTAGCATTTCAATTTTCACAGCCCTGTCTTGTGATAAAATTTCAGCCCTGTTTAAAAAGTTTAAACACAAAATTTTAAATTGCATAATGTTCATGATTAATTAATAAAATAGTAGGATTTGAGTTTGCATGATTTGGAATCAGATAACTCAAGCTATGATATTTTTAATAACCATAAGTCCACTGTTTCGGGGATGGCGATTAGTGACGTAATTAAAGAGTTAATTACTGGTCCTAAACACGTGGAAATGCATAATTATCAATTGTGGTCTGTTTTAAATCAAATTGGCAAACATAATAAATTTAGTTTGCATTAATTAGATTTAAATTGATCGAGTTATGTCGTTTTTAGTGAGTAGGGGTCACTACTGGAAATTAACAAACTTGATCATGAACATTGTGATTGTCATTCAAATAAATTAATGGAAATTAATTGTTAATTTTCTAAAATGATTATTGATACATTATTGTGAAATATTTAAAGATGGTAATTATTTCCTTGAATGATATTGCATTAACCAAAATGATAAGATAGTTGATCTTGATCACAATTGGTTAATATGAAATTTCCAACAAACATTGTTTTCATGAAATCTCTAGTTTATCCTACAATAGTTGTAGGACAACTTTTACATGCCAAACCATGTTGCTTGAATAGTATTGGGGATTTTTTTAGCAAATCTCCTTATAATATAATCAAAATGATTTTGATTATTATTATATGGTATTATTTCGGTGGAAAAACTGATGACCATCTCAAGTACAAAGTGATCTATTTTGCATTATCCTTTTCCGACGCAGATATGGTGTCTAGTCGGAGAGCATTGGTGTAGCAGGTTGCACCATGTGCGCTCTGTCCCACTCCTACCGGTACTGGCCGTGACAGTAGGTAGGGTTGGTATAATGCTTAAGAAATCATGATGTATTTCTAATTATTAATAACTCGAAATAATACTTATTTGAGATAATACCATAATTCAAGTAACAATTAAGAATCTTTGTTGGATATTAATTGGATCATTAATTCAATATGATTAGATTAATTGGATTCCAATTAAAATTAAGACACTCTATTATAAATAGATGTGTTATTTCCCTTTGAAGAATTAATCGTAATGAATATGATTCATAATGATTCATTAGAATTTGAATATTATATGGAGGATCACATAAGTGGCATCCATGGTCTCCGATCAAAGCGAAGGGTTCCGCCACCAAATATTGTATGTAGAAGATGATTGTCCGAAGTGACAGCTCCTTCATGCAATCCATTTGTATCAGGCTCTTCACTTCTCGAAAGAGTAAGGCCGTATACGTAGTGACCCCAATATCGGGTTCTCATAATATTGGGGCGATATTGGATTGAGTATAGCAAGTATTAAGTCTGTTGATGGTTGGTTCAGTTAATGACGAGTCAACATCACCTTACGGGTGGTGGGCCCGGGTGTTAAAAACCGAATTGGGAGACATAAGTTGGACTTGCAAGGTGGGCTTGAGATATAATGGTAAGTATATCTCTTACATTGAAAGTGATTAAGGGAATGAACTTTCAGTGTTGACAAGGCAAGAAAACTTTGATATAAAAATTCCTAAATCAAAGTAAAATATGTATGTATATATATAAATATATACACTTATGCAAATTTCTTATTTCGTATAATTCTTCATTAAACCCACTCAATGTTATACTCAATAATAACCAGTAAAATATCATGGATTGAACTCATGATCCAGATATTGTATTTATAGTTGGATACATAATGTATGTGGTTGTAGTGTGCAAGTTTCCTCATATGAATGAGGAATGACAATTAAATAGATAATAGGACTACAATCCTAGGATTTGTATGTCTCTGTAGTCTTGATCTCTCATCGGATGTACTTTGGAAGTGACATGTCGATGATGATCGAAATTGTCAAATAATCCTTATAAAATCAAAGAAGATATTCTGGCATACATATGTGCTCTTGACATTTGTCATGATTGACATGGTTCACTGCATCATGCAGAATGGTGGCTCTATAAGAGATGATGTATTTAGAATTTTTGAATACCTACCTGAACCAATGCCTTAAGAGTCTAGATGGATGTATTTTTTTGAGCCAGAAGTCTAGATGGATGTAGATACGATGAGTGTCATCATTCTACTATCTATACTCTAGTCATTTATGAAGCTTCATGATATTCATTTTGTATAAATTGGATGGAGCATGTATAAATGTTGAAATACTCTTACATTGAATTCTTTTGAATTTAACATAAGAGATCCTTAGTCTTAAGCAATGGTTGTTTATAGATAAAGGGAGCGCAGTGGAAGCATGGGTCAGACCTAAGATGAGAAGAATAGTCAAAGAGTTGACCGTACTTCTATGACTTCCATATGACATCCAAAGAGTTGGATGAATGCCAATACTACAATAAACTAATGTATTGATAGTGTGACTATCATGTCTATCTAGAATCCTTAGAAAAGGACTTAGATAATGCATCATAATAATCTATATCTACATTTGATCACTAAAATAGACATGCTTATTTGATAAGATCAAAGTCTAATAATTGTATCTCAATCTTCTAATAACACATGAAATTGGTTGCATATATATATATATATATATATATATATATATATATATATATATATATATATATAGTATTAGAAGACTGCAATTTGATCTTCAGGTTTAATAGTCATCTACATGGATATTGATGAATTTGTTGCAACAATATCTATTGGATATACAGACTTCATTATTTCAGTGGGAGCACTTAATCTTGGAGAATGTCTCTATGACCTGGATATTAAAATATACTCATAGTTTATTTCCAAGTGTTGGAAATAAACATGAACTATGGAATAAACCTATTATAAAGTGTTATGATGGATATATTTTAGATAGTAATCTGGCATGTAGTGGACTCTGCTAAATTAGAAAATTAATGAATGGTCATTAAAATTTTTAATATTGAAATTAAACCTTTAAAAGATCAATATGAGGATGAAGATCATTTGACAATGATCTGGCATCAAACCTTGGACATTTATCTATTGATTTGATCAATAGACCAGTAAGAGATGAAATTTTAGAATGTCTAAAATTTCAAAACTTACATACTTATGAATATTGTTTTCAAAAGTGGAAATTATCCAATGCACCCTTCTTTGGGAATGGTGTAAGATGCCAAGGTATTCAGGATGTCATACATATTGATGTAAGTGGACCATATGTATCATAATATTCATTATGGATATGTGATATCTATTGATGATTATGTATGATATGAGATTTCTTATCTTCACCTAGGAAACCTTTGAAAAGTTCAAAGATTTCATAATTTTTGTTTAGAACCGAAGTTTGAAGGAAGATAAAATGAATTTGATCTAATCTAGGTAGCATGTTCCTGTCAGATGAATTCAAAGAATACCTTACAGAGATATGAATATCATTTCTATCTCAATCCTCCTAACACACCTTAACTAAATAGAGTTATAGGGAGAGACAATCAGATCATGTGTGACATGATTTGATCAATGATGATTTTTAGCATAATTACCTCTTAATTTCCGGGTATATATGTAGTAGAGACTACAATATATATCCCTAATAAGCTTCCATGCAAGTAAGCCGGAATCGAGCACTAGAGAGTGCTACTTCATTAGGAAAATAAAGGATGGTATTGGATACCTACTTTATGACCTTGAGATTCTTAAAAGATCTCATCTATGAGAATGTGATTCTTAGAAGATGACTCTCTTGAGAATCAAGATGAAAATGAAGTAAATGAACTCATTTAATCTTGAGAAGATAATGAGGCTCCTGAAATTGGAAATTAAAAGGACAATTAAAGATGAAACATTAATACCTCTTCAAATGAGTTTGAGGATGTATTTTGTGTGTCAGATAAGTCTGACAATGATCGGACTTCATATGATGAATCTCTTGAGGATCATGACATGGAGATAGATTATAGAAATAAAGGTCTAAAGTAGACTTCATATACAACTGTTGTATATGGACCTTCGAGGATCCGCCTATAAGAGTAAGACCCGTTAAGGTGTAAATGGATCTTCGAGAGAAAGAGGGAATCTGATGAGAAGGTAGAGACCTTCAAAGACGGATTTGCAGCCATGAGCTACACACTGGAAGGGAAGACATTGCTTGTAATGAGACTTGCTCTTCGGTAACCATACTTAAACACATCGGATTATTGCTCATTGTAGCTACACAACTTGGCTTTGACATCTTCAAGATGGAAGTCAAGATTGCATTCCTATCTGAGGATATTCACATGAAGTAGCCCCAGGACTTCATGGTTGAGGAAAGTAAGATGTGAAAACTAAAGAAATCCATCTATAGACTCAGATAAGAATCTCGTAGTTGGAACATCATATTTGATGACATTATAAATGTTATGATTTCAGATAGAATCTTGATGAACCATATGAATATTAGTGGGAGTGCCATTGTGTTCATCATGCTAAATGTAGATAATATCCTAATCGTTTAGAATGATAATAAGTGTTTTAAAATCTGGTTGTTCCATAACTTGAGATATAATCTCAAGGATGCCTCTTGAATCATAAGTCTGAAGGTGTCCAGAAACATAGAGAAGAGGGTATTGGGACTGTCACATTAGTAGTACACCTTGAACATATTCCATTTTCTGGAAAATTCCAGGAAAGGCTTCCATCCCTTAAGAGATATAGTACTGACCTATCTGAAGGGATAACACCTCAAGGAGTTGAGGAAGTGGATGCTAAAATCAGTTGCCCTTGTGCATCAGTTACGAGAAGCCAAGAGTATGCTAGATGTGTACAAAAGCCAGATATCTACCATGCAGTGGGAGCAGTAAAGTGATGCTAATCCTACTATGGAGATAAAACACTTGATTGCAATAATAACAAAATCTTCAAAGGTGATGAGACTTAGAGATAGTGATCTCTAAATCTCTTCTTCAATAAGTTTAAGACATTGTAAGATAGTGATCTATAAGGGTCTTAACTATAGATACCTTAGGAGATAGAGATCCCAGGAATAAGGGTATTCAGATAAGGATTATGGAAATAATAGTTATAATAACTATTGAGCAATAGTGTCAAGGACACTATAATTGCTTTAACAAGATTGAGTATTAGTTGCATAAAATGCAACATTCACATTAGATGTGAGCAATGTTGGTAGGAGATATGCAAGTGTCATAAAAGGACTTGGTGCAGTCTCTTGGGAACAGAGTGACTGATCAGCTTACCTAGCTATTTCTCTAAATAGCCTATGATTGTCACATGAGTGCAGGTTTAAAGATTAGCCCATTAATGGCTCTTTGGGCTAGTGAGAGATTGTTGGACAAGTGAGCCCATGGCGAGCCATTAAATTAAATCACTTGTTGTTGTGTTTTTACAAATTGTTGGACATGCGAGCCCAGGGTGAGCCATTATGCAATAAATGTTATTGCAAATATCATTCCCTATTTTGAAATGAAGAATAACTAATTTACATAATAGGTCCCTTAGTACAATTAGGGTTATGTACCATGGCCATCTTAATAATCATACAGTTGTTGATTCAATAATTGAATCATAGAGGCTGGTGCTTGGATGAATATCTAAAGAGTTAGATTAAGGACTCATTAAGCATCGTCAAATGATTGTTAAGAGATGATCTCCAGCCTGAGTAGGAGATGGAAATCCTTTCTCATTTGGCCTGATATCTATCCGACCTCTTAATGCAGGTCCTCTGCATAGGAATAGAGATTCGGAGGTGTTAGATTAATTAGTTCAAAGAGTTGACTTAATGAGATCGAGATAACCAAAGTCTTATATCATATGCAGTCATGATATAGGCACACATCCTCTGACTGGAGACATATGTGTTACTATATGTCTGAGTATGTACATTTGGCAGAGCAATAGGTTGATAACCTAATCAAGGTCTATAGACTGACGTGCTGGTGTGCATTCAAGGGTACATGAGTAATACGATCTCCCAAAGGGATCATACATGTTCACTACTGAACCGGAAGACATGAGCTCACTCATGAGATATTGGGATGAATCAAATTCCGTGCACAGACGTCTCGCTTTGGAAGCTTGACTGAATTTGTAAGTTCGATATTTACTTTTGGAAAGTATATGATCAAGACCTAGGTATGATATATGCTTTTGGAAAGTATATGATCGATACCGACTCCCAATGATCAAATGAGAAACTTACTGATAAAACCCTGAAGTAGACAGTGCAAAGTTTATCTAATACTTCGCGTTTATTCTAAGTCTTCCAGTATGCAGGATGTACAGGTGTTAGGAATACCTGAGGGTGATATGATCATAAACGATTGTATAACCATGACGCTTCCATTGTTACGAAGTTTTGATGAAACGGGTCAGGATTTTAGTGACTCCTCTCAGTAGAGAAGTAATCAAATCTTGGTATAAATGTTGGACATTGATCTAAAAGTGATTCAGATGCAATGAGAAGATTAGATTTACGGTCTTGATTTAATCAAGCATCCTTGGGAGGCCCGAGATCTGGATTTGAGATGTGATCTCAATATCCAAGTCACTATATGTGGAACAATACAATCGCCCTGTCCTTATCTCCATGTATCCGCGAAGAAAGCGTATTATCCTTGAAAGAGTTCATGGATAATTTCATTGTTAATATATGTATCCGAGCATCGAGAAAATTGATAATTAAATGTGATTTAATTATCATGGATAAGATGAATTTGATTCATATTATAAGAAGAGTTATCTGAGATAATTAAATATGATTATATTATCATAGATGTGAATAATGTGAATGTGATTCATATTATTTTGGCACATGGGAATAAAGATCCAAGATGATTAAATACGATGTAATTAACATGGATATGAATAATATGGATAGTACTATCCATATTAATCATGTATATATATTATAAATGTGATTTATAATATATTATAGAGAGCATATCATAATTTATATTTGTTAATTAATTATTAATGTGAATTGGATTCACATTTAATGATTGATTAAAATATAATTTACTTTTTGTTTTGGGTTGTGAATAAGATTCACATAATTTCAATGGCATGATTGATATTTTCCATAAGATAATTTGAAATTATTTTACAGCGAAAATATTGTCGACAAGATTCATAGATGATATCATGAGATAATGAGATCTCATGATATTTTGGGGAGATTGAACCATTCCTCCCAAGAGGAGTGGACGGCTACAACTCTCCATGTAGAGAGGAGTAGTCGTCCCCTCTCTTTTAGGGATGGGAGTTGGTCTTCTTATTATGCTATCTCTAGTCAAATGTGATTTAATTTAAGATTAATTATATTGATTTATAAATATTAATTAATTTAAATTAATCACTTAAATTAATTTAAATTCATTTGCTATTTTTAATAAATTTCCAATTATTTTGTACATTCTAAATTTCCGATTGGTCCACGTTAGACCATTGACCTCAATCAACGGTCTCTTCCATCCGGGTCAGGCCACATGTTCACTCCAATCTTTCCATTTCATACCGCTGTCGTTCGTTGGCTTCGACCACCATGTATGAAGCTCATCATCTACATACTTACGTTCGGATCGACTCGCCAGACCACCCTGCACCTCATGCAGCCTAACCCCCCTAAGGCTCGTCCATCGAGTCGAGAATAGGTTGGATCTCCATCCCGCGCATTTGCCGAAGACCCAAATCTTTGCACCCTTGATGAAACCCAATTTCATCATCTTAATGATCTATTATTAACCCCCTTGCTTAATGTTTTGTCAATAAAACCCAGGTTAACGTCCTGTAATTATTAGAGTCCTTAATAAATTAAGAATCATAAAAAAATTGGCAAAACTGAAATTCGTGGTATTTTTAGCCTTAAAAATACCCTTAAAAATATTTTGTGTCCTTGTTTGACCTCATCTCCAGTTTAAGTCAACATGAAACTTGTAGATCTCATCAAGATCTACAACTTTCATGTGTTGAGTTTTCTCAAATTCGGCCATTATCACCCTCAAAAATCAATTTTATTTTCGGATTAATCTGATTGGGCCACGTGGTCCGTTCTGGGTGAGCCACGTGGCCCGCCACTCTTGTCTCTTCCGCCTCCACTTCCAGCCGTCGGATCGCCTTCTTGATCCAACGGCCAGAGCACTTCCACACATGCTATTTTCCTCAGCCGTTTGATCTTCCACCGCCTCTGATCTGATCCATCCGTGAGCGCTTTGATCAGAGCCTGCCACGTAGCGCATTTTGCGCCCTTCGATCGCGCTCCTGATCTTCCATCTCGGCCGCTCCTTCCTTTGACGCTCCTCAGCCCTCCAATTGACATATACTTCTCATCACAGCCATTCACTAGTGTTTAGTCTACAGCCCGCCATGTGACGCATCGTGCGCCATTAGATCTTGCTCTAGTCCCTTCATCGCCACCATCCATTGCTAATAGGTCCTCCACCATCCGATCGCAGGTCCTACTCTAATCTGAACCGAACGCCAGCGCTTTCTCCAGAGCGCGACACATGGTGAAATCTTGGCCTTCGATCATGCCGTCCTCGATTACATCCTGACCGCCCTTTAACGCCCAAACCCTACCCGTTGGATCTCACGATCCAACGGCCAGGACTCCGTCGTCAACCTCAAGCCGCCCTCGTACCCACGTTCTCCATCTCGCGCACGACTTCGCCCTTCCCATTTTCTCCACCTTCTCCGACGTCTTCTCTCCTCGTCAACCACCCCAAGACCATCGCCATTCATCCACTATCCTCACGAGATGCCCATTAACCCACGTGGGCCTCTCCAGTCGTCCCATCTTCCCCTTGAAACCCACGATCCTACCACCGGAATTGTTAAATTCGATCATCAAATACGCTGCCCCCCTCCTCCGATACCCTCGTCCACCTTTACGTGGGAGGAGGCCCAGCCCTCCTCCGCCTCTCTGTGACAGAGAGCGGCGATTTGATCGAGCGACGACGACTTCTGTCCCCGGTGAGACCCTCCGCCGACCACGACGGAGCTACGACGCAATCAGCCCGCTCGAGCTGCCCTGATTGGCTGGCAGGGTTCAATGACGACCAGAGCTCAACCTCAGAGCTCGCGCACAAGCCTCTACCTCCACTTCCGGTCCGGTAAGTCCCTCCGATCTCCCTTTTGCATTTTTCTTCAATTTCATTAATTTTATTAGCTACTTATCCGCAACCCCCTGCTCCATTGACCATCTCCTGAGCTTCATCATCACTCCACCCTTCCACGTGCTCGTTTCCGGCCACTACTCCTGTCCTCTACACCCCAGTTCACATCCGACCCATCTCCTCCGCCTCCCACGGCAGAGGAGCTCCAAGCTCCCGCCTCCTTCGCCCTCCGAGCTCCCATTTCACTCACATGCATATTTCCCTACGCTTCGGCTATGAATTGCTAATCTGCAGGTCTTCAAAGCTTTCAATGGTCGGAGCTCTGTCGGAGCCGACTTCATCGACCTTGTTGTTGTCATCCGAGCTCCGATGATCGACGCCAGAGGTTCTGGACCTTCCCCAAGCTCCCATCTTCCTCGACGTTTACCCAAGGAGCTCCGGGGAGGTCTGTCGTGCCAGAGATGACGTGGCGGAGAAGGAGCTCCTTCGCCGGAGCTCAGTTTTCGCCGCCAGCCATAGTTGAAGATGGAGGTGTAGCTACCGTTGGATGGCCCTCTCCTGGGGATCATCCAACGGTTCAAAAGCAGCCACGTCGACACACAGTTCTTGGAGCAGGCACCGTTGGATCCTCATCATCCAACGGCTCAGAAGCGACCGCGTCAACCATTCCAGGAGCCTTTGGATCCACACGATCCAATGGCCGCCAAGCTAGCCACGCGTCAACGCCAGAGCCTCCCCGAGCCTTCGTCTCCGACCTCCAGGCTTGGGACGCCCGAGCCTAATGCCAAACCTCTTGGATCTTCCGAGCCTATGTCGAACCTGCATCGAGCCCTAGCCTAACTTACGAGCCTAGCCGTAGCTATGCCGAGCCTCTACCGAGCCTGACCCGTCCTCCGAGCCTGGATAACACGTGCCTGGCACGTGCGAATTTGGGAAAATTGCAGAGACATCCACGAAATTCTTCAATATTGAAAACATGTCCTGCTTCACGTGCTGACCATGCGCGTCTGGGGTTATTTGCATTTCAACCCTCGCGAGTTTTAATAATTGCAGATATGCCCCGCGCGTGTGGCAATTTACAGGGAAGGCCCCGCAACTTATCTTTATTGCATTTTAGTCGCTCCCAGGGACCTGTTTGTAGTTATCATTTCATGTTTACTTTCTGTTATGCCCTTGTCTTTCTTCACGCATATCTTGAGCCTCGTAACTCCGATTAAGTTGATTTCAATTTCATTTTAAAGCTTGTTTGACGTACTTTTTAATGGCATACTTTTTCGCTTGTTTTGACACAATGATCTCAATGTATTTCTTTAAGCAATTCGAATGTCTTGTATGCCTTTTTGATTAACCTTACAATATATGTCAAGTGAGTCATTATTTCATTTAAATATGAAACTAACTTGTGGTTTAGTTGGTTCATCATTTTAACCTAGGGCATATCTGTGATGCATTTCATGGTATTTACTTGCTAATAAAAATAAAATAAAATAATGCATATTTGTTTATCTAATGCACTGTCTTGCATACTTTGACCTATATAAATCTCCAACTCAACACTTAGTTAAATAGATAAAAAATCCGGATAATTAGAGAAAGGCTCGTGTCCCTGAGTTTGACCTTGGTTTCTTGCCAAGTAAAAAATAAATACGACCATCTCTTTCTTATTTGACATATCAATCAGATGGTCTTTTGATGACCCGAATTGGTCCGATTGCTACGACAATTCCAAGTACTAAAAACACTCTTTTAAAAGGCCGATTTGGCGGTTCGTCAAATGGCGCCGTTGCCGGCGACACGACTCATTTCTTATATTTTTTGGATTTTTGTTTATTTAATGCAGTGTTTCATTAATATAGGTCATTTTGTCAAGGTGTCTTGCATCATAAAATTTTCTTCTCTATGGATCTCCTACCATCGTTTTTGTGGCAGGGCCCTTGATGGTTCTAGGAGGCGAGGAGCAGGATGCTACCCGCTGTGAGGAGACGCAGAAGCACGCTTGGAGTATGTAGAGAAGAAAGAAAAAAATGTTTTGCATTTTTATTTCCATGCATGAACTTGTAATAATTCATCTTTTACAGCGGTCTTCGCTGGAAGACTCGCGAGTGTAATCGAACGATCGTGGTTGTGTGGGGTTGGCCCCAACTTGAGTGTCGACCTAGGACCAGGCACGCGGCTCTTCGAGATTAGTTCCAAATTCACATTTTTATGTGCTTGCTCGTAGGTAGGACACACTAATATTTAGACACACATAATCTCACTTCACTTAGCCAAAATTAATGAAAATATTCCCCGCTAAAAGAAGCATGATTAGGTGCGGGTTTTATCGACTTGCATACATATTGATTTTGGTTTTCAAAACAGCCCATGTTTTTCACGGATTTATCGCCAAGTCACTACATGTTTTATCGTTTAGCCTAGATCACGGTTTTTATCGAATACATGTTTCTCTCGGCTTTCCATTCCAAGCTTGATCACCTAGGATTAATGGAAAATGGGAATGAACGGTAGGCGATGATTACTTGATTTTGTGCTAACCATAATTCAGTGATAACCTTAAATAAAATTGGGACTGTTAATTGCAAGTCAACCTAAAATGGAGTAAAACTTCAATTTTGGGAGAGCAACACCCTCGTGTACGCATTGATTTTCACTTCACATCTTTTCTCTGCATAAAAGTCTAATGTTTTATCACCAATAAAACCTACAAGATAATCAACCAACCTCGGTTGGTTTCATGTTTGAGTTGGTGAAATCAAGGGTCTTGCTCGCTTGATTGAGCCATGATTGCTTCGACATGCACACCCTAAAACCTTAGTCACTCCATTCATCTCCGCAGATTCAAACCACTCACTTGTAAATCCATTCCTCTTCTTCGTTCACCTTGGGTCCCTTCCAACATCATTTTCCATCTTTATACTTAGGCTAATCTCAACCTAAGTATAGGGGGGACCCGAGTCCCTGTGATTTCTCTACTCATCTTTACTTGCCTTTATACTTAGATTATTTCTAACCTAAGTATAGGGGGAGCCCCTCTTAGCTCCTGTATATTTCTCTATACTTAAATGGACCTATGGATTTGTATCATCTTGTTCTTTGAGGACATAGCAAAGCTTAAGGATAGGGGGTATACCATATATACAAAATACTTACTTTATCTATAATCTGAAAATTTTGAAAAATTTAAAACTTTTTTGGCTAAAGTAAAATCCTTTGAACCAAGAGGACTCAAGTGTTTTTACGGTTTTTCTATACTATGTTACACTATTTTTTGATAAAAATATTTTTGAAAATGATTTTAAAAATGAGATTTTCAATTTTGAAAAATCTTTTGAAAATGTTTTGAATACCTTTTATTTGTGTGACATGGTTTTGAAAATCTTTTATCTCTTCTCATGGAAAGTTGAGTCTAACCTGTGTTTTAACCTTTAATTAAAATCCATAAAAATAAAAATAAAAAATATATATAAAATAAAATAAAATAGAATAAGATAAAGAGAGAGAGAGAGTCTTGTTTTTGAATGAAGGAGTTGGATTAATCCTCTATACTTACACATACACCCAGGATTTGAAATGATCAAGGGGACTTAGTCTTATGAGGTCTTTGAGATTTTAGGTTAACTAGCCTTAGCCATCAGGGTCTTAGACTTAATCATCCACATTCCCCTAGGTTTCTAGATTTGCATGCTATATTCCATGCTTAGTCTCAGACAAAAAGAATATGATCAGCACATCACATGCACGACTGTGGTTTTGATGAGATGAGTTGACTTTTCACCTGAGGGATTGGGTTGAGGGATTCGAGTCTGGATTTGATCTAATGATGTTCGAGGATGAGATAAAATCTTTGAAGGCTTCATGAAACCTGAGAGTCAGCATATTAGCCAGTATGAGAACTTGGTTCTTAAACTAATCTCTTGATGTTGACCTAAGTGCCAGGGTGTGAATTAAATAAAAAAATGTTGATCAGTGTGCGCCAACTTTTGGTAAAAGCAGTGGAGCTAGTCACAAATTATATAAGTCAATGAAATTCAAAGAAAAGCTCTCATTCCACAAATTCAAATATCAAAGAGCTTTCCAAAGGCGAGCGCTCCCAAACTTTTCAAAGTGTCCACTTGGACCACCTCTATTAGGACCAGGAGTCGAGCTCGCACCAAAAAAGGGCTCTGCATCGTAAATGCTACAAGTCTGGGTGTCGAAGGTACGATAGGTACTCAAAAGAGACACACCCCAGTGTACTCCCAGGAAAACAAGTACAAACGGCTCCAACTTCTCTTGACGGACGCACTGATCAACACCAAAAAAATGTGTTGCGTAAAAGGCACTAGAGAGAATCCTTGTTCCAATGAGAGGGAGAGAAGAAATGACACAATCCCTTGCCATACATTACTGGCCTGCCATCTACATTTTCTAAGTCTGACAACTAAAGAGATGGTGGATGGAATGCAAGATTTGATTTATTCCCTAGTGTTGAGGATTGGGTCCTTAGGAGATTTTCTCGGACCAAGACTTTGGGTGAAGATTTGACTCTACTCTCAGAATTGCAGTCAACACTAAAATTCATATCCTTTAGTATATATGTACATCAGAGAGAGTATGGAGAATTAGAGTAACTGAGTGCCTCTTGATTAAGGCTGGGTTGAACTCTAGAATTTTAGACCTCTAAAGTCGAGTTGACTTGATCGCATTGGATCATGTACTCGCATGCACAAGGAGGTTAATCCAACTTAGTCATTCTCTTTGATGCTCGAGGCCGAGCATAGTTTAAGTATAGGGGGTGATGAAACCCAATTTCATCATCTTAATGTTCTATTATTAACCCCCTTGCTTAATGTTTTTTCAATAGAACCCAGGTTAATGTCCTGTAATTATTAGAGTCCTTAATAAATTAAAAATCACAAAATAATTGGCAAAACTTAAATTCGTGGTATTTTTAGCCTTAAAAATACCCTTAAAATATTTTGTGTCCTTGTTTGACCTCGTATACAGTTTTGGTCAACATGAAACTTGTAGATCTCATCAAGATCTACAACTTTCTTGTTTTGAGTTTTCTCAAATTCGGCCATTATCACCCTAAAAAATCAATTTTACTTTCGGAATAATCTGATTGGGCCACGTGGTCCGTTCTGGGTGAGCCACGTGGCCCGCCTCTCTTGTCTCTTCCGCCACCACTTCTAGCCGTCGGATCGCCTTCTTGATCCAACGGCCAGAGCACTTCCGTACCTGCTATTTTCCTCAGCCGTTTGATCTTCCCCCGCCTCTAATCTAATCCGTCCGTGAGCACTTTTATCAGAGCCTTCCACTGGCGCATTTTGCGCCCTTCGATCGCGCTCCTGATCTTCCATCCCGGCCGCTCCTTCCTTTGACGCTCCTCAGCCCTCCGATCGACATCTACTTCTCATCACAGCCATTCACCAGTGTTTAGTCTACAACCCGCCACGTGACGCATCGTGTGCCATTAGATCTTGCTCTAGTCCCTTCATCGCCACCATCCATTGTTGATAGGTCCTCCACCATCCAATCGCATGTCCTACTCTAATCTGAACCGACCGCCAGCGCTTTCTCCAGAGCGCGACACATGGTGAAATCTTGGCCTTAGATCATGCCGCCCTCGATTACATCCTGACGACCCTTTAACTCCCAAACCCTAGCCGTTGGATCTCACGATACAACGGCCAGGTTTCCGTCGTCAACCTCTAGCTGCCCTCGTACCCACGTTCTCCATCTCGCGCACGACTCTGCCCTTCCCATTTTCTCCACCTTCTCCGACCACTTCTCTCCTCGTCAACCACCCCAAGACCATCGCCATTCATCCACCATCCTCGCGAGATGCCCATTAACCAACGAGGGCCTCTCCAGTCGTCCCATCTACCCCTTGAAACCCACGATCCTACCACCGGTACCGTCAAATTCGATCTTCAAATACGCCGCCCCCCTCCCCCGATACCCTCGTCCACCTTTACGTGGAAGGAGGCCTAGCCCTCCTCCGCCTCTCTGTGACAGAGAGCGGCGATTGGATCGAGCGGCGATGACTTCTCTCCCCGGTGAGACCCTCCACCGGCCACGATAGAGCTGCATCGCAATCAGCCCGCTCGAGCTGCTCTGATTGGCTGGCAGGGTTCAGTGACGACCAATTCTCAACCTTGGAGCTCGCGCACAAGCCTCTACCTCCACCTCCGGTCCGGTAAGTCCCTCAGATCTCCCTTTTGCATTTTTCTTCAATTTCATTAATTTTATTAGCTACTTATCCGCAACCCCCTGCTCCATTGACCATCTCCTGAGCTTCATCATCACTCTACCCTTCACGCGCTCGTTTCCGACCACTACTCCTGTCCTCCACACCCCAGTTCACATCCGACCCATCTCCTCCGCCTCCACGATGGAGGAGCTTCGAGCTCCCGCCTTCTTCTCCCTCTGAGCTCCCATTTCACTCATGCGCATATTTCCCTACGCTTCGGCTTTGCATTACTAATCTGCAGGTCTTCGAAGCTTTCAATGGTCGGAGCTCTATCAGAGCCGACTTCATCGACCTCGTAGTTGTCATCCGAGCTTCGATGATCGACGCCAGAGGCTTCTGGACCTTCCCCGAGCTCCCCTCTTCCTCTACGTTTACCCAAGGAGCTCCGGGGAGGTCTGTCGTGGCAGAGATGAAGTGGCGGAGAAGGAGCTCCTTCGCCGGAGCTCAGTTTCCGCCGCCAGCCGTAGATGAAGACGGAGGTGCAGCTGCCGTTGGATGGCCCTCTCCTGAGGATCATCCAACGGTTCAAAAGCAGCCACGTCGACACACAGTTCATGGAGCAGGCACCATTGGATCCTCATCATCCAACGGCTCAGAAGCGACCGCGTTAACCATTCCAGGAGCCTTTTGATCCACACGATCCAATGGCCGCCGAGCTAGCTACGCGTCAACGCCAGAGCCTCCCCGAGCCTTCGTCTCCGACCCTCCAGGCTTGGGACGCCCGAGCTTAATGCCAAACCTCTCAGATCTTCTGAGCCTATGCCGAACATGCATCGAGCCCGAGCCAAACGTACGAGCCTAGTCGTAGCTATGCCGAGCCTCTGCCGAGCCTGACCCGTCCTCCGATCCTGGATAGCAAGTGCCTGGCACGTGCGAATTTGGGAAAATTGCAGAGACATCCACGAAATTCTTCAATATTGCAAACAGGTCCTGCTTCACGTGCTGACCATGCGCGCTTGGGGTTAATTTCATTTCAAACCTCGCGAGTTTTTATAATTGCAGATATGCCCCCGTACGTGTGGCAATTTACAGGGAAGGCCCCGCAACTTATCTTTATTGCATTTTAGTCCCTCCCAGGGACCTGTTTGTAGTTATCATTTCATGTTTCCTTTAAGTTATGCCCTTGTCTTTCTTCATGCATATCTTGAGCCTCGTAACTCCGATTAAGTTGATTTCAGTTTCATTTTAAAGCTTGTTTGACGTACTTTTTAATGGCATACTTGTTAGCTTGTTTTGACACAATGATCTCAATGTATTTCTTTAAACAACTCGAGTGTCTTGTATGCCTTTTTGATTAAACTTGCAATATATGTCATGTGAGTCATTGTTTCATTTAAATCTGAAACTAACTTGTGGTTTAGTTGGTTCATCATTTTAACCTAGGGCATATCTATGGTGCATTTCACAATATTTACTTGCTAATAAAAATAAAATAAAAAATGCATATTTGTTTATTTAATGCACTGTCTTGCATACTTCGACCTATATCAATCTCCAACTCAACACTTAGTTAAATAGATAAAAAATCCGGATAATTAGAGAAAGGCTCGTGTCCCTGAGTTCGACCTTGGTTTCTTGCCAAGTAAAAGATAAATACGACTATCTCGTTCTTATTTAACATATCAATCAGATGGTCTTTTGATGACCCGAATTGACCTGACTGCTACGACAATTCCAAGTGCTAAAAACACTCTTTTAAAGGGCTGATTTGGGGTTCGTCAACCCTCATGTATCGCTTCTCCTGTTATGCAATAACGTGGATTAGAGATTTTCCCCGAGTCCCTCTATCTCCTGCAGGTACTGACGTGCGCAAAGGAGCCCTTCTGAGATGCTCGCTGCCCCGTCGGAGTAGCTTTAGTTGGAGGACCTCCGACCAGCTCATCCGACCATTCACTTTCCCATCGAAGCCACCCTATAGATGTGGATTCGTTCAGGGACTGTGTTGGACCTTCAAGATCCTCATTGGGAGTTTGGATTACCTTCCACACCCAGTTGAAGTTCGTACGAACCTTATTCTTCCAGCCATAGTCTCCACAGTTTGATCTGGAGGGGAGCCTCAGTTTTGATCTGAGCCATCCTTTAGCGTCCAATTTTTATGCTTGGATGAGAGCTGGGCCCCTCATCTGAGTTGCTCGACAACAACCCCTAAAGACCATTGGATCAGCTCTGCAGGCATCATCTGACACACACGTCCCTTATCTGATCTGAGACCGTCAGATGTTTTCAAGGTAATGATCATAACCGTTAGAAGCCCCACGCATGATGTACGTACCCTATGGGGTATATTTCCATCTTACCTTGTATGTTTTGTTATTTCGATTTAGTCTATAAATTAAATGTCGTAGTTAAGAACCATTACAATTTGGACCGTTAGTTTTATGGTATTTACATTTTAGTCATGTTGAGTTGAAGTCATATGCGTGATCACGTGATTGATGGGTTATTTGCATGTTATTGCCAGAACTTTTATGATGATATGGAATGAATGAAAGGTTTTAATATTTGCATTTTAACCCATGTGCATTGAATATTGAACGTGTACATATTTGACTAGGCCTTTTGCAATATCAACCCTGAGCTTTTACACCATGTTCCTGATTAGGTCCAGAAACTTATTATACTTACAAAATGGTCCATGTAAACTGTGCTTAATTACATGTGATGTTGTGCTTAATAAATATAAAATTAATTCGAAAAATTTCATAAAAACTATCACTAACACCTTTTGGTGTGTAGTATTTATTGTGATTTTCTTGGATTAATTTCTTTGCATTTAATATTTTTGAAAGAAAAATAAAAATAAACTCTTACTAATATCCTTTTTTCCTTGGTAAATTTATAAAAATCGAAAAATATTTTAAAAATTCAAGAAAAATCATGTGCATTCCTTTTTGTGTGTTTTATTTACAGTATTAATTTCATTTGAAAATTTTCTCAAAAAACACCAAAATTTACAAAAAACACCCAAAATCTTATCAAAATGATTTAGAATTCAAGAAAATTTTAAAAATCTCATTCTGAGTTCCTGTTTGTAGGTTTTATTCATATTTTATAAAAAAATGCCATCCCGGAATTTAGGGAATTTTAAATATATTTAACTTGCAATTTAATCCTGGATCTGCATTGTTTTCTATTTTGATCACTGTTTAATTTTTATAAAATCATAAAGACATCATAAAAAACTATAAAAATTATCAAAAATATTTCAAAATATATAAAACCAAAAAATATTTTCTCTAGAATTTTCTAAGCATTTTTAGATATTTTGAAAAATACAAAAAGATTGTTGTGTTGCCTTGTTGTATTTTTTAGTTCGTTTGTTATTAAAAATGGAAAATTTGCAAAATTAAAAACCACTAAAAATTTTTTATTTTATTCTAGAAATTTGGCTACTTTGTAGGATTTTCGTGCTCCTTGTTTTCGATCATGTTTGCTATACCAGGTAAATAACATAGCAAACCGTTTACACATTTCTTGATTGATTGATATTTTTTAGTGGTTTATTTTTCTTGATTGAGCTTGGCTGATTGATTGGGGTCACATCGACCTTGGATTTTACTTAATACGTAACCCTAGTTGATCGGTTGCACATCCGAATGGTGTTGTTGTTCGGGAGCACGACTTAGTAGTCATTTTTTACTTCTACTCATTTTTGTCTCTATTGGATATATCTGTTTTGTGAGACACTTTTTAATTCTCTTATTGTGCGAGGAACCTCCTGAGGACGCTTCGGTTATCTCTTGGAGGAGACCGCACCTGAGGAGGAGTAGAAGAGAGTAGTTATATTAGATAAAGTATTTTATTTTCGCAAACACTATTATTGTTGTAATAATTAGACTTCTTGGACACTTAAACATTCGAGGTATGTTTCAGCAAGAGTTGGTGCACTCGGGGGACCTCATAAGGTTTTTTTGTGGTTTTGTTTTTATCGCCTTTTCTTTCTATTTGATTCTTGAGGATTTATCCCTTAGACTTAGGATTTTTGTTGATTTTGATGTAATTAGCTAAGGCCCAGCACCTAATCGCTTATCTATTCATATAGATCATAATTGGACTTAACTAAAATAAATTAAAAAAGTTATACTAATTGGATATGAGACCCTATGTCCTGAGGAGTCATAAACATCGCTAGTAGGACCCATTGTGGCGAGCATCGAGTTACTCCTAAGATCGGACTATGGCCTTTATTTGATTAGCTAGCTATTGTTCTTCACGATCAATAGAAATTTCTCGTCTGAGGTTGATTTCCTCATGCATCATATAGTTAGTTTACTTTCTATCTTTAATTTATGCACGAATCAACCTACGTGTAGAGTGTTGGAGTCAGGTACCCATTTCTATCTCTGTATGCATCATTGCGTTTGATCGCGCATCATCTTTTTCGACTTCCTCCCTTATTTTATTGCACTCAAAATAACCAAGGAAATCAAAATATTCGTTAGGAATTGTTTTATTCATAAAAAGACATAAAAAGTGAATAAAATAAAATTAGGACTGCTAATACAAGCTTGGCCCAAAAATACACCTAACTAAAAATCTTTGTTTTGGGGAGAGTCACCTCCTCATTGGTTGATTTATTACAGCGAGAGAGTGACCTGCACAATAGGTAGAGCCATACTTGAAATCCTTTCATACCACTGGTCTTGTGGTTGGTTGTTCTCTAGTGTGGACTTCACCGGGTAGCCGATAATCGGTACGAGACCTCCTTAGCAGATTGGATTGAGCGGGTAGCCGGTAAACGGTCCGAGATCCATACTGGTTGAGAAAAACTAGCTATAGGAATGGGCTAGTCTCCTGGGAGCATCGGGTTACCAATAACTGGCTTAATCGCTCCAATAGATTGATTGATCACCTAAATAAAACTGATAAGATTAACGACTGATCTTTCACAGTCATCAACTCGAGTGTTGAGTAGGTGAATTGGGGATTTTATTGCTGATCTTATTTCCATTCCAAATCTCATCATCATAAATCCCTACATCAATATGATGGGAAGGAGGTCCCTTAGGCTGCCTTTGATAATACTGAAGGATATGGAATAATCCTCAAGCGCATCACGGAAGCATGTG
The DNA here is from genome assembly GCA_037367405.1 of Ottelia alismoides. Taxonomy (NCBI): domain Eukaryota; kingdom Viridiplantae; phylum Streptophyta; class Magnoliopsida; order Alismatales; family Hydrocharitaceae; genus Ottelia; species Ottelia alismoides. The sequence continues at coordinate 601,949 of JAZKJV010011424.1, forward strand.
GACCGTATCGTAGACGATCAAGAACGACTAGTCGTACTAGTTGTTCTATGCAGCAGAAATTTAAAAAAATCATGTGATGAAACCACGTGATCCAAGAATGATTCTCAGATCGTTTCCTCTAAACCACATCAAGGATAAAGGAATACCTATTGTAGCATGGTTGCGATCAAGTCTCTACGTAAAGAGTACTTATGTCTCAAGTCCGATCTTCTGAGAATACGCTTGCGAGCGCGGGAATGAGGCATGTGATCCTCACAATCCAAGATGTTGATACAAGTGTGAGAACTCCTGATCTCATCGCACAAGATCAAACATCTTCTTTATGAGCACGACACACCAAAGAAGATGGAGAACCAAGAGTCGACGAAGCGGCGGCACAGCGGCGAAGCGACGACGGAGATCTCATCTTCTCTTTAGCTGGACGGCCACCAATGGAGAGAGAGGAAGAGAAGGCGTGGATGAATAGGGAGAGGATAGAGATTTTGGTTGATGTTCAATTTACCTTAGAAAAGCATGGGGTGCCTCTCTTTATATAGGGTTTTGGGAATCCATGGATCGCAATCCATGGGATACACAAAATAAATGGATGAGATTGATTTGTGCTTCTTTCAATGGCCAAGATGTTGTTGGTAAAAATACAACAACGATTGATTTAATTTAGAATAAATATATATTGATAAATCAATATAAATCAATTGCAAAATTAAATCAACAACATAAGGAGATAATGGAAAGGAGAGTGCCTACTTCCATATACATGGAGGGGACAGCAACCCTTTCCTAATAGGAACAGGTGGCGAACCCATCCATCCAATATGGAAGGAGCATCACCAATGTAATCTTCTTAGATTACATTATTCCATGTATCTCCAATTTTACAACAACAATTGTTGTAAATTATTCTACAAAAACAATTCATAATTATTTTGTGAATATTGCAATCTTGCCATTGGAAATTTGTGAATCTCATTCACAACCCAAAATAAAATGTGATTTACATTTTCAATAAATCATCCAAGGTGAATCCAATTCACAATAATAATGAATCAACAAATATAAATCATAATAAGCTCTCTCTAATACATTATAAATCACATTTATAATATATTATGAAAAAGTGGATATTTCTATCCACATTATTCTTATCCATAATAATTAAATTACATTTAATTATATTGGATAATCATTCACATGTATCCCAGTAATGTGAATCAAATTCACAATATTTAAGATAATTAAATCACATTTAATTATACGTTTCGCAATGCTTAGATAATTCAATTATGGAATTATTCTTGAACCCTTTTAAGAATAATTCACTTTCTTCGCAGATACTTGGAGATAAGGATAGGGTGATTGTATTGTTCCACTTATAGCGACTTGAATGTTGAGATCACATCTCAAATCCAAATCTCACGGACCTCTCATAAATGCTTGATTAAATCAAGACCGCAAATCTAATCTTCTCATTGCATCTGAATCTCATTCAGATTAATGTCATACACTTGGATCATGATCAGATTACTTCTCTACAGAGAGGAGTCACTAAAATCCAAACTGGTTTCATCATTCCCTCCGAATGGAAGTGTCATGGTTATACAATCGTTTATGATCATATCACCCTTAGGTGTTCCTAACACCTGTACATCCTTCATACGGGAAGACCTATGATCAATCTAAAGATATAAATCAATTTTACATTGTCATGTTCAGGCTTTGATCACCAAGTTTCTCAATCTTGGTCCTTGGGAATCGGTATCGATCATATTCTTTACCAATGTATATATCATACCTTCAAATTCTTGTCATGGTTCCAAAGCACGAAGACCATGCATGGAATTTGATCGGTCCCAATACCTCATGAGTAAGATCATGTCTTATGTTTCATAAGAGAATCTATATGATCCCTTTGAGAGCTCGTATTACTCATTATGCCCTTACATGCACACCAGCTCACCGGTGTATAGACCTTGGTTAGGTCATCAACCTATTGGTCTTCCAAGTGTACACACTCAGACATATAGTAACACGTATGTCTCTGGTCAGAGGATGTTGCGTATATTGTGACAGTATTCAATATAGGACTTAGGTTATCTCGATCTCGTTACGTCAACCCTTTGACCTAACTAATCTGACGCCTTCGAATCACTATTCCCATGCAGAGGACCTACATCAAGAGGTCAGTCAGATATCAACCATAATGAGAAAAGGATTGCCATCTCCTACTCAGGCTGGAGATCATCTCTTAATAATCGTTTGACGGTGCTTGATGAGTCATCTATCTAACTCCTTAGATATTCATCCAAGAACCAACCTCTATGATTTAATTAATGAGTCAACAGCTTTATGATTATCAAGACAGCCACGGTACATCCATAATTGTACAAAGGGACCTTATAGTGCATTCATTCATTTAATCTCAGAAAGGGAGTGAAATAATGATAACTTTTGTTGATAAATCATATATTACAATAACATTTATTATAAGAATGCTTCACCTCAGGCTCACATGGCTAACAATATCCCACTAGCCATGAGAACCATTCAGGAACAATCCTTAAACCCATACTCATTGAATGCTTGTCGAAAACATTCTGTGTCACAGGTTTGATAAGAGAATCAACAACGTTGTCAGCAGAGGCCACCTTTGTGATGATGATATCACCACGCTTTTGAATCTCCCGAGTGATGTGGTAATTTACTTTCCACGTGATTTCTCTTTTGATGCCCTCTGGGTTCCTTTGCCTGGGCAATGGCTCCCGTGTTATCGTAGAGTAACGGGATGGGAGTATCAGAGAAAACTATGCCAAGTTCCAGGATGAACTTGCGCAACCACACCGCCTCCTTTACAGCGTCTAATGCGGCAATATATTCGGCTTCTGTTGTTGAATATGTTGTAGTGTCCAGCTTCTTGTTTCTCCAGCTCACAACACCACCATTCAACAGGAATACAAACCCTGATGTCGACTTTCGATCATCAATATCCGACTGGAAGTCTGAATCTGTATATCCCAAGACTTGGAAATCACTATTTCCATAGACTAGATGTAATCTTGCGTTCGTCTTAGATATTTGAGAACGTTCTTCACTGCATTCTAGTGTTGCTCTCCATAGCAGGATTGGTAATGCCTTACCACTCCCACTACATGGTAGATGACTGGCCTAGTACACATCATGGCATACATTAAGATTCCTACAGCTGATGCATAGGGGCATCCAGCCATGTCCTTCTTTTCGTCAATACTTTGAGGAACCATCCCTTTAGATAGGTGGATACCATGTCTTAAGGGGAGGAATACTTTATCAGAACTATCCATACAGAATCGTTCAAAAATCTTCTTAATGTACCCATGTTGTGATAATCCCAATATCCTCTTTTCTTGGTTTCTGAACAACTTTAGACCTAAGATGTAAGAGGCTTCTCCAAGATCTTTCATCTCGAAGGTGTGAGATATCCTAATCTTCACACTAGTCATCGTCCATGTATAATTCCCAATGATAGGTATATCATCTACGTAAAGCACGATGAACACATTGGTCCTCCCACTATGCATCTTGTACACACAAGGTTCATCAGGATTCCGCATAAAATCATAACTCTTTATGGTTTCGTCAAATCTTATGTTCCAACTACGAGAAGCTTGTTTGAGCCCATAGAAGGATTTCTTTAGCTTGCATACTTTTCCATCCTCAACTATGAAGCCCTAGGGATGCTCCATATGGATATCCTCCTCGAGATATCCATTGAGGAAAGTCGTTTTGATGTCCATCTGCCAGATGTCGTAGTTAAGAGATGCATCTATAGCTAGCAGTGTCCTGATGGACTTAAGCATAGCCACATGAGTGAATGTCTCATCATAATCGATGCCTTCTCTCTTTGAGTAGACCTTAGCTACGAGCCATGCTTTGAAAGTCTCTGCTTTCCCATGAGGTCTCATCTTTCTCTCGAAGATCCATTTACACCCAACGGTTTCACCCCTTTAGGTTGATCCTCCAGGGTCCATACACCATTCTTATGAATGGAGTTAATCTCTGACTTCGTTGCTAACATCCATCTATCCATGTCATGATCTGCGAGTGCTTCATCAAATGAAGCAGGATCATTGTCAGTTTCAACTAACACATGGAATCCATACCTTTCAGGTGGTGCAACCACCCTTGAACTCCTTCGAAGAGGTATGGGTGTTTCATCTTTATGTATTTCTTCAGTTTCTGGATCACGAAGCTCAGAATCCTCAAGGGATTCAATGAGTTCCTCTACTTCACTTTTATCTTGACTTTTAAGGAAATCACCCTCCATATATTTCGCATATCCAGAGATGAAAACCTTTTGGGTCTCAGGATCATAAAGCTAGTATCCAATACCATCTTTTATATACCCAATGAAGTAACACTCATGAGAGCATGATTCCAGCTGACTTGAGTCCACATTCTCTGCATAAACCAAGCAACCCCAAACCCTCAAGTGATTAACACTAGGTTTGTTTCCATAACAGAGCTCATGAGGAGTCTTAGGTACAGATTTGCTAGGAATCTTATGCAGGATATATATTGCAGTCCCTACTGGATATACCCAGAAATTGAGAGGTAAATTTGCTTTGCTCATCATTGATCGGACCATATCCATTATAGTCCTGTTGCGTCTTTCAGCAACACCATTAAGTTAGGGGATTCCAGGAGGGTGAGATTGGAGACAACTCCATTCTATTTAAGGTATTCCTTGAATTCATCTAAGAGGTACTCTCCACCTCGGTCAAATCGAATCCGTATAATCTTCCTATTGGTTTGGTTCTCAACCAAACCCTTAAACTCTTTGAACTTTTCAAGGGTTTCAGATTTATGACGTAATAGGAAGATAAACGCGTATCGTGAGTGGTCATCAATAAACGTCAAATACTATTGATATCTATTTTGAGTCGTGGTACTGAAGGGACCACATACCTCGGTATGTACTAGGTCAAGAATACCTTTGCATCTTGTAACCTTGTTACAGAAAGGCTTCCTGGTCATTTTACCTCGAATACATTGTTCACAGGTAGGCAAAGATTGAACCTGTAGAAAATCTAAGGGTCCATCCTCTATCAATCTATTGATATTATCAACAGATAAATGACCAATTCTTTGATGCCAAATCATATTCGAATGATTTGCATTCTCCCTGGATCTTTTATGGTTTTTATTATTATTAGTGGTAGTAACATTCAGGACATGTTCATCAATGCACAATTCACAGAGTCGATAAGAAGTCAAATCACCATCTGCACTATATTTATCATAATGACTTATGACTAATTATTACAGAAAAGGAATGAATATCCGCTTCTAACAAGTTTAGATACAAATATTAAATTCCTTCTGACTTCAGCTACATAAAGACACTCTTTAAGTACCCGAACTTTTCCACTAGATAAAGATAGTCTGCAGGTCCCGATGGCAACTGCTGCAACACTTGCATTAGATCCCATCTGGATGACTATCTCCCCTTCTTCTAGATTTGTAGTTTCCTGAAATAGATGTAACTCATTGCATACATGCACAGAAGCTCCAAAATCAACAACCCAACTTCCTTCTCGTCCAATGAGAAATCTAGTTTCAATGATGAAGTAGATTTCATACCTACAAGGGCTTTACCTTTGTCGACCGAACTTCAGGTATTCTGGGCAATTAAGCGTCCAGTGCACTGGCTTCTTGTAGTGGTGACAAACATCGGTTTTCTTCGACGCTATCAATGTGGATGCACTAGAAGATGAGCCAATGCCTTGACTCTTCTTCTTACTCTTCTGGGTCGAGCCCTTCCGAGAACCTTGCTTCCGACCACGCTTTCCTTTCACCTATGCAACCATTGCACTAGAAGAAGGGCCATCCTTCCTCATTATGTCTTTAATAGACTTCAATGCAGCTTACAACCCAAGGTTAGTATAATCAAGTTTTCTCATGTGGAACGTGACAACAAAGTTGTTAGAAGACTTAGAAAGCGACAACAAAATGAAATCAGCATGCATGTAAGCATCCATGAAGGCTCCCAGGGTTTCCACTTCAGAGAGGTACCCAAACATTTTGAGTACATGTTCTTTGACAGAGCTCCCTTCCTGCATCGTTCAACGAATAAGTTCTCTCATTATATTATAACAATGTGTGCGGTTTACGTCACCGAACATATCTTTTAAATTCATCATATTCATCTCCACACACTGCTTCTAAAGCAGATTAGATAATGAACCAAGAATGTAGCATCTTGCCAGATTATGATCTTCATCATATTTTTCATTAAAATTGATGTCTTTCGGAGTCTTTGGGTCTACAAGATTGTCCATAGAAAGCACATACGATATGCACTCAGCATGAAGGACAAGATCCAAATTTCAGATCCAATTAGAATAATTTGGTCTGGTCAACTGATTGACCTCCAGGAGCCTTCTCGCAGGGTTCATGGACTTCATTTTCTAAAATTAAGAATACACTATATTAGAACATATAGATAATTATATCTTAATTTTAAAACATTTGATTAAGGAATTTTAAATCAATTAGTCTTACCTTTTAAACTTTAAAAGTTCATTCCCTTATTTACTTTCAAACCAAAAGATATACTTACCGTTATATCTCTCGCAAAAACTGGGATCTTCTCTTTATCTTTGTCACATCCCAATAATAGGAGAATCTATGACTCAAATAAAGAGAAGTGGGAACACATTCCGCCTTGCAAGTCCAACATGTATTTCCCAATTCAATCTTTAACACTCGGGCCCACCACCCTTAACATGATGTTGACTCGTTGCTAATTGAACTAATCGTCGATAGGCTTGAAACTCTCTACATGATGACCGCGAAAAACCGAGCGACTAAGGGTAAAATATGCGACCGGTCGTCCACTCGGATCAGAATCAATCCAGAAAATCAAGAAGACCGCCAATAAAAATCAAGCAAGCAAGCACAAAATAGCGGTCTAGCTATTTTATTTTACCTGGTATAGCTACCAGGGTCGAACACAAGGAGTACGGTACGGTAAACCTACGAAGTAGTCGGCGATCCTAAAAGAACTATTTTTGGTGGATTTTATATTTTTAATTTTTTTTAAATTTTTAATATTTGAAAAAAGGATAAAAAACTAACAAAATCACAATCAAACAATTATTAAACACATCAAAAATAGTCAGAAAATTTAATTAAAAATATTTTTGGATTTTAGGAATATTAAATGTTTTTGGTATTTTTCTTGAATTTTTTTATTTTTATTTAATTTTATAAAAATGAAACAAGGTCGAAAATGCAACATAGTGTGCATCCAGAATCTAAAGGTACTTTAAAAATACCTAAAGTCCCTATAAAAAAATTTATTGTAAACTAGAAATAAAACTCTATCTACAGAAACTGGAAATGCATTTTTTTGAATTTCTAGGAATTTTAATGATTTTTCTATGTTTTTCAATGTTTTCAATTTTTATGGTTTTTATAAATCCAAATGCAACAAAAATTGTATACAAGCAAAAGGACAAAACAAACATTTAGAATTTTTTTTGGATTTTTTAGAGGACTTTTAATATTTTTAGTTGATTTTTAAAACTTTACAGAAGAAAATTTTTAGGTTTTTGAATTTTTAAAAATATGAAATGCAAACAAAACGAGTAGAAAAATTCATAGAAAGTTTACACCATGGCAAGAGCAATGTATCCAAATTTCACAAGATTTGGGTGAGATTATCTATTTATTCATGCCAATCAAAGAGACACAACACATAGGGACCAATATGCAAATATGCAAAAGTATTCAGCCAAACAATAACACATGGAAAGAGCATAGGGCTGAATATGCAAAAAGCACAGAGCCGCACGAGATCGACATGTGAAGTAGACATGTACGCGTATAATTGCAATTCCTAAATATAAAAATTCATTTGATAACAACAATAACATCCATGCAGAAATATGCCAATATCCCACAAGGCACATGCTAGACCACGTGAACTACATTCAGAGGGACCAAATCACAAATGAAAGAAACACGAGGTCCTTATTGCAAATTATCCAAATTAAACACTACTACATAAACTATTTACAAGACTACGAAATAAATGCAAAAAGCAAAGAGGGCCTAAGTGTAAATTACCCTTTATTATTAGCTATCCAACGATCGAGGGCATACATCAATGATCAGACGGTTGAGCGCGAGCAATACCGGTTCGACGATGGATGGTTGGCAGTTGATCCTCAGATGAATCGGACGCTCGAGGACTCCTTGTGGATGAACGTCAGAGATTAGAATTGGGGGGAGGCCTCTATCCAATGGTGGAGACGGCCTCTGGAAGATCAGCGAAGAACTCACCACCGGCGAGCTTCGTTGCATCGATACGAGCTACAGAGATGTCCTTCTCGGTTGCTCGTATGGGGGAAATGATGCTGGCGACTGTCCGCAGCTACTGGTGTGCTCCGATGAAGGCGAAACTATCGGGAACGGTCATGTGAAGGTGGATACCTGGAGCGTATGTGCTAGGATAACTCGACCTCTAGATGAGGTTCTTTGGCATCCAAACCTGCACAGAATGATTGATGGGTCGAGGGCAAACTACCTCGACCCGTTAATGAGTGCGATGGGGTGAAGGATGAGTCGGGGTGAAGTCCTTCGGCGAGGAGGTAGCGGAGGGGGACCGACTTCCTGTTCCTGGGCGAATCAGGATGAATGGAGGGGCGTAAAAGGTGGAGAGAGGTCTGTGAAGGTGATGGGTCATCGGTAGGGTAAATGGATGGTCTGATCTCGACAGATGATCCGATGAACGCTAGCTGACCGGAATCGAAAATTTGGAATCTAAGGTGAACTAAAGGCTATCGAGGCTACCTGGTTGATGCTTGCGTCTGGGCTGAAGGTCGCATACCTTTGGGGATCGTCACCTTGATGGATTGACGTGGCCAGAGGCTAGAGCCCACCTTGCGGTGGAGCACAGCGATGAAGCTCACGGACCTAGGGCTAGAGGGCTCAAAACCTCGCTGCAACACTCCCTCTCGCTTACTGTCATTCAAGTAGGAGAATGGAGCTCCCAGGAGATGAAGGCAATGGCCAAAGATGCGAGAAAAGTTCCGGCTCCTCAGGACTTTATACTTTGCAGGGTCCGCGAAAGGTGGAGCACGGGCACGCAATCCGAGGAGTGGATCCCTAACAGTATCGGCAGGCGTGAATCACGGATCGTTCCTCAATAATCGGAGTGTGAATCAAGATGGAATGGTGATCGTATCGGTGAAGAAAAAATGGGAGAAATTTGGGTTGAAACCAGATCTGCGAAGGAGGTGGTCGAGGGGGCAGTTGACTGAGAGAGAGAAATTATATATGTACAAGGAGAGAGAGAAATTATTTTTATTTTATTTTCTAATTTTGGTTTTATTTTTAAGAATATATACAAGGTAGTGTAAACATATTTTTATTTTTATTTTTGTGAAAATAAAATATTTATATACATAGAAGGCATATGTACAAGGTTGAGCGGCCCTATCTCCCTCTACTTATTTTATTTGGCGATCAGGCCCATATTAGGCCCTCTCTTCGGATTAGGTCACTCAATATTTATTCTAAATATTTTCCTCTTTTCTTTTATTTTTTATTCTTTTATTTTTGCATGAATACATGGTAATTATTGATATTTACAAATCCATGCTTATTTGTAACTTATTGTATTAACAACTATGTATATGGTGTTTTGCCAAAAAATCTAGCTAAAAAAAAGTATAAAGAGTGATGAATGTGGATTCATCACTATACGCAATCCAATATCACCCCAATAATATGAGGACCCGATATTATTGTCACTACATATACGACCTTACTCTTTCGAGAAGCAAAGTACTCAATCCAAATAGATTGTATACATGAGTTGTCACATCGGACAGGCGTCTCCTACATATAATATCTGGTAACGGAATCCTTTGCCTTGATGGGATACCATGGATATCATTTATGCGGTCCTCCACCTCTTATTCAAATTCAATTAATTAATTATCATGAATCATATTCATATGATTAATTCTTCCAAGGAAAATACACATCTATTCGTAATAGAGTGTTTCAGTTGGATATAATCGATTTAATCATATTATATCAATTATCAATCCACCTCAATCAACAAACTTGATTGTATCTTGAAAGGATGTAGAATCTCAAAGAGTGTATTATTCGAATTTTAATATTAGAAAATACACCTTGATTTCTCATGCATTATCGAGTCCCTACCCGTTGTCATGGCCAGTACCGATGGGAGTGGGACTGACCCCATACGGTGCAACCTGCTACCCCAACGCTCCCCGACTAGACACCATATCCACCTCGGGAAAGGATAATACCAAATAGATCATTGTGCACTTGAGATGTTCATCGGTTTTTCAGCTGAAGTTATACCATATAGTAATAATCAAAACCATTTTGATTATAAGGAAATTTGCTAAACTAATTCCCAATCCTATTCAAGCAAGTTTATTTGTTGATTGTGTAACCAATTGTGATTTAGATCAAATCTTATCAATTGTTGGTTGAGGCCATGTTAATTAAGGAAAAATTATCCTAAATATTTCTCAAATATTTTCTGTAATTATTTCAGGAAATTAACTATTAATTTCACTAATTGACAATCACATGGTTCTTGATTAGGAATGTAATTTCAACAGTGACCTCTACTTAATAAAATTAACAAAACTCAATCAACTTAAATCCAAATTATGAAAATTAAGTTTCTAGAGTTTGTTAATTTGGTTTACAACAGAATCAAAGTTATTAGCATGCATTTCAAGGCATTTCAAAATAGTAATTAACAAACTAATTATGTTAAGATTCACATTCCTCGAAACTGTTGACATATGTTCACTAAAATGATCATATCTCGAGCAAACGGAATCCAAATTATGTAAACTCAGATCTTGCGGTTTTATTATTTAATGTAAAACAAAATACAGAATATTTTGTGTTTAAACATTTTAAAAATGGCCGAAATTACGCACTAAATAGAGCTTTGAAAATTGAAATGCGACAAAACTTTCGCAACACTAACAAACCCAAGTCTTCCTAGGTTAACCTGTCGTATCCAAAACCTCCAACATAAGGCTCTGATAGCACTTGAAGGATATGGAATAATCCTCAAGTGCATCATGGAAGCATGTGGATCGTATCGTATACGATAAAAAATGACTAGTCGGACTAGTTGTTCTATGCAACGGAATATAAAAAATTTTCATGTGATGAAACCACATGATCCAAGAATGATTCTCAGATCGTTTCATCTAAACCAAATCAAGGATAAAGGAATACCTCTTGTAGAGTGGTTGCGATCAAGTCTCTACGAAAAGAGACCTCCTGTCTCAATTCCAATCTTTGGAGAAGACGCTTGTGAGCGCGAGGATGAGCCATGTGATCCTCGCAATCCAAGATGTTGATCCTAGCGTGGGAACTCCTGATCTCATCGCATGAGATCAAACATCTTCTTTGTGAGTGAGGCACACCAAACAAGATGGACAACCGAGAGTCGTCGAAGCGGCAACACAATGGTGATGTGATAACGGAGATCTCTTCTTCTCTTTAGGTAGACAACTACCAATGGAGAGAGAGAGAGAGAGAGTAAGAGAGGGCATGAAGAGCATGGGGTGCCTCTCATTATATAGGGTTTTGGAAGTCCATGGATCACAATACATGGGATACACAAAATCAATGGATGAGATTGATTTATGCTTCTTTCAATGGCCAAGATGTTGTTGGTAAAAGCACAAAAACATTTGATTTAATTTAGAATAAATATATATTGATAAATCAATATAAATAAATCCCAAAATTAAATCAACAACATAAGGAGATAATGGAAAGGAGAGTGCCTACTTCCATATACATGGAGCGGACAACAACCCTTTCTTAATAGGAACAGGTGGTCGTCCCTTCCATCCAATATGGAAGGAGCATCTCCATTGTAATATTCTTAAATTACATTATTCCATGTATCTCTAATTTTACAACAACAATTGTTCTAAATTATTATACAAAATAATTCATAAATATTTTGTGAATATTGCAATCTTTCCATTGGTAATTTGTGAATCTCATTCACAACCCAAAATAAAGTTTGATTTACATTTTCAATTAATCATCCAATGTGAATGAAATTCACACCAATAATAAATCAACAACTATAATTAAGCTCTCTCTAATACATTATAAATCACAATTATAATATATTATGAATAAGTGGATATTGCTATCCACATTATTCTTATCCATAATAATTAAATCACATTTAATTATATCGGATAATCATTTACATGTATCATAATAATGTGAATCAAATTCACATCATTCAAGATAATTAAGTCACATTTAATTATCCATTTCTCAATGCTTAGATATAATTCAATTATGGAATTATTCTTGAACCCTTTCAAGAATAATGCGCTTTCTTCGCAGATACTTGGAGATAAGTACATGGTGATTGTATTGTTCCACGTATAATGACATGGATGTTGAGATCACATCTCAAATCCAGATCTCACAGACCTCTCATAGGTGCTTGATTAAATCAAGACCACAAATCTAATATTTGCATGGCATCTGAATCTCATTCAGATCAGTGTCCGACACTTGGACCAAGATCGTATTACTTCTCTACTGAGAGGAGTCACTAAAATCCAAACATGTTTCGTCATTCCCATGGAATGGAAGCGTCATGGTTATACAATCGTTTATGATCATATCACCCTCAGGTATTCCTAACACATGTACATCCTTCATACTGGAAGACCTATGATCAATCTGAAGATATAGATCAATTTTACATTGTCATGTTTAGGCTTTGATCGCCATGTTTCTCAATCTTGGTCATTGGGAATCGGTATCGATCATATGCTTTCCCAAAGCATATATCATACCTTCAAATTGTTGTCCTGCTTCCAAAGCATGACGATCATGCATGGAATTTGATCGGTACCAATAACTCATGAGTGAGCTCATGTCTTCCGGTTCACAAGAGAGCATGTATGGTCCCTTTTGAGAGATCGTATTACTCATATGAACTTACATGCATACCAGCTCGTCGATGTATAGACCTTGGTTAGGTCATTAACTTATTGGTCTGCCAAATGTACACACTCAGACATATAGTAACACATCTGTCTCTATTCAGAGGATGTGTGCCTATATTGTGATAGTATTCAACATTGGACATAGGTTATCTCGATCTCGTTAAATCAACCCTTTGACCTAACTAATCTGACACCTCCGAATCACTATTCCCATGCAGAGGACCTGCATCAAGAGGTCGATCAGATATCAACCTTAATGAGAAAAGGATTGTCATCTCCTAATCAGGCTGGGGATCATCTCTTAATAATCATTTGACGGTGCTTGATGAGTCATCTATCTAACTCCTTAGATATTCATCCAAGCACCAGCCTCTATGATTCAATTAATGAATAAACAGCTATATGATTATCAAGACAGCCACTGTACATAAACCTAATTGTACATATGGACCTTATAGTGCATTCATTCATTTAATCTCAGAAAGGGAGTGAAACAGTCAATAACTTTTATTGATAAAATGTATATTACAATAACATTTATAATAAGAATGGTTCACCTCGGGCTCACATGGCTAACAAATACAACTTTCGAGCACTAGACCCACTCTCCGAACCCGAGTTCTCTACCACCTTGTTCCCCTCGATCACCCTTCTTCCAATCATGAGGTGCCAGAGTAGAGGCCAACATAGATTTATGTTCATTTGATGGAACCTGAGTTGGGGTCTTTTGCCTTTGTAGAGACCCAGAAGATGGCCAGCAATGAGGGACGTGCCGATGAGCATCTTTAGGGTTCAATGTATATACTTGACCAGGATGCTATCAACAACACATTCATAGCCTCCCTGGAGACCATGCTACGATAGATCAGAGACCAGGTAGCATTTATGGTCGAGGTGTGACGGGAGCTAGCATATATGCGAGTCGAGAGAGCAGAGCTGCAGAGACCAACCAGTGGATAGATTCACGTAGCTGGAGGAGGAGATGGACGTCCCGAGGATCAACAAGAGCCAGCCAAACCTGCACATACGATGAGGCAGTTGCACAACCCTGGTGAAACCCTTACCCAACGCTGGATCCAGCTACCAGAGATTCTAGGCGAATTCAAGCTTTGCCCCCAGATTATCCAGCTTTTACACAAGTTCTATGGGATAGTCATCGAGGAGCTGCAATCTCCAGGAGTTTGAGATGATCTGCAACATGGTCCATGACAGATTCGTGGATGAGGACACAATCAAGATGATGGCCATCCCTTTCTCCTAAGTTGACAAAGCAGCCTATTGGCTGAAGCATTTGGGGAAGCATGTCACCACCTGAGAGCATCTTCGGACTGAGTACTTGAACAAGTACTACCCACTTGGTAGAACCAACACAGCGCGATCTTTGATCAACAACTTCAATATGATCCAAAATGAGCAGTTTCATGAGGCTTGGGATCGATTTAGAGAGCTCGTTGACCGGTGTCCACATCATGAGATATCCAAGCCCAACTTAGTTAAGAGATTCTTGTGAGCTGACACTAAAGCTAGAGGGGCTAGTTAATGCCTCATGTATATGGTCTTATTTTGCCATGGATGAGGACCAACTCTGGACCATCTATGAGGAGATGGCAAAAAAATACAGCAGTGATGTCCTAGACTGGGGTCTACACTCAAGGGAAGCCCCTCCCACAGGCCGCATCCTATCAGAGAATAGCATGGGTCAATGCAGGTCCATCTACTTCATCAGTAACAACAACATATGCTGAGTCCTCACCTACTGACATGGAGATCATTAGCGAGAAGCTGGACCACATTGAGATAATTGAGAAGAAGCAGTGACAGGGCCTTACCTAGATCGATCAGTTGGCACAAACACTGAGTGACTTGAAGACTCAGATCATTTGTCTTTAGGAGGCACATACAGCTCCACAGCATTGTCTCAAGTCAGGGATGATCCCACAACAGCATTTCCACCCAGCCATCTACCACATACCACCAGGTCCACTACATTCAGACAGAGCCAGTCCAACCACTGCAGCACTACTCATAGCCACTGCCATCTTAAAACACTCAGATGGTGGTATACCAGCCAAATTAGCCCCTGGCAGTTCTTACCCCTCCACACTATGAGCAGGAGCTGTTGATGGAAGTCAACGAGAGTTGGTACGAACGGTACTAGATGAAGGATATTGGACGATCCTCAAACGCATCATGGAAGCGTGAGGATCGCATCGTATACGATCAAGAGCGACTAATCGCTAGTTTCTTGGTGCAGCAGAATTTTAAAATTTTTAAAATGATGAAACCATATGATCCAAGAACATTTCTTAGATCATTTCATCTAACCACAACAAAGATATAGTAATACCTCTTAGAGCATGGTTGTGATGGAGCCTCTAAAGGAAGAGACCTCCTGTCTCGTCTGATCCATCGGAGGATATGCTTGCGAGCGTGGGGACGAGTCGCGTGCTTCTCGCAATCCAAGTTCGTGATCCAAGAAATTGATCTCCGAATCTTATCTCATGAGATCGTATACCTTCTTCACGAGTGTCGTGCACCAAAGAAGATAGATAGCCAATAGTCATCGAAGCAGGAGCACAATGGCAAGGCAACGACGAAGATGACCTTCTCTTCATGAGAGTGGATGACCACTCAATAAGAGAAGGGAGATAGTATTTGTGATAATGAGAGAGAGAGAGAGACTTCATTGATAATGCATAACCCAAAGAGCAAGGGTTGCATATTCTTATATAGGGTTCTGGGAGTCCATGGATCCCAATCAACGGACAACACACAATCAACGTTTGAGATTGATTTATGTTTCTTTCAATGGCTAAGATGTTGTTTTAAAAACACAACAACAAAATATTTAATTTGAATGAATTTATATTGATAAATCAACATAATTAATTCAAAATTAAACCATATTTGACTAGAGATGAGAGACTAACTTCTTTCCCTAAAAGAGGGGAACGACTACTCTTCTCTACATGGAGAGTAATGGTCGTCCACTCCTCTTGAGATGAATGAGTCTATCTCCTCTATTTATCATGAGATCTCATTATCTCATGATATCTCCTAATCTATTGTCGTGAATATTTTCCACAAAAAATAATTCAAAATTATCTTGTGAAAAAATTTCAATCAAGTCATTGAAATTATGCGAATCTCATTGATGACCCAAACCAAAATGTAATTATATTTTAAATTAATCATTTAATGTGAATCCAATCCACACTAACAGTTAATCAGCAAATATGAATCACTAAAGTCTCTCTCTGATATAATATAAATCACATTTATAATATACATGGATAATTAGATAGTACTATCCACATTATTCATATCCATAATAATTAAATTTTATTTAATTACATTTGATAATCATTCTCATGCCTTCAGATAATGTGAGTCAAATTCACACTATTCATGATAATTAAATCATATTTAATTATCCATTTCTCAATGTTTATACATAACTCAACTTTGGAATTATTCTTGACCTCTTTCAAGAATAACGTACTTTCTCCGCAGATACTTGGAGATAAGGACACGACGATTGTATTGTTCCACGTATAGTGATATGGATATTGAGATCACATCTCAAATCCAGATCCGGACCTCCCGTAAATGTTTGGTTAATTCAAAGTCGTAGATCAAATCTTCTCATTATATCTGAATCACATTTAGATCAATGCCCAACATTTGGACTAAGATTAGATCACTTCTCTATGAGAGGAGTCACTAAAATTCAGATATGATTCATCACTCCCTCGAAATGGAAACATCTTGGTTATACAATCGTTTAAGATCACATCACCCTCAGATATTCCTAATACTTGTACATCTTGCATACTGGAAAACCAAGAATAAACCCGAAGTATTAGATCTCTTTTAGACTGTCTCCTTTATGGTTTTATAATTAAGTTTCTCATTTAACCATTATGATTTGGTATCGATCATATCCTTATATAATACCTAGGTGTTGACCATATACTTTCCAAAAGTATATATCAAACCTACAAATTCAGTCAAGCTTCCAAAGCGAGACGACCATGCACGGAATTTAATTTTTCCCAATATCTCATGAGTGAGCTCATGTCTTCTGGTTCAGTAAATGAACATATATGATATCTTTGAGAGATCATATTACTCATATGCCCTTGCATGCACACTAGCGTGTCGGTGTATAGACCTTTGTTCGGTTATCAACCTATTGGTCTGCCAAATGTACATATTCAGACATATAGTAACACATCTATCTCGGGTCATAGGATGCATTCCTATATCGTGATAGCATACAACATAGGTCTTTGGTCATCTCTATCTCACTAAGTCAACTCTTTGACCTAACTAATCAGTCACCTCTGAATCTCTTTTCATATGCAGAGGACCTACATCAAGAGGCTGGTCAGATATCAACATCTAGAGAAAGGATTGCCATCTCCTTCTCAGGTTGGAGATCCTCTCTTAACAATCATTTGACGGTGCTTGATGAGTCCTCAAGCTAACTCTTTATATATTCATCCAAGCACCAGCCTCTATGATTAAATAATTGAATCAACAGCTGTATGATCATTAAGATGGCTATGGTACATAACCCTAATTGTATTAAGGAACCCATTATGCAAATTAGTTATTCTTCATTTCAAATCAGGGAATGATATTCACAATAACATTTATTGCATAATGGCTTGTCGTGGGCTCGTATATCTAACAATCTCCAACTAGCCCAAAGAGCCATTAATGGGATAATCATTTAAACCCCCGCTCATGTGACAATCATAGGCTATTTAGAAAAATAGCCTGATAAGTTGATCTGTCACTCTATTCCCAAGAGACTACGCCAAGTCCTTTTGCGGCACTTGCATATCCCCAGTAACAGTGCGCACATCCAATGTGAATGTTGCATCTTGTGCAACCAATAATCAATTTTGTCAGTTATAGTGTCCTTGACACTACAGTTCAATAATTATTATAATCGGTATTTCAATAATCCTTATCAGGGTACCCTTATTCCTGAATATCTCTATCACCTAAGGTATCTACAATTAAGACCTTTTAGTTCACTATCTATAAAGTCTTAATTTCTTGAAGATAAGACTTTGAGATCACTATCTCAAAAAAATCATATCCTCTCTAGACATATTGTTATTACTGCAATCAAGTGTTTCATAATCATAGTAGAATTAGTATCAATTTATTACTCCCACTGCATGGCAGACATCTGACTTTTGTACACATCTAGCATGCACATAACTTTTTTATAATTGATGCACAAGGGCAAGCAGTTTTAGCATTCACTTCCTCAACTCCTTGAGGTGCTATCCCTTTTTATAGGTAAGTACCATATCTTAAGGTATGTAAGCCTTTCTTGGAATTTTCAAGAAAATGGAATATGTCTAAGGTGTACTACTAATGTGACGGTCACAATACCCTCTTTTCTATGCTTATGAACACCTTCAGAACTAAAATACAGGAGGTATCCATGAGATCAAATCCCAAGGTATGGAATATACAGTCAATAAAACACTAAT
This sequence comes from Ottelia alismoides, assembly GCA_037367405.1. NCBI lineage: Eukaryota > Viridiplantae > Streptophyta > Magnoliopsida > Alismatales > Hydrocharitaceae > Ottelia > Ottelia alismoides. The sequence goes on from JAZKJV010011424.1 coordinate 620,502, forward strand.
TACTATCCTTATATTATTCCAAATGATCATGATATCATCTACATTTAGCATGATGAATACAATGGCACTCCTACTACGCCTGATATGGTTCATCAAGATTCCATCAGAAATCATAACATTTATAATTTCATAAAATCATATGTTCCTACTACAAGAATCTTATTTTGAGTCCATAGATGGTGCTCTTCAGCTTGTACACCTTGCGTTCCTCAACCGTGAAGCCTGGGGGCTACTTCATAAGAATAAACTCGTAGAGGTATTCATAGACAATCTTGACTCACATCTTGAGGATTTCATGTTCAAGTTGTGTATTTAGCAATAGTCTGATGGGTTTAATCATGGTCACTGGAGAGAAAGACTCATCGCAAGCGATGTCTTCTCTTCAGTGTATATCTTGAGGATACGAGCTGTGCTTTGAAGGTCTCTGCCTTCTCATCAGGTTCCCACTTTCTCTTGAAGATCCATTTACACCTTAACATGTCTTACCCATATAGGTGGATCCTCGAGGATCTATATACAACATTTATATATGAAGTCTACATTAGACCTTATTGCCAACATCCATCTTTCCATAACATGATCCTCATAAGCTTCATCACATGAAGTTAGATCATTGTCAAACTTAACTGACACATGGAATACATCCTCAAACTCATTTGAAGAGGTATGAGTGTTTCATCTTTACTTATTCTTTTAGTTTCCTATTTAATAAGCCTCGTTATCTTCTCTAGAGTAAATGAGTTCCTTGACTTCATTTTCATCTTAATTCTCAAGAGTCTCATCCTTTAAGAATCACATTCTTAGAGATGAGATCTTTTAAGAATCTCAAGGTCATAAAGTATGCATCCAATACCATCCTTTATTTTCCTAATGAAGTAGCACTCTCTTGTGCTCTATTCCATCTTATTTGCATGGAAACTTATTAAGGATATATATGGAAACTAAGAGGTAATAATGCTAATTTTCATCATTGATAAGATCATGTTATACATGATCCAATTGTATCTCCTTTTAACTCCATTGAGTTCATGTGTATCAAGAGGAGTGAGATAGGAATGATATTCCTTTCTCCATAAGGTATTCCATGAATTAATCTAATAGGTACTGACTACCTAGATTAGATCAAATTAATTTTCATGTTCCTTCAAACTTTGGTTCTAAACCAAAATTATGAAATCTTTGAACATTTAAAAGGTTTCTAAGGTGAGGGGAAGAAATCTCATATCAGAAGCAATCATCAATGGATATCACATATCATTAATGAGTTCATTATGACATAGATGATCCACATACATCAATATGTATAAGATCTTGAATACCTTGGCATCTAACACCATTCTCAGAGAAGGGTGTATTGGATATTTTACTCCGAATACAATATTCATAAGTATGTAAGTTTTTAAATTTTAGACATTCTAATGTTTCATCTCTTACTAGTCTATTGATCAAATCAATAGACATATATCCAAGGCCTGATGCTAGATCATTGTCAAATGATCTTCATCCTCCTACTTATCTTTTAAAGTTTAATTTTCAGTATTAGAAATGTTAATGAACCATTCATTAATTTTTTAATATAGTAGAGTCCTTCAGATGTCAGATTACTATCTGAAATATATCCATCATAACTCTTTATGATAGGTCTTTTCCAGAATTCATGTTTATTTCCAACATTTAAAAATAAACAATGAGTGTATTCTAATATATAGGTCATAGAGACGTTCTAAGAATAAGGACTCTCCCATTGAAAATATGAAGTCCCTCCATAAATAGAAATTGTTGCAACAATTGCATCAATATCCATGTAGATGACTATTAAACCTGAAGATCAAATTCCGGTCTTCTAATACATATGCAAACAACTGCAAGTGTTATTAGAAGAATGAGATACAATTATTAGACTTTGATCTTATCAAAAAAGAAAGTAAATTTGAATGATTATATGTAGATGTAGATTATTCTGATGCACTATCCGGGTCCTTCTCTAAGGATCATAGATAGACTAAATAGTCACTCTATTAATACATCGGCTTATTGCAATATTGGCATTTATCCAACTCTTTGGATGTCATATGGAAATTACAGAAGTACAATTAACTCCTTGACTTTCCTTCTTACATGGGTCAGACCCATGCTTCCACTACGCTTTCTTCATCTATAAACAACCATTGCTTAAGACAAAGGATCTCTTATATTGAATTCAAAAGATTTCAATATAAGACTATTTCAACATTTATACATGCTTCATTCAATTCATACATTGTGAATATTATGAAGTTTCATGAATCACTAGAGTACAGATAGTAGAATGATGCCACTCATCATATCTACATCCATCTTAACTCTTAATTCATTGGTTCATGTATGTACTTAAACATTTTGAGTACATCATCTCTTATAGTGCCACCATTCTGCATAATGCAGTGAACCATGTCATTAATGATTAAATGTCAAGAGCACATATGTAACGCTATATCATCGTCTTAGATTTTATAAGGATTATTTGACAATTGCGATCATCGTAGACATGTCACTTCCAAAGTACATAAGATGAGATCAAGACTATATAGACATACAAACCCTAGGGTTGTAGTGCTATTTTATATTTAATTGCCATTCCTCATTATCACGAGGAATCTTAATTGCAACCACACACAATATGTGTCCAACTGCAACACAGTATCTTGATCATGGATCCAATCCATGAAATTTTACTGGTTATTACTGAGTATATTATTGAGTGGGTTTAATGAGGATTATTTGAAATACGAAATAAGCATAAATATATATATATATGTATGTATGTATGTATGTATGTATGTATCTATGTATGTATATACATATTTTACTTTTATTTAAGAATTTTATATCAAAGTTGTCTTACCTTGTCAACACTAAAAGTTCATTCCCTTAATCACTTTCAATGTAAGAAATATACTTACCATTATATCTCAAGCAAGATCTGGGATCTCCTTTCTTATCTTTGTCAGATCCCAATAATATGAGAACCTGTAACTCTGATAAAAGGAAGCGGGAACACATTCCACCTTGCAAGTCCAACTTGCATTCCAAATTCACTTTTTAACACCCAGGCCCACCACCCCTAAGGTGATGTTGACCTATTGTTAATTGAACCAACCGTCAACAGGCTTAAAACTCACTATATGCAATCCAATATCACCCCAATAATATGAGGATCTGATATTGGGGTCAGTACATATACGGCCCTACTCTTTCGATAAGCGAAGAGACCTATCCAAATGGATTGTATGTAGGAGTTGTCATTTCAGACAGGCGTCTCCTACATACAATATCTGGTGATGAAACCCTTCGCCTTGCCGGGAGACCATGGATGTCACTTATGTGATCCTCCATATCATGTTCAAACTTTAATTAATTATCATGAATCATACCGATGTATTTAATTCTTCCATGGAAAATACGCATCTATTCATAATAAAGTGTTTTAATTAGATATAATTAATTTAATCTCACTAAATCAATTATCAATCAAATTCAATCATCAAACTTGATTGTTACTTAAAGAATGGTATTATCCTAAACTACATATTAATCAAATTTTAATATTTGTAAAATACACCATGATTTTTTCCAGCATTATCGAGTCCCTACCCGCTCTAGTGACCGGTACCGATGGGAGTGGGACAGACTGCACACGGTACAACCTGCTACCCCAACGCTCCCCGACTTGATACCATATCCACCTTAGGAAAGGATAATGCCAAATAGATCATTGTGTACTTTAGATGTTCATCGTGTTTTCAACCGAAATTATACCATATAGTAATATAATCAAAACCATTTTGATTATAAGGAAATTTTCTAAACAAATTCCCAAAACCTGTTCATGTAACATGATTGATGAAAGTGTATCAAATAATCAATTGGTGATCTAGATCATATTTAATCATTTATTGGTTGAGGCAATGTCATTTAAGGGAACAATTATCAACAAATATTTTCTAAATATTACACATAATTATTCCAAAAAATTAACCATTAGTTTCACAAGTTACATAAATGACAATCCCAAGGTTCATGATCGAGTATGTAATTTTCAGCAGTGACCCCTACTTACTAAACATATCTTATCTCAATCAATTTAATTCCAAATTAAGCAAAATACATTTGCCAATTTGAATTAAAATAGAAATAAAGTGATAAATACAAATTTTTAGGCATTTCAAAACAGTAATTAACTCTTTAATTACATCATGATTAGCTACCGTTGAAATAGTGGATATATGGTCATTAAAAAGATCATAACTAGATTTATTAGATTCCAAATCGTGCAAACACAAATCCCACGGTTTCCTTAATTAATGGATAACATTATCCAAGTGATAGTTTCATGTTTAAACATTTTAACATGGCCAAAATTTATCACAAAATAGGGCTACGAAAATTGAAATGCGATAGAATTTTCACAATCCCTTATGAACCAAGTCTTCTTTGGTTTATGGATCGTATCCAAAACCTCCGACCTAAGGCTCTGATGCCACTTGAATGATATTGGAAGATCCTCAAGCGCATCATGGAAGTGTGAGGATCACATCATATACGATCAAGAGCGACTAGTCGCACTAGTTGCTCAAAGCTATGGAATTTTAAAATTTTTAAAATGATGAAACCATATGATCCATGAACATTTCTTGGATCGTTTCATCTAACCACAACAAAGATATAGGAATACCTCTTGGAGTATGGTTGCGAACGAGCCTCTAAAGGAAGAGACCTCCTATCTCAAGTCTGATCCATCGGAGGAGAAGCTTGCTAGCGCGGGGATGAGTCGTGTACTTCTCGCAATCCAAGTTCATGATCCAAGTAATGGATCTTAGAATCTCATCTCATGAGATCGTACGCCATCTTCACGAGTGCCATGCACCAAAGAAGATGGAGATCCAATAGTTGTCGAAGCGGGAGCACAATGGCAAGGTGATGACGAAGAAGACCTTCTCTTTATGAGAGTGGACATCCACTCAACAAGAGAAGGGAGAGACTACGCGTGAGAGAGAGAGAGAGAGAGAATTCATTGAGATTGTGTAACATGAAGAGAAGGGGTTGCCTCTTCTTATATAGGGTTTTGGGAGTCCATGGATCTGATGAATCCCTGATTCTCACTCTTAATTCTTTAATTTTAGCTATTTATCTTGGCAAATCATCACGTAAATAGGTGTAAATATAATAAGTTGGCATTATGCATGCATGTGTTAACATTGTATAATTAGTATGGATTTGTGCAAAAATAAAATAATAAAGGAAAAAAAGGAAGGAGATATTTAGAATAAATATAGAGTGACCCGAACCCCAAGAGAAGGTCAAGCCTTGACCTGGTCGCCAAATAAAATAAGTAGAGAGAGATAGGGCTTACTCTATGTTCTACACATCACCTATATATGTAAATAATTATTTTTGATAAAATAAAAAAAAAATATTTTTTCTACCGCCTTGTATGTAGTCCTAAAAATAAAACAAAATAAAATAAAAGTGAGAAAAATAAAATAAAAATAAAATCCTCTCTCACTTGTACAAAATACATGTATATAGGTTACAATGTCTACTTATTCTATACCTGTAAATAGATCATAAAGATTGTTTTATACTCATAAAATTATGTTTTAAATAAATAAAATGTAAAACTAGGCTATTTGTGTAAAAATAACAAAATAAAAATAATTGCACAAAATACATAGGTACATTATACATGTATATAACACTATATATTGTATATAAACTAAATTATTTTTTATAAAAATAATTCAAAATCACAGGAAATTCCTAGAAAATAATAAGTATTTTTTATTTTATTCATTTTTAAATTTAAATTCATTTATTTTTTAATTTATTACCTTTATTTTTCTTAGCTATTTTATCTTGTAGTCTATTCTATTTGTTTCCTGCGCCCCCTATGATTGGGCCACGTTGGATCGTTGACCCTGGTCAACTGATCCCCTCGGACCCCTTTCTACGTCGAGTTGGGCTTTTGGCCGAACTTCTCCAATTTTTCTAGACCAGATCTCCTCTTCTCCCAAAGTTTCGCTCTGAATTGAGGGTGCAGATTCCTTACCCATCACTCGATGATCTCTTCCTCGATCTGCGCCTCGGTTCACAGGCCGCACCTCCATATTCTCGGACCCTCATGCTTATAAATACCGATCGCCCTCCTCCCTTGTGCGGTACCATTGGTTGTGCCACCTCCTCCTGTGCACCTGACCTCCTTTCCCAGATTGACAACAAGCGAGAGGGAGGGCGAGGGGCTCTTTTTGAGCGTGGAAGGCCTAGATCTGGTGAGGTTTCGACCTTAGCTTCATCGCAAGGAACCAAGCCCCTGGTTGCGTTGGCCATCAAGGATAAAATCCCTATGGACTCCGTCTGCAATCCCCAGGAGACTTCAGCCACATCTAGGTATCTTTGATCTCCTCCATTTTCATGTGAATCATTCATTTACTTTGCCACATCCGATCACCGTACCCATTCCATCATTTCGCCACAGTCAAACATTCATATGCCATGCTATGATTTCCTTTCAATTCAACAATCACTCTGCAACCTCCCACATCGCTCCAGCCCTCAGTTTGGAGCCCTCACATAGGTCGAACCCCTCACTCGTCGGAGACCTGTGTATCCACTGACCCCCCTTTGGTTTGTGATGCTTTTCGCGTTCTAACCCTCGTCGAAGGATTCCCTTCCAAGCATACATCATACCCTGTAGGTTTAGACGCTACCAGACCACAACTGGAGGTATCGAGGAGTTTGGGAGAGCCCCAAAATGACTATGCACCCCCTAGACCTCTCTCCTGGTCCTGGGACCATCGAAGTCCTCATGCAGCTGCGGAACGACAACACCGACCGATTCCTCACCTTCGTAGCTCGAACAAATGCCGGAGTGACGCACCATCGACGATAGAAACTCGCTGGAGGGGAGTTCTTCAAGACTATCCCTCTGCCATCCGATCGAAGAATCCCCCCGTTCTAATCCACGCTATCCAGTTTTGGGGGATCTCCTACCGTTAGATACATCTGAAGATATGATCAGAACCGTCCATTATCGAAGCATTGTCCATCGATCCTGACCATTCATCCATTAAGTGGATAGCCTTCGATCGTCGGATAGCTCTTAATAAAGGATAATTTTCACTTAGGCCCTTCTGTGTTCTGTTTGTTATTTCCATGTCCTGTAAATATTTGTCTTAGTTATTTTGTTTTGGATATTTTACATTCAAACCCTTGCTCTTTTTTATATTTGCATTTTAGTCTTGTTTGACTAAACTCACGTCTTTTCTAACGTGCGTAGCTAGTGTATTTGCATGATTTACCCCCATGCTTTTGACTGTTATATTTTGAATAGAAATTTATGAATATCTGTAGTTATGCCAATATGTGTGGTTTATTGAGCATATACGTGAATTAATTGGATAAATTGTAAGATTAGCCCTGAACTTTTTTACGCGTGTTATTGATTTGGTCCTAAAACTTTCATATAATTGCAAGTAGGTCCTTGTGTTCTGTGTACTTTGTTTTTAATTAAATAACTACCTAATTAACTACAAAAATCTCATAAAAAGTACGTTAGCTCTTGCTAACATGTAATATTTATGGTAATTTTTGTGAATTAATCTAGTTTTATTTGGTATTTTCTAAAAATCAAAAACACCAAAAAATTGTTTTATCTATTTTATAAAACACATAGAAATTCGAAAATTATCTGAAAAATTCCAAAAAAATTTTATCGTATGCTTGTCTTTGTGTGTTTTATCTCCAGTATTTATTTGCGTGCAAAAAACCTTATAAAAACATAAAACTCTTAAAAAATAATAAAAATTATTTGAAATTATAGAAAATTCAAAGAAAAATATAATTCCAGTTTCTGTTGTTAGTTATTTCCATTACTTTCTCATAAATTGCTATCCAAGACATTGGACACTTTAAATATTTTTAACTTGACATTTTGTCTTGGATGTGCATTGTCTCACTGTTTAGCTTTTGTTGATTTTTATAAAATCATATAAAATTTGGGAAAATCCCATAAAATCACCAAAACATCTGAATATTTGAAAAATATAAAAATATATTTGTTTCATATTTTTGAGCATTTTTTACTCTTAGTAAAAATTGTTGAAGCTTGCTTGTCCTTTATTGCTGTGTCTTGTTTTCTAATTTTAAAAATATAAAAGAATTGCAAAATTAAAAACAACGAAAATATGGTTTTATTCACTGATTAGGACTGCTTCGTACATTTCTGTGCACCATATGTTCAACCATAGTCTCAATACCAAGTTAAATAAATAGCAGAGACTACTAACATCGATTTTGTGTTTGATTGCTTGATTTGTTTGGTTCTCTTATTTTCTCGTTGAGCTTCATCCTATTGATTGGGGTCACAAGAACCCATGATTATTTTTAAACCTATCAAGCAAGGCGTAACGACGATATACGATAAGAATCAAAAAAACTCGAAATTCGTGTGGAGGCACGCAAGCATTTATTTAATAGAATGATACTTAACCCTAGTTGGTAGGCTGCTCATTAGAATGGCGTCGTTGCCAGGGAGAATGTCTTAGTAGTCTTTTCAGATATTTTTTTATCTCTATCTTATATAATTGTTTTCTGACATTCTCTCTGCTTTGCTTTTTGTGCGAGGGACCGTGCATTGACTCTGTGGCTTTCGGTTGGAGTAACCGCACCCGAGGAAGAGTAGGAGGACAGGAGGAATTAGTTAAATTAGATAGAGTAGCTTAGTTTAGATTTATTTTCCAGCACTTATTATTGTTGTAATAATATAGGGACACTCAGACTTTCTAGACTTGGCTTATTTGGGTCTATTTCACCTATGCTACTATAGGGGATGGTTACTCTCCGATCGTCCCCTCTGCTACTATAGGGGACGGTTACTCTCCGACCGTCCCCACTAAGCATCCCAAAAGATCGTTAAGTTTCTAGTGACCGGTGTGCTCAGGGGACCTCGCTACAGTTTTTGTCAATTTTGTTTTCTTCGCATTTTTACTTTCTTTGATTCTCGAAGAATTTGGCCCTTAGGTTTAGGAATTTCTTTGATTGCAACGTAATTTCTTAGGTCCAATTCCTAATATATTGTGTGCAATTATATATTTGTAATTGGACCTTATTAGTAATTCTTAATAAAAAGTTAGACTAATTAGACTCGAGTCCATGTGTCGTGAGGAACCACATACACCGCTAGTAGGACCCTTTGTGGTGGGCATCGAGTGGTTCCCAAGATCGGACTCCGGACTTGATCTAGCTAGTTAGCTACCCTTCTTTGCGATTATTAGAAGTTGCTCATCTAAGGCCGTTTTCTTCTTGCATCATTTAGATTAGTTTACATTTATGTTTTTAATTTTATGCACAAATCACCCTGCATGTAGAGTGCTGGCGACATGTACACATAGTGTTTGATCGCACATTAGCTTTTTGGACTACTCCCCTTGTTTTTGGACTTAAAATAATCAGGAGATCAAAAAATTTGTTAGACATTTGTTTGTTATTAAAAATACCATAAAAAGAGAAAACCATAAAATTGGGATAACTAAACAAACCTGATTCTAAAAGACACATCGATTAAAAATATGTCTTGGGAGAGTCATCCCCTCTTTGTTTGCTTTGCTTACGAGAGAGAGTGACCTGCACACTAGACTAGAGCCACACCTAAACTCTCGTTAGACTACTGGTCCTGGGGTTAGTCGTTCTCCAGTGAGGATCTCTCCGGCATCCAGTAACGTAGGTCACGACGTCCTTAGCAGAGCTAGTTGAACGGGTAGCCGGTAAATGGTCCACAACTTTTATTGGGTAGGAAAGATCTACCTTTGAGATTGGGCCAGTCTCTTGGGTGCATCGGGTTCCTAAAAGCTCGCTTAATCGCTCTGCAAGACTGAATTATCACCTAAATAAAATTGACAAGATAAATGGTCGAATCCTTATGGCTAGCAGGTCAGTGTTGTATGGGTGAATTTGGGGTTTGATTGTTGATCTTGTTTTTTCTAGATCTCATCCGCATTTCTTATAGATCACGATGATGGGTCAGAGGTCCCTTAGGCTGCCCTTGGCAGCAACTCTCCCGAGCACTCTGACTCACTCATCCAGGCACGTTCTGGAGAGCTTGGACCAGCTCTCTGAACCCAAGTTCAATCCCGCTCTGTTTTTCCACGAACAGCCTTCTTCCAGTCCTGAGGTACCCGAGCAGAGACGAACAGTCAGGAGTTAGAGCAGATGCGATATAACATAGAAGAGCAGCAGGGAGCAGCCCGTGGAGACATTCCCGCTGCTAGAGGAGGAGCAGGAGACCAACCAGAAGATACAGAGGACCAGCCAGAGCCAACAGGCATCCACTGCCAATGAGACAGATGCACAACCCTGGTGCATCTCTTACACACCGCTGGATCCAGTTGCCAGCAATTCTGGGTGAAATCAAGCTTCTTCCCCAGACCATTCAGCTCTTGCCCAAGTTCCACGGGCTTTCCATCGAGGAGCCACATCTTTATCTACAAGAATTTGAGATTATATGTAGCATTGTCCACGACAGATTCACGGATGAGGACACCATCAAGATGATGGCATTCCCCTTCTCCTTGATAGATAGAGTAGCCTACTAGATGAAGCATTTGGAGAGATACATCACCTCGTTGGAGCGGCTCTAGATCGAGTAATTAAACAAGTACCATCCATTCGATCGGACAAACGCAACGCCAAGCTTTGATCAACAATTTCTCCGTGATCCCCAACAAGCAATTCCATGAGGCGTGGGATCGATTCCGTGAGCTCATCGACTGGTGTCCACATCACGACATGTCCAATCCAAACCTAGTAAAGAGCTTCTTTTGTGGGATAACATCATAGCTGCAAGGGCTAGTGAAAGCTTCTTGGGGGGTTCCTACTTCACCAAGGATGAAGTCTAGGTCTGGATTATTTATGAGGAGATGGCCGAGAATTTTACTGTGATGTCCCAGACCCGACTCTACACTCAGGGGAAGCCCTCACCCCATGTTGTATCCTATCAGAGGATGCAGATCCATCCACTTCTTCAGCAACCATAGCACATGCAGAGTCAACGGCTACTGACATAGGCATTGTTAGAGAGAAGCTGGACCGCATCGAGATCATTGAGAAGAAGCAGTGGCAGGGCATGACTTAGATCGATCAGTTGGCACAGAACCTGAGTGACTTGAAGACCCAGATCATGTATCTCGAGGAGGTACAAACGGCTTCTCAGCCCCGTCTCAAGTCACGAGTTGATCCTAACAGCAACAGTTCATCATAGCACCACCCCATTTCTCCAGGTCCACTACATCTAGGCGGAGTCGTTCCAGTAGCTGTAGCACCAATACTCTCAGCCTTTACCATCTCAGGACACTCAGATGGTGGTGTATCAGCAAGATCATCCACTGGCAGTTCTCCCTCAATCCCCTTACAAGCAGGAGCCATTGATGGAAGTCAACGGGATTTGGTTTGACCGACAACATCCCGGGATCTGTCGAGATCATCTTGGATTCACTTACTCGACCGGAGGTACCTCATCCTAACAGCAGCTTCCAGCTTAGGGTGGACAGTTTTTCCAGCAGCAACCCCAGTTCTCCTACCAGCCACAACATCAATATCAGTCGAGTCCTCATCCCTACCAATAGGAACAACAGTGGTGGCAGCACCAGCAGTAGCCTCAATAGCAGTATTCTCATCCTCCCCCTCACCACTTTCAGCAGTAGCCTCACTTTTAGTGAGGCATCTCGTCCGATTCTCATGGGCCAGCCAATGAGAACCCAATCCTTAATGATCTAGCTCACCTACTCACAGACCAACGGGCATACTTTAGGCAGGATATGGACGTGTTTCACCAGGAGATGAGGGAGAACATTAAGGGCAACGCCTCATACCTGCTTAGATCGAGCCCAACCAGAATAACCTAAAGAGAAAATCTGAGCAGGTACAGTTCACAGAGACCACCATTCCTAGTGATTTATTGGGTGACATTACTTCATACACATTTGATGCTGACTTTGTGTCACTTGGGAGCAGTAGGATGCCAGTTCACAGTTCCTCTTTTGAGAAACAATACCACAAGGATTCAGGAGCACCAAACGAGGAGGATAGCTGATGCCTCTAATGATGATGATGATGACGACGGTGGTGCTCACGCCACCAAGGACGTTAATCTAGTCGATGGTACTGAGGACATCGCTTCTCTAGATGCAGTGTGTGGTACTGATATCACCAGATTCTCAGATGTTGAGCCAGAGTGCGATGCTAATGCCATAAAGTTCGACGTTGTGGGTGGTACTGATGCCACCACTTCTGTTCCAGTTGTGTTCCCTCCAGTTTTTGTATCTCATGACTACTCGAAAAATACAAAAAAATTAATAAAGGAATGGTTTCTTCATCTTCGAGTACATATGTGATGATTGATTATACTTGTATGGATTATATTCCCTCTCAGCAGAAGAAACCTCTTCCTAGCCCTCTATATGAGGAGGGACCAACCATCCCCTTTCCTCAAGCACTCCCCTTGGCAAAGGGGAATAAAAAATAGAATCCAAAAAAAGATGAACAGTTAGAGTTCGACCAGCAGATGATTGATAGATTACATATCCAGCTGACTCTACAAGAGGCACTTGAGCACATCCCTCTCTTCTAGAGGAACTTAAGAGAGAAGACCACTATCCTTAGGAAGAGGAGGACCATCAGGTAGAAATCTATGTACTGACCCGTGCCACCTACTTTGCTATTCAAAACCGACTCCCGGCCAATAGGCCAGATGCAGAAGCCCCTATGTCAGATGCTGCATTCATAAGCAGAAATACGATCTTTCTCTATTAGACAGTGGCTCTTCTATCAACCTCCTTCTGGCTACCTTACTCGACCGATGCGAGTTCGGCCCTCTTCGACAGAGCAGGACAGTCCTTCAGTTTGCTGATAGATTTGTCAAAGGGCCAAAGGGGTTGTTGAAGGATGTAGTCGTCATAATTTAGGGCCTGAAATTCCCCGTGGACTTTGTTGTGTTGGACATGGAGATCCCTGAATTTGTGATCAATACCCCCATCATTATACGACATCCATTCTAGGAGATATCCAAGGTGTTGTCTTACCATGATAACGAGAAGGTATACTTCGCGTCAAGGGTGAGAGTATACAAATAGAGATGATTGACGAGACTACAACGCAAGATTCATCTTGCTCAGAGTAGTTCAACGATGCAAAGCGGATGATAGAGGCAGAGCGAGACGTCCACCAAGAGTATGACTTTGTGATCACTGATGATGATGTCCATTGGTCTGACCCTATTTCACGAGCCCTTCTCTCACCTTCAGATGCCGTAGATTCACAACTTCTAGCATAGGAGGGTTCAGAGAACACACTCTTGGTTGAGAACACTTTTGATGATGACGACCCCATTCAAGATAGTGAAGTAGATTTTATGTCTTGTGATTCTGATCCCTCGGATTCAGACATTGACTAGGCAGAGTTTGATGATTTATTACCTTGTCTAATTTCCATAGAGCCAGTAGCTAGGGTGGAGATTGTGCCAGCACCTAGAACAGATACACCAGCAGGGTCGTCTTCGCCAATTTTTCACGATCAGCGAGAGTTCTCACATTAAGATTTGGTTGCCTTCACTCAAACCTTTCAGAGGCCAGATTTGCCAGCTCCCAATAGTCCTAAATTGAATCCTTTGCCACAGATACTGAATTATAGATTCCTTGAGATTGAGCATGAGTGTACCTAGTTATTATCAAAGTGGATTTGACTGGAGAGAAAGAATCTCATTCGATGGAGATTCTTGAAAGGAACCGCAAGGCTATAGGATGGAAAGTAGATGATCTTCAGGGGATAAGTCCGGCCCTATGCTCCAACCATATCTATCTCAAGGAAGACGCCAGGCCATCGCGTGAATTCCAGTGATGGTTGAACCCGAATCTTCCAGAGGTGGTTACAATGGAAATATCGAAATGGTAGAGCGCTAATTTTATCTACCCCATATCTGACTCCAAGTGGGTTAGTCCATTACATGCGGTGCCCAAGAAGACAGACAGTACTATTGTTGTGAGCTAGTCTGGAGAGGAGATAGCTACTGGGGTATCCACTTCTTGTAGGGTCTGTGTGGACTACAGACAATTGAATCAGAACACCAAGAAGGATCACTTCCCGCTGCCTTTTATGGATCATATTATAGAGAGGCTAGCTGGAAAGATTCGCTATTGTTTCCTTGACGGGTACTCTAGTTGCAATCAGGTGGCCATGGCGCCCAAGGATCAGGACAAAATTACAGTCACCGGTCTGTTTGGGACTTATGCTTTCAGACGGATGCCCTTTGGTCTATGTAACACCTTGGCGACATTCCAAAGGTGCATGTTGTCCATATTTTTGTACAAGGTGGGTGACTGTTTAGAGGTCTTCATGGACGATTTCTCAGTCTATGGAGACGGGTCGATGCTTGTCTTGACGCCTAGACCGTGTTCTTCAGCGCTGCATAGAGGTCCATCTTGTTTTATCTTGGGAGAAGAGTCACTTCATGGTGACTCGTGGGACGGTGCTTGGTCATATTATCTCTAATAGGGGTATGGAGATTGATCTGTCCCATGTGAATATCATCAGGAAACTCAATCCACTGTCCAACTTGTGACAGTTGCGATATTTTCCGGGTCATGTCAGTTTCTATAGACATTTTATTCACAACTTCAACAGGATTGCTCGATCATTGATTGATATGCTGATGAAAGAAACCTAGTTCATTGTAGATGATAAGTGTCTTGCATCATTTGAGACTCTCAAGAACCTAGTTGTTAAGGCTCATGTCCTTCATCCGCCTGATTGATCTCTCCCATTTGAGATCATTATGGATGCCTTCGATTTTGCAGTAGGGGTTGTGTTGGGATAGAGGAGGGATGGAGTACCATTTTCCATTCACTACTCTAGTTGTACATTGTATGCCATACAACGGAACTATACTGTCACGGAGAAAGAGATGCTAGCCATAATTTTTGCCTTGGACAAATTCAGATCATATAGTCTGGGATCCAAAGTGACTATCTATATAGATCACACCGCCATGAGGTAACTCATGACAAAGAAGGATGACAAAGCTCGATTGACCAGATGAATCCTTCTACTCCAAGAGTTTTATATTGAGATCAAGGATAAGACTGACGTAAAGTTTGGAAGATCATCTCTCATGTTTGGAAAATCTTGAGAAATCCGAGCAGATTGATATTATTTCAGAAACCTTCCCAGAAGAGGTGATCTTTGCTATCGTCTATCTTTCATGGTACGCCGACATTGTGATCTATCTTGTTTCCAAGAAAGTTTCAGAAGTTGGCCCAGGAAGCGACTTGAGATCTTCCTTACAAAGGCCAAGTCCTACCATTGGGAGGATCCCATCCTTTATCATGAAGTAGGGGATAGCGTCTGGCGTCGGTGCATTCCTCAGAAGGAGCACCACAACATCCTCACTTACTGCCTCAAGCTTGAGGCAGGAGGACATCATTCTGGGAGGAGAACATCACAGAAAGTGCTCCAATCCGACCTATGGTGCCCTACCCCCTTCAAGGATTCTGATGAATTCGTGAAGAGGTGTACTAACAGTCAGAGGATGGGCACTTGTGGATAGCGTGGCATGATGCCGATACAGGCCATTTACTTCTGTTAGTCTTTTGATGCATGGGGCATTGATTTCATGGGTACATTCCCTAAGAGTTAGGGATTTGAGTGCATTCTGTTGGCTATTGATTATGTGATTCATTAGGTTGAGGCCATACCCGCCCAAACCATAGATGCTAAGATTGTTTGTAGATTTTTGAGGAAAAATATCATTTCACGGTTCGGGGTGCCTAGATTTTTGATATCTGACAGGGGGTCTCATTTTATCAACGATAAGGTAAAGGCCCTTGCTAAGGAGTTCAGCATAGACCATCGAGTTGCTAATCCATATCATCCTCAGACCTATGGTCTTGTTGAAGTATCGAACAGGGAGATCAAGAAGATATTGCACAAGGTAGTCCGCCCAGACCAAGAGGATTGGTCACAGCTTTTGGACTCGACCTTGTGAGCATATCAGACTTCCTTCAAGACTCTGTTGGGGACATCTCCCTTTCATCTCATTTCTGGCAAGCCCTGCCATTTACCTGTTGATATTAAGAATAAGTCACTATGGACTGTCACTAGATTTTATTGGATTCATAGAGTATAGGATATCAAAGAAAGACAGAATTGGTGGCCCTAGAGGAGCTTAGAAATACAACCTTTTCAAACAACATATAATATAAGGAGTTAGTAAAGGAATGGCATGATTCTCATATCATCCATGAACAATTTGAGCCAGATCAGAGAGTATGCTTGTTTGATGCTAGGCTTAGAATATTTCCAGGAAAATTCCAGTGTAAGTGGAAAGGACCATACCTGGTCTGAAAGGTACATGACAATGGTTGTATCAACATATTTGAGATGTCTTTTGGGTCCACCTTTCACGTCAACAGTTAGCACCTGAAGCCATATTTAAATCATGATCTGTTGAATGTTGACGTCGTCCTGATTCATTTTGCATGAGATGTGGTCTTTGACGTACATCAGTTGCATCTCGTGCCTGATTATCATTGTCTTCCACCTTGTATAGATCCAGATGTCCATATCAGATCATTCTTTAGTCTAACACCCCATTTGCATTTTCTAATTATGCTATACTAAGGGTGTATTGTACCCTAAGTATAGGGGTGTCAGATTGATTTAATATTCTTCTGATTCTCTTTACCTCTGTTTTGCTGCCTATATTTAGGGATATTTTACCCTAAGTATAGGGGAGGTAGACCATGTACATTCTAACCCTCAGTTTTCCCCCTATGTACATTCTGCTATACTTAGGATTACTTGATCGTAAGTATAGGGGGATCATAAATTCCTATTCATTCTAATCTATTCGTCATTCTAGTATAGATTTTATTTTCACTTCCCTATGTTAAGCATCAGTTATGTCTTCTTCATCGCTCTTTTATCACTCTGAGGACATCACTCGAGCTAAGTATAGGGGGGTGTCAGATATATTACATATATACTTTAGCCATAACTCATACTTTGCCTGAGTATGTCTATAAATAAAATTGCTAAAAACCACAACCTAAAAATCACAAAAAATTCAAAAACTTTTCTTGTACATAAAACTCTTTTCTGCACGGACATAGTTATTTATAAAATTATTTTTATACAAATGTTTGAAAAAATATTTTTCTTGCTGAAGTGTTTGTAAAATATTTTGGTATCAAAACTATGTATATAGTGCAAAATTTTTGTAAAATGTTTGAAAAATAAAAGTTTGCAAAAAAAACCCTTATGTAAATGTTTGTAAATAGTTTGCAAAACTTATGCATTCATGCATGCATGCAAACATTTTCAAAAATTTTGCACCTTTTCAAAAACTTTGCATAAAAAGAATTTTTGTATAAATGTGTACATTCTTCTGAATCAAAGTTGACATTTAAACTAGTATGGAATTAAATTGGAAAATGGAGCTTGGTTAAGACCTTAATCCACCTAATTCTCAAAGTAACCTTATAGGATTTAGGATTAAGACTTTTCAGGTCGATTAGTGACTTAATTCTTTGAGTCCACTAGGTTATGTTCACATGTCATCTTGATGAGCCAAAGTAGAACACTTAACAACGCAAGCATGACTCTCACAGATATTGGATTTACTTCCACCAACACCTTACACATAGCTCTCTACAGATGAGGTGATGAGGAGGTAGTTTCCTTTGGCTTGGGGTAGCATACGAGGGTAGTAGTTCTAGGCGGAACCTCTCATCTTCCTTTAGGGAGGGAAATGCACCTCAACTTGCTTTGGCGGTGTTGAGGTCGAAAGACAGGAGTTGTGGGTTGCAATAATGCTTCAAAAGAGGGATAGTCTACTGTCACAAGAAGAAAAAGTCCTTATATATGTTGCACCATGTAGATATGTTGTACATATGCACATCAAAAAATATGTAAAAGAAAAACTCTAAAACAGTGGACAGGCCTGACTGAAAATAAAATGCATGTGGAGTGTATATAGTCAAATAATGCAAATCTTATGTCATACCTTCTCATCTCATGAAGTTGCAGCGCGACACTTAGCTACACTTATTGCGCTCCCAAGGATACGTGGCTATAATGGCCATAGTTTATTCTTTTCTTTCCCCATCTTCTTGAGCCGGTTGTTCTTGAACTTAGAAGGGAATATCCGCTCCTCGAGGAAGAGCTTCTAGACTGAGGAATTAGAGCTACCTTGTTAAAGGGGGTTGTTGCCTTGACATTTCTGAGGTTTGGAGATACATATCACTTATAAAGTACAATAAAAGATTCATGGTCATTAGAGTTTGTGTATGTCGACTTGTTCTGATCTGGATTATTAAGAAGTCTTAACCATAGAATGGTGGAACTTAGAGGCTGTTAAGTCTTGACCCTAGATCTCAATAAGGTTCCAACAAACTAACAATCCAAAGGTCTGACCGAGCTCCATAATTCAATTAATGAAGACAAGTTGAATAATTAGCCTTGATTCTCCTTCTTTTTCTTTACTTCTTTCTTTTTCACTTTGTTTCAAACAAGTGTTTGGGACTAGCAAAGGTAAAGTATAGAGGGTAATGAACCCCTGATTCTCACTATTTATTCTTTTATTTATTTATTTATCTTATCAAATCATCATGTAAATAGGTGTAAATATAATAAGTTGGCATTATGCATGCATGCGTTAACATTATATAATTAGAATATATTTGTGCAAAAAAATAATAAAAAAGGAAATAAAAAGGAAGGAGGTATATAGAATAAATACAGAGTGACCCGAGCCCTAGAGAAGGCCAAGCATTGACATGGTAGCCAAAGCAAATAAGTAGAGAGAGATAGGGCTTACTCTATGTTGTACATATCACCACTATATGTAAATAATTATTTTTGATAAAATAAAAATAAAATATTCTTTCTACCTCTTTGTATGTAGTCCTAAAAATAAAACAAAAATAAAATAAAAATCAGAAAAAATAAAATAAAAATAAAATCCTCTCTCACTTATACAAAATACATGTATATAGGTCACATTCCCTATTTATTATATACTTATAAATAGATCATAAAAATAAAATAAAAATTGTTTTATACTAATAAAATTATGTTGTAAATAAATAAAATATAAAAATAGGGAATTTATATAAAAATAACAAAATAAAAATAATTGCTCAAAATAATAGGTATATTAAACATGTTTATAACACTATATATTGTATATAGACCTATTTATTTTTCATAAAATAATTAAAAATCATAAAAATTTACTTAAAAAATAATAAGAATTTTTCATTTTATTCATTTTTTAAATTTAAATTCGTTTGTTATTTTTAATTTAATTATCTTTATTTTTCTTAGCTATTTTATCTTGTAGTCTATTATGTTCGTTTCCGGCGCCCCCTCTGATTGAGCCACGTTGGATCGTTGAGCCTGGTCAACTGGTCCCCTTGGACCCTTTTTCTAGGTCCAGTCGGGATTTTGGCCGAAATTCCCCAATTTATCTAGACCCGTCTCGATCTCCTCTTTGCCCAAATTTTTGCTCCGGATTGAGGGTGTGGATCCCTTACCCTTGCCCGATGATCTCTTCCTCGATCCATACCTCGATTCGTGGGCCATGCCTCCATCGTCTCGGACCCTCACTCTAATAAATATTGATCGCCCTCCTCCCTTTTATAGCATCTTTGGCTATGCCACTTCCTCTTGTGCACTCGACCTCCTTTCCTAGAGTGACAACAAGGGAGAGGGAGGGCGAGGGGCTCTTTTTGAGCATGGAAACCCTAGGTCCAGTTAGGTTTCGAGCTTAGCTTCACCACAAGGAGCTGAGCCCCTGTCTACGCCGACCATCGAGGATAGAAACCACTATGGACTCCGTCTGCAACCACCAGGTGAAATCAGCCACCTCCAACTATCTTCGATCTCCTCTATTTTCACGTGAATCATTCATTTACATCACCAAATAGAGCACTCTCGATCACCGTACCCATTCCATAATTTCGATGCTCTTCGACATTCATACGCCCTGCTCCGACTTCATTCGCTTCTGTAATCGCTCTGCAACCGCCCACGTCGCTCTAGCCCTTAGTTTAAAGTCGCCACACAGGTCGAACCCCTCACTTATCAGAGACCTACCCGTCCACTAACCCCCCCCCCTTTGGTTTGTGATGTTTTTGGCATTCTAACACTCTCTAGAGGATTCCCTTCCGAGCATACATTATACCCTGCAGGTTTAGATGCTACCAGACCTAATATGGAGGTCTCGAGGAGTTTGGTAGAGCCCCAGGACGACCGTGTACCCCCTGGACCTCTCTCTTGGTCCTGGGCCCATCGGAGCCCTCCTCCAATTGCGGAACAACAACACCGACTGATTCCACACCTTCGTAGCTTGAACGAACATCGAAGTGGCACACCATCGACGACAGAAACTCGTCGGAGGGGAGTTCTTCCAGACTATCCCTCGACTGTCCGATTGAACAATCCCCCAATTCTAATCCACACTAACTAGTTTCGGCGGATCTCATACTGTCTCATCCATCTGAAGATCTGATCAGAGTCGTCCATCGCTGAAGCGTTGTCCATCGATCCTGACCGTTCACCCATTAAGTGGATCGCCTTCAACCGTCGGATAGCTCTTAATAAAGGGCAATTTGCGCTTAGGCCCTTCTATGTTATGTTGTTATTTCCAAGTCCTATAAATATTTTTGTAGTTATTTTGCTTTGGATATCTTACATTCGAACCCTTGCTCTTTTTTATATTTTTTTTAGTCATGTTTGATTGAACTCGTGTGTTGTCTCACGTACGTAGCTGGTGTATTTGCATGATATACCCCCATGCTTTTAACTATTATTTTGAATATAAATTTACAGATATTTAATGTTATGCCCATGTGCATGGCTTATTGAGCACGTGTGTGAATTAACTGGACCAATTGCATGATAAGCCCTGAGCTTTTTACATGTTTTATTAATTTGGTCCTGAAACTTTCATATAATTGTAAGTACATCCTTGTGTTATATGTTCTTTTTTTTAATCAAATAATTACCTAATTAACTCCAAAAATCCCATAGAAATTACAGTTAGCTCCTGCTAAGGTGTAATATTTATGGTATTTTTGTAAATTAATTTAGTTTTATTTTATATTTTCTAAAAATAAGAAACTTCTAAAAATTGTTTTGTCTATTTTATAAAACACATAAAAATTTGAAAAAATGTCTTAAAAATTCCAAAATGATTTGAATGTGCTTGTCTTTATGTGTTTTATCTCAAGTATTTGTTTGACTGCAAAAACTCTTATAAAAGCACTAGAACAATAAAAAACTTAAAAATTTATAAAAATCATTAGAAATTCTAGAAAATTCAAAAAAATATAATTGTAGTTTCTGGTGTTAGATATTTTTTTACTTTCTCATAAAATTGCTATCCATGGCATTAGGATAGTTTAAATATTTTTAACTTATACTTTTATCCTGGTTGTGCACTATCTCATTGTTTAGCTTTTGTTTGATTTTTATAAAATCATATAAAAATTTGAAAAATCGCATAAAATCATCAAAAACATCTAAATATTTGAAGTAGCTATTTAGAATAAATATAGAGTGACCCAAATCCCAAGAGAAGGTCAAGCCTTGACCTGGTCGCCAAAGAAAATAAGTAGAGAGAGATATGGCTTACTCTATGTTCTACATATCACCTATATATGTAAATAATTACTTTTGATAAAATAAAAAAAATATTTTTTCTACCGCCTTGTATGTAGTCCTAAAAATAAAACAAAAATAAAATAAAAATGAGAAAAATAAAATAAAAATAAAATCCTCTCTCACTTGTACAAAATACATGTATATAGGTTACAATGTCTACTTATTCTATACCTGTAAATAGATCATAAAAATAAAATAAAAATTGTTTTATACATAAAGTTATGTTTTATATTAATAAAATCTAAAATTAGGCTATTTGTGTAAAAATAACAAAATAAAAATAATTGCACAAAATACATAGGTACATTATACATGTATGTAACACTATATATTGTATATAAACTAAATTATTTTTTATAAAAATATTTAAAAATCATAGGAAATTCCTAGAAAATAATAAATATTTTTTATTTTATTCATTTTTAAATTTAAATTCATTTATTATTTTTAATTTATTACCTTTATTTTTCTTAGTTATTTTATCTTGTAGTCTATTCTATCTGTTTCCTGTGCCCCCTATGATAGGGCCAAGTTGGATTGTTGACCCTGGTCAACAGATCCCCTCGGACCCCTTTCTACATCGAGTTAGGCTTTTGGTCGAACTTCTCCATTTTTTCTAGACCCGATCTCCTCTTCTCCCAAATTTTCACTCTGAATTGAGGGTGCAGATCCCTTACCCCTCACTCGATGATCTCTTCCTTGATCTGCCCCTCGGTTCACAGGCCGCACCTCCATCTTCTCGGACCCTCATGCTTATAAATACTGATCGCCCTCCTCCCTTTTACGGTACCATTGGTCGTGCCACCTCCTCCTGTGCACCTGACCTCCTTTCCCAGAGTGACAACAAGCGAGAGGGAGGGCGAGGGGCTCTTTTTGAGCATGGAAGCCCTAGATCCGGTGAGGTTTTGACCTTAGCTTCATCGCAAGGAACCAAGCCCATGCTTGTGCTGGCCATCAAGGATATAATCCCTATGGACTCCGTCTGCAACCCCCAGGCGACTTCAGCCACCTCTAGGTATCTTCAATCTCCTCCATTTTCATGTGAATCATTCATTTACTTTGCCACATCTGACCACCGTACCCATTCCATCATTTTGCCGCAGTCAGACTTTCATATGCCATGCTCTGATTTCCTTTCAATTCTACGATCACTATGCAACCTCCCACATCGCTCCAGCCCTTAGTTTGGAGCCCTCACATAGGTCAAACCCCTCACTCGCCGGAGACCTGCCTATCCACTGACCCCCCTTTTGTTTGTGATGCTTTTGGCGTTCTAACCCTCGTCGGAGGATTCCCTTCCGAGCATACATCATACCCTGTAGGTTTAGATGCTACCAGACCTCATCCGGAGGTTTCGAGGAGTTTGGGAGAGCCCCAAAATGACTGTGCACCCCCTAGACCTCTCTCCTGGTCCCGGGACCATCGGAGTCCTCATGCATCTGCGGAATGACAACACCGACCGATTCCACACCTTCGCAGATCGAACAAATGCCGGAAGATGCACCATTGATGACAGAAACTCGCTGGAGGGGAGTTCTTCAAGACTTTCCCTCTACCATCCGATCGAAGAATCCCCCCATTCTAATCTACGCTATCCAGTTTTGGGGGATCTCCTACCGTTAGATACATCTGAAGATATGATCAGAACCGTCCATCGCCGAAGCATTGTCCGTCGATCCTAACCGTTCATCCATTAAGTGTATAGCCTTCGATCGTCGGATACTCTTAATAAAGGATAATTTGCACTTAGGCCCTTCTATGTTCTGTTGTTATTTCCAAGTCCTGTAAATATTTTTCGTAGTTATTTTGTTTTGGATATTTTACATTCAAACCCTTGCTCTTTTTTATATTTGCATTTTAGTCTTGTTTGACTAAACTCACGTGTTGTCTAACGTGCGTTGCTGGTGTATTTGCATGATTCACCCCCATGCTTTTGACTGTTATATTTTGAATAGAAATTAATGAATATCAGTAGTTACGCCCGTATGTGTGGTTTATTGAGCATGTACGTGAATTAATTGGATAAATTGCAAGATTAACCCTGAACTTTTTTACACGTGTTATTAAGTTGCCCTTGCAAGTAGGTCCTTGTGTTCTGTGTACATTGTTTTTAATTAAATAACTACCTAATTAACTACAAAAATCTCATAAAAAGTAAGTTAGCTCTTGCTAACATGTAATATTTATGGTAATTTTTGTTTATTAACCTAGTTTTATTTGGTATTTTCTAAAAATCAAAAACACCAAAAAATTGTTCTATCTATTTTATAAAACACATAGAAATTCGAAAAATTATCTGAAAAATTCCAAACAAAATTTATAGTATGCTTGTCTTTGTGTATTTTATCTCTAGTATTTATTTGCATGCAAATAACCTTATAAAAACATAAAACTCTTAAAAAATAGTAAAAATCATTTGAAATTATAGAAAATTAAAAATAAAATATAATTCCAGTTTCTGTTGTTAGTTATATTTATTTACTTTCTCATAAATTGCTATCCAGGACATTGGACACTTTAAATATTTTTAACTTGTCATTTTGTCTTGGATGTGCATTGTCTCACTGTTTAGCTTTTGTTGATTTTTATAAAATCATATAAAATTTGGGAAAATCCCATAAAATCACCAAAAACTTCTGAATATTTGAAAAATATAAAAATATATTTGTTTCCTATTTTTGAGCATTTGTTACTCTTAGTAAAAATTGTTGAAGCTTGCTTGTCCTTTATTGCTTTGTCTTGTTTTCTAATTTTAAAAATATGCAAAATTAGAAACCACAAAAATATGGTTTTTATTCACTGATTAGGACTGCTTCGTACATTTCTATGCACCATATGTTCAACCCTAGTCTCTATACCAACTTAAATAAATAGCAGAGACCACTAACATCGATTTTGTGCTTGATTGCTCGATTTGTGTGGTTCTCTTATTTTCACGTTAAGCTTCATCCTATTGATTCGGGTCACAACAACCCATGATTATTTTTAAACCTATCAGGCAAGGCGTAACGACGATATATGATAAGAATGAAAAAAAAACTCGTGATTGGTGCGGAGGTATGCAAGCGTTTATTCAATAGAATGATACTTAACCCTAGTTGGTAGGCTGCTCATCAGAATGGCGTCGTTGCCAGGGAGCTTGTCTTAGTATTCTTTTCAGATATTTTTTATCTCTATCTTATACAATTGTTTTCTGACATTCTCTTTGCTTTGCTTTTTGTGCGAGGGACCGTGCATTGACTATGTGGCTTTCGGTTGGAGTAACCGCACCCGAGGAGGAGCAGGAGGACAGGAGGAATTAGTTATATTAGATAGAGTAGCTTAGTTTAGATTTATTTTGCAGCACTTATTATTGTTGTAATAATACATGGACACTCAGACTTTCTAGACTTGGCTTATTTTGGTCTATTTCACCTCTGCTACTATAGGGGATGGTTACTCTCCGACCGTCCCCTCTGCTACTATAGGGGACGGTTACTCTCGGACCGTCCCCACTAAGCATCCCAAAAGATCGTTAAGTTTCTAGTGACTGGTGTGCTCAGGGGACCTCGCTGTAGTTTTCGTCAATTTTGTTTTCTTCACATTTTTACTTTCATTGATTCTCGAAAAATTTGGCCCTTAGGTTTAGGAATTTCTTTGATTGCGACGTAATTTCTTAGGTCCAATTCCTAATATATTGTGTGCACCTATATATTTGTAATTGGACCTTATTAATAATTCATAATAAAAAGTTAGACTAATTACACTCGAGTCCATGTGTCGTGAGGAACCACATACAACGCTAGTAGGACCCTTTGTGGTGGGCATCGAGTGGTTCCAAGGATCGAACTCCGAACTTGATCTAGCTAGCTAGCTACCCTTCTTTACGATTATTAGAAGTTGCTCATCTAAGGTCGTTTTCTTCTTGCATCATTTAGATTAGTTTACATTTATGTCTTTAATTTTATGCACATATCACCCTGCATGTAGAGTGCTGGCGACATGTACACATCTCTTATTTTGCATGCATCATAGTGTTTGATCGCACATTAGCTTTTTCGACTTCTCCCCTTGTTTTTTGACTTAAAATAATCAGGAGATCAAAAACTTTGTTAGTCATTTGTTTTTTATTAAAAATACCATAAAAAGAGAAAACCATAAAATTGGGACTACTAAACAAACTTCATCCTAAAAGACTCATCGATAAAAAATATGTCTTGGGAGAGTCATCCCCTCATTGTTTGGTTTGCTTACGCGAGAGAGTGACCTGCACACTAGGCTAGAGCCACACCTAAACTCTCGTTAGACTACTGGTCATGGGGTTAGTCGTTCTCCAGTGAGGATCTCTCCGGCATCCAGTAACGCAGGTCACGACGTCCTTAGCAGAGCGAGTTGAACGGGTAGCCGGTAAATGGTCCACAACTTTTATTCTGCAGTAAAGATCTACCTTTAGGATTGGGCCAGTCTCTTGGGAGCATCGGGTTCCTAAAAGCTCGCTTAATCGCTTTGCAAGACTGAATTATCACCTAAATAAAATTGATAAGATAAATGGTCGAACCCTTATGGTTATCAGGTCAGCGTTGTGTGGGTGAATTGGGGGTTTGATTGTTGATCTTGCTTTTAAAGGATATTTATTGAGTATCCTTAAGCGCATCACGGAAGCGTGTCGATCGCATCGTATGCAATCGGAGCAACTAGTCGCACTAGATGCTAGATGCGGCGGAAATTAAAATATTTAAACTAAAAATGAAACCACATGATCACGAGAACACTTCTCGGATCGTTTCATCAAACCAAAAAGTATAAGGAATACCTCTTGAAGAGTGGTTGTAATCGTGAGATCCCAAAGTGGAGATCCTCCTGTCTCAAGTCCGATCCACGAAGAATGCACTCGCGGGCACGACGATGAGTCGCGTCCGTCACACAATCCTTGATGAAGATCCAAGCAATGGATCTCCTGATTTCGTCAAACGAAATCCGTCGTCTTCCTTTAGAGTAAGAAACTCCAAAGAAGAAGGAGATCCTCGAGTCGTTGAAGAAGAAGCCGAGAGTCTCTCCTTTCTCAACACAAGATGGACGACCATCTTTTGGAGGAGAGAAAGAGAGAGGGCGAGAATATGAGAGAGAGAGAGAGTTGTAACCTTGTACAACTCTTAATGATGTACTTTGGAAGGCTACCCTAGCCCTCCTTTTATATTAGTTTAGGATCCAATGGATCTCAATCCATGGGACCCATGGATCCTATGACCAGGCTTGGTCCATGTAAAATCAATGGCTATAATTATTGATGGTTAAAACCAACAACATTTATTTATGATTAAATTAAATATATGTTGCAACATTATCAACACATTTTTAATTTAACATAAATAAGTTAGTTGAGAGATTAATCATCATAATAAAATGGAGATAATATTGCCTCCTAGAAAACAAGTGTCTTTATTTCTCCTTTTTATTATATTACATTATCTCTCAATTATCACAAAAATATCCACCAAATTAATTCCAAATTAATTTATGAATATTTCAATCATGCCATTGAAAAATATGTGAATCAAATTCACAACCCAAACTAATTTGTAAATTACATTTCCAATTAATGACTTAATGTGAATCCAATTCACATTAATAATTAACAAATGCTATTTACATAGTTTCTCTCTCTCTCTCTCTTCAATATATGCATATTATAAATCATATTTATAATACACAAATATTGTGGATAGTATTATCCGCATTCTCAACTCCTTGATAATTAAATCCCATTTAATTATCTTAGATAATAATTCTCACAATATGAATCTCATTCATATTATGCTTGATAATTAAATCTCATTTAATCATCAAGTCCTTCTTGCTTGGATATGCATTTCATTAAATGAATTATTCTTGAACCCTTTCAAGAATAATGTGCTTTCTCCGCAGATACTTGGAGATAAGGACAGGGCAATTCTATTGTTCGACATATAGTGACTTGGATATTGAGATATTGTCTTAAATCCAGATCTTACGAGCCTCCCATAGATGCTTGATTAAATCAAGACCGCAAATCTAATCTTCTCATTAAATCTGAATCTCATTCAGACCAATGTCCAACACTTGGACTAAGATCAGATTGCTTCTCTACTGGAAGGAGTCACTAAAATCCAGACATGTTTCATCACTCCCTCGGAATGGAAGCGTCATGGATATACAATCGTTTATGATCACATCACCCTCAGGTATTCCCAATACCTGTACATCCTGCATACTGGAAGACCCATGATCAACCTGAAGATCAAGATCAATTTTATACTGTCTTCTTTAGAGTTTATCAATAAGTTTCTCATTTGATCATTGGGATTTGGTATCGATCATATACTTTCCAAAAGCATATATCATACCTAGGTCTTGATCATATACTTTCCAAAAGTATATATCAAACCTACAAATTCATTCAAGCTTCCAAAGCGAGACGACCGTGCACTGAATTTGATTCTTCCCAATATCTCATGAGTGAGCTCGTATCTTCCAGTTCAGTAATGAACCTGTATGATCCCTTTGAGAGATCGTATTACTCATATGCCCTTACATGCACACCAGCGCACCGGTGTATAGACCTTGGTTAGGTCATCAACCTATTGGTCTGCCAAATGTACACACTCAGACATATAGTAACACATCTGTCTCCGGTCAGAGGATGTGTGCCTATGCTGTGATAGCATTCAAGATAGGACTTTGGTTATCTTGATCTCGTTAAATCAACTCTTTGACCTAACTAATCTGACACCTCCGAATCACTATTCCCATGCAGAGGACCTGCATCAAGAGGTCGGTCAGATATCAACCTATGCGAGAAAGGATTGCCATCTCCTACTCAGGCTGGAGATCACATCTTAACAATCATTTGATGGTGCTTAATGAGTCCTCAATCTAACTCTTTAGATATTCATCCAAGCACCAGCCTCTATGATTCAATAATTGAATCAACAGCTGTATGATTATTAAGATAGCCATGGTACATAACCCTAATTGTACAGAGGGACCTATTATGCAAATTATTTATTCTTCATTTCAGATCAGGGAATGATATGTGCAATAACATTTATTGCATAATGGCTCTCCATGGGCTCACATGTCCAACAATCTCCCACTAGCCCAAAGAGCCATTAATGGGCTAATCATTTAAACCCCACTTGTGTGACAATCATAAGCTATTTAGAAATAGCAAGGTAAGCTGAACAGTCACTCTGTTCCTGCAAGACTACGCTAAGTCCTTTTACGACACTTGCATATCTCTAGGTAACAGTGCTTGCATCCAATGCGAATATTGCATCCTATGCAA
Source organism: Ottelia alismoides (assembly GCA_037367405.1). Taxonomy (NCBI): domain Eukaryota; kingdom Viridiplantae; phylum Streptophyta; class Magnoliopsida; order Alismatales; family Hydrocharitaceae; genus Ottelia; species Ottelia alismoides. The sequence goes on from JAZKJV010011424.1 coordinate 649,555, forward strand.
CCAATACTCAATCTTGATAAAGCAGTTATAGTGTTCTTGACACTATTGCTAAATAACTATTATAACCAGTATTTCCATAATCCTTACCAGAATACCCTTATTCCTGGAGATCACTATCTCTTAAGGTATCCATAGTTAAGACCTTTTAGATCTCTATCTATAAAGTCTTAAGTTCTTGAAGGTAAGACTTAGAGATCACCATCTCTAAAGCTTTGTCAACTTTGAAGATATAATTATTACTGCAATCAAGTGTTTTCTCTCTCCATAATAGGATTAGTAACAGTTTACTACTCCCATTGAATGGCAGATATCTGGCTTTTGTACACATCTAGCATACACTTAACTTCTCATAACTGATGCACAAGTGCAAGCAGTTCTAGCATTCACTTCCTCAACTCTTTGAGGTGCTATCCCTTTAGATAGGTCAGTGTCAAATCTTAAGGGAAGGAAGCCTTTCTTGGAATTTCCAAGAATGGAACATGTCCAAGGTGTACTATAAATGTGACAGTCCCAATACCCTCTTTTCTTTGCTTCTGAACAACTTCAGAACTAAGATCTAAGAGGTATTCTTGAGATCATATCTCAAGGTACGGATTAGCCAGGATATAAAACACTTATTCTAATCCTTATATCATTCCAAATGATTAGGATATTATCTACATTTAGTATCATGAATACAATGGCACTCCCACTAAGCTTCACATGGTACATCAAGATTCTATCTGAAATCATAACATTTACAATTTCATCAAATCTTATGTTCCAACAACAAGAAGCTTATTTGAGTCCATAGATGGAGTTTCTTTAGCTTGCACACCTTGCTTTCCTCAAATCATGAAGCCCTGGGGCTACTTCATGTGAATATCCTCATAGAGGTAGTCTTAGAGGAATGCAATCTTGACTTACATCTTGAAGATGCAATAGTCAAGTTGTGTAGCTAAGGATAGCAATATTCTTATGATTTTAAGCATGGTTATCGAAGAGCAAGTCTCATTGCAAGCAATGTCTTCTCTTACTGTGTGTAGCTCATGGCTATGAACCGTGTTTTGAAGGTCTCTACCTTCTCATCAGGTTCCCTCTTCTCTTGAAGATCCATTTATACCTTTATGGGTCTTACCCTTATAGGTGGATCCTCGAGGGTCCATAAACAACACTTGTATATGAAGTCTACTTTAGACTTTATTGTTTCTAACATCCATCTTTCCATGTCATGATCCTTAGGAGCTTCATCACATGAAGTCCGGTCATTGTCAGACTTAACTGACACATGGAATACATCCTCAAACTCATTTGAAGAGGTATCAATGTTTCATCTTTAATTATCCTTTTAGTTTCAGATTTTAGGAGCCTCATCATCTTCTCAAGATCAAATGAGTTCCTATACTTCATTTTCATCTTGATTCTCAAGAGAGTCATCCTCAAAGAATCATATTCTCAAAAATGAGATCTTCTAAGAATCTCAAGGTGACAAAGTAGGTATCGAATACCATCCTTTCTTTTCCAAATGAAGTAGCACTCTCAGGTGCTAGATTCCAGCTTACAAGCATGGAACCTTATTAATGATATATAGTGTAGTCTCTACTACATATATACCTGGAAACTTAGAGGTAATTATGCTAAAATTCATCATTGATCAAATCATGTCACACATGATCCAATTGTATCTCCCTACTACTCTATTGTGTTTCGGTATGTCAGGAGGAGTGAGATAGAAATGATATTCATATCTCCATAAGGTATTCTTTGAATTCATCTAATAGGTACTTGCTACCTTGGTTAGATCAAATTCATTTAATCTTCCGTCAAACTTTGTTTCTAAACCAAAATTGTGAAATCTTTGAACATTTCAAAGGTTTCTCAGGTGAAGAGAAGAAATCCCATATCATACATAATCATTAATAGATATCACATATCCATAATGTTCACTATGATATAGACGATCCACATACATCAATATGTATGAGATATTGAATACCTTGACATCTAACACCATTCCCAGAGAAGGGTGTATTGGACATTTTACTTTGAATACAATATTCACAAGTATGTAAGATTTGAAATTTTAGACATTCTAAAGTTTCATATCTTACTAGTCTATTTATCAAATCAACATACAAATGTCCAAGGCTTGATGCCAGATCATTGTCAAATGAATTTCATCCTCCTATTCATCTTATAAGGTTTGATTTTCAATATTAGAAATCTTAATGAACAATTCATTAATTTTCTAATTTTGTGGAGTCCACTAGATGTTAGAATACTATCTGAAATATTTCCATCATAACTCTTTATGATAGTTCTATCTCAGAATTCATGTTTATTTCCAACATTTAGAATTAAACAATGAGTGTACTCTATTATCTAGGTCATAGAGACATTCTCCAAAACTAAGGGCTCTCCCACTGAGAATATGAAGTCCATCTATCCAACAGAGATTGCTGCAACAATTACATCAATTTCCATGTAGATGACTACTAAACCTTAAGATCAAATTTCTAATCTTCTAATATATATATGCAACCAATTGCAAATGTCATTAGAAGATTGGGATACAATTGTCAGACTTTTTCTTATGAAATAAGAAATCAGAGTCAATGATTATATGTAGATTATTCTGATGCTCTATCTGAGTCATTCACTAAGGATTTTAGATAGACTTGATAGTCATACTATCAACACAACAACTTATTGCAGTATTGGCATTCATCCAACTCTTTGGATGTCATATGAAAGTCACAGAAGTAGGTCAACTCTTTGACTTTCCTTCTTACTCGGGTCCGACCGATGCTTCCACTGCGCTCTCTTCATCTATAAACAACCATTGTTCAGGACAAAGAATCTCTTATGTTGAATTCAAAGGATTTCAATACATGAGCATTTCAATATTTATACATGCTTTATTAAATTCATTCAAAATGATTGTTATGAAGCTTCATGAATGACTTGATTATAGATAGTAGAATGATGACACTCATCATATCTACATACATCTTAACTCTTAGAGACTTAGGTTCAGGTAGGTATTCAAAGATTTTGAATACATCATCTCTTTCGAGCTACCATTCTGCATAATGCAGAGAACCATGTCATTCATGATTAAATGTCTAGAGCACATATGTATGCCAGAACATCTTCTTAGATTTTATAGGGATTATTTGACAATTACGATCACCATCGACATGGGACTTCTAAAGTACACTCGATGAAAGATCAAGAACTTAGAGACATACAAACCCTAAGGTGATGTCTTATTGTCTTATTTAATTGTCATTCCTCATTATGTTGAGGAAACTTGCACATTGCAACCACATACATTATGTGTCCAATTGCAAGTACAATATCTAGATCATGAGTCCAATCCAAGATATTTTACTGGTTATTATTGAGTATAACATTGAGTGGGTTTAATGAAGGATTATCTGAAATAAGAAATTTGCATAAGTGTATATATATTATATATACATGTTTTACTTTGATTTATGAATTTTTATAACAAAGTTGTCTTGCCTAGTCAACACTGAAAGTTCATTCCCTTAATCACTTTCAATGTAAGAGATATTCTTACCATTATATCTCTAGCAAGATCTGGGATCTCCTTTCCTATCTTTGTCCCATCCCAATAATATGAGAACTTACGACTCCGATAAAAAGAAGCGGGAACTCATTTCGCCTTGCAAGTCCAATTTGCATTCCCAATTCGGTCTTTAACACCCAGGCCCACCACCCCTACGATGATGTTGACCCGTTGCTAATTGAACCAACCGTCAACAGGATTAGAACTCGCTATGTGCAATCCAATATCGCCCCAATAATATGAGGACTCGATATTGGGGTCACTACGCATACGGCCTTACTCTTTCGAGAAGCAAAGAGCCCGATCCAGATGCGCTTGCATATAGGAGCTGTCGCTTCAGACAGGCGTCTCCTACATACAATCCCTGGAGACGGAAACCCTTCATCTTGATGGGAGACCACGGATGTCACTTATGTCATCCTCCACCTCATATTCAAATTTTATAATTAATTATCGTGAATCACATTCACATAACTAATTCTTCAAAGGGAGATACACATCTATTCAAAATAGAGTGTTTATTGGATATAATTAATTTAATCATATTAAATTAATCAAAAATGTTAATTTCCAGCAGTGACCCCCGATCACTAAAATTAACTTATCTTGATCAATTTAAATCCAAAAAAAGCAAACTCAGTTTCCAAAGATTGCCTATTTGATTTATTAAAGAACTCAATGATAATTCATGCATTTCGAGGCGTATTAAAACCGTAATTATCTCATTAATCACGTTTAAATCCGCAGTTCCCGCTACAATGAATATAGACATATTCAAAAAGCCATATCTTGAGCAAATGAAGTCCAAATTTAGTAAACTCAAGTCTTATGGTTTCCTTGTTTAATGGGGAACAGTGTCGAAAAAAACCAATTTTACAGAGGTACGAAAATTGAAATGCAGTAAAATCTTCACAACTCTTTCAAGAACCAAATCGTCTAAGGTATATGGATCATATCCAAAACCTTATTCAACTTGTCTCTGATACCACTTGAAGGATATTTATTGAGTATCCTTAAGCGCATCACGGAAGCGTGTCGATCGCATTGTATGCAATCGGAGCAACTAGTCGCATTAGCTGCTAGATGCGGCGGAAATTAAAATATTTAAACTAAAGATGAAACCACATGATCACGAGAACACTTCTCGGATCGTTTCATCAAACCACAAAGTATAAGGAATACCTCTTGAAGCGTGGTTGTGATCGTGAGATCCCAAAGTGGAGATCCTCCTGTCTCAAGTCCGATCCACGAAGAATGCACTCGCGGGCACGATGATGAGTCGCGTCCGTCACGCAATCTTTGATAAAGATCCAAGCAATGGATCTCCTGATTTTGTCAAACGAAATCCGTCATCTTCCTTTAGAGTAAGAAACTCCAAAGAAGAAGGAGATCCTCGAGTCGTCGAAGAAGAAGCCGGGAGTCTCTCCATTCTCAACACAAGATGGACGACCATCTTTTGGAGGAGAGAAAGAGAGAGGGCGAGAATATGAGAGAGAGAGAGAGAGTTGTAACCTTGTACAACTCTTAATGATGTACTCTGGAAGGCTACCCTAGCCCTCTTTTTATATTAGTTTAGGATCCAATGGATCTCAATCCATGGGACCCATGGATCCTACAGCCAGGCTTGGTCCATGTAAAATCAATGGCTATAATTATTGTTGGTTAAAACCAACAACATTTATTTATGATTAAATTAAATATATGTTGCAACATTATCAACACATTTTTAATTTAACATTAATAAGTTAGTTGAGAGATTAATCATCATAATAAAATAGAGATAATATTGCCTCCTAGAAAACAAGGGTCTTTATTTCTCCTTTTTATTATATTACATTATCTCTCAATTATCACAAAAATATCCACCAAATTAATTCCAAATTAATTTATGAATATTTCAATCATGCCATTGAAAAATATGTGAATCAAATTCACAACCCAAACTAATTTGTAAATTACATTTCCAATTAATTACTTAATGTGAATCCAATTCACACTAATAATTAACAAATGCTATTTACATAGTTTCTCTCTCTCTCTCTCTCTTCAATATATGTATATTATAAATCATATTTATAATACACAAATATTATGGATAGTATTATCCGCATTCTCAACTCCTTGATAATTAAATCCTATTTAATTATCTTAGATAATAGTTCTCACAATATGAATCTCATTCATATTATGCTTGATAATTAAATCTCATTCAATCATCAAGTCCTTCTTGCTTGGAGATGCATTTCATTAAATGAATTATTCTTGAACCTTTTCAAGAATAATGTGCTTTCTCCGCAGATACTTGGAGATAAGGACAGGGCGATTGTATTGTTCCACATATAGTGACTTGGATATTGAGATATTGTCTCAAATCCAGATCTTACGAACCTCCCATAGATGCTTGATTAAATCAAGATCGCAAATCTAATCTTCTCATTAAATCTGAATCTCATTCAGACCAATGTCCAACACTTGGACTAAGATCAGATTGCTTCTCTACTGGAAGGAGTCACTAAAATCCATACATGTTTCATCACTCCCTCGGAATGGAAGCGTCATGGATATACAATCGTTTATGATCACATCACCCTCATGTATTCCCAATACATGTACATCCTGCATACTGGAAGACCCATGATCAACCTGAAGATCAAGATCAATTTTATACTGTCTTCTTCAGAGTTTATCAATAAGTTTCTCATTTGATCATTGGGATTTGGTAACGATCATATACTTTCCAAAAGCATATATCATACTTAGGTCTTGATCATATACTTTCCAAAAGTATATATCAAACCTACAAATTCATTCAAGCTTCCAAAGCGAGACGACCGTGCACGGAATTTGATTCTTCCCAATATCTCATGAGTGAGCTCATATCTTCCGGTTCAGTAATGAACCTGTATGATCCCTTTGAGAGATCGTATTACTCATATGCCCTTACATGCACACCAACGCATCGGTTTATAGACCTTGGTTAGGTCATCAACCTATTGGTCTGCCAAATGTACACACTCAGACATATAGTAACACATCTGTCTCCGGTCAGAGGATGTGTGCCTATGCTGTGACAGCATTCAACATAGGACTTTGGTTATCTCGATCTCGTTAAGTCAACTCTTTGACCTAACTAATCTGACACCTCCGAATCACTATTCCCATGCAGAGGACCTGCATCAAGAGGTCGGTCAGATATCAACCTATGTGAGAAAGGATTGCCATCTCCTACTCAGGCTGGAGATCACGTCTTAACAATCATTTGATGGTGCTTAATGAGTCCTCAATCTAACTCTTTAGATATTCATCCAAGCACCAGCCTCTATGATTCAATAATTGAATCAACAGCTGTATGATTATTAAGATTGCCATGGTACATAACCCTAATTTTACAGAGGGACCTATTATGCAAATTATTTATTCTTCATTTCAGATCAGGGAATGATATGTGCAATAACATTTACTGCATAATGGCTCGCCATGGGCTCACATGTCCAACAATCTCCTACTAGCCCAAAGAGCCATTAATGGGCTAATCATTTAAACCCACACTCGTGTGACAATCATAAGCTATTTAGAAATGGCAAGGTAAGCTGATCAGTCACTCTGTTCCTGCAAGACTACGCTAAGTCCTTTTACGGCAATTGCATATCTCTAGGTAACAGTGCTTGCATCCAATGCGAATATTGCATCCTATGCAACCAATACTCAATCTTGATAAAGCAGTTATAGTGTTCTTGACACTATTGCTCAATAACTATTATAACCAGTATTTCCATAATCCTTACCAGAATACCCTTATTCCTGGAGATCACTATCTCTTAAGGTATCCACAGTTAAGACCTTTTAGATCTCTATCTATAAAGTGAAGGATATGGAATTATCCTCAAGCGCATCACGGAAGCGTGATCGTCGTATCGGATACGACGAAGAACGACTAGTCGTACTAGTTGTTTGGTGCAGCGGAATTCAAAAAATTTTATTCGATGAAACCACATGATCCGAGAACCATTCTCAGATCGTTTCATCTATAACCACAACAAGTATAATGCAATACCTCTTGAAGCGTGGTTGATCAAGTCTCTAAAGAAAGAGACCTCCTGTCTCAAGTCTGATCGTCGGCGAGACTGCTTGCGAGCGCGGGGATGAACCACGTTGTCCTCGCAATCCAAGAAGATGATCCAAGCATGGTTGCTCCTGATATCGTCGCACGAGATCAAACGTCTCCTTCGTGAGATGAACTCTCCAAGAAGACGGAGAACCGAAGAACGTCGAAGTGACGGCGCGGTGGCGAAGGCGACGACGGTTCTCTCCTCTAGGGTATGGTGGACAGCCACCAACAAGAGAGGGAGAGAGGGCTGGCGTGTATGAAGAAATGAGGGAGAGAGAGAGCTCCAATATTGCATGTCCTTAGAGAGCATAGTATGCCTCTCTATTTATAGGGTTTTGGGATCCATGGATCTCAATCCATGGGACACATAAAATCAATGGGTGAGATTGATTTGTGTCAATCCAATGGCCAAGATTGTTGTTGTCAAAAGCAACAAATTTAGGTCAAAATATATTTGATAAAATCAAATATAATTTATTCCTAAATCAACCCAACAAATAAGGAGAGAATGTGCATGGAGATTTCTTCTCCATGCACCTTCCATGTTGGACGGCCACCCATTCCATATAGGAGTGGTGTGCCGCCCACTATGGGAGTCCAAGGAGGCAATCTCATGGATTCCCATGAGATTGCATATCTTCTTGATTTTCTCTCTTATTTATTTTCAACAAATTTGTTGGATTTTATTCTCCAAAAAATAATTCACAATTATCTTTGAGAATATTGCATTCTTGCCATGGAAAAATTGTGAATCATATTCACGGCCCAAAACAACATATAATTCATATTGTTAATTAATTACACAATGTGTATCCAATACACATAATAATTAATCAACACATATAAATTATAATTAGCTCTCTCTAATGAATTATAAATTACATTTATAATATATAATGAATAATTGGATATTTCTATCCACATTATTCTTATCCACATTAACTAAATCACATTTAATTAAATTGGATAATTTCTTCACACATCAAGATGATTAAATCACATTTAATCATTATTTCTTCATTGCTTAGATCTTATGGAATTATTATTGAACCCTTCAATAATAATGCAATCTCTCCGCAGATACATGGAGATAAGGACAGGGCGATTGTATTGTTCCACGTATAGTGACATGGATATTGAGATCATATCTCAAACCCTGATCGCGGGCCTTCCATAGATGCTTGATTAAATCAAGACCGTAAATCTAATCTTCTCATTGTATCTGAATCACATTCAGATCAATGTCCAACACTTGGACCAAGATCAGATCACTTCTCTACTGAGAGGAGTCACTAAAATCCAGACCCGTTTCATCACTCCCTAGGAATGGAAGCGTCATGGTTATACAATCGTTTATGATCAAATCACCCTCAGGTATTCCCAATACCTGTACATCCTGCATACTGGAAGACTCAGACTAAACCCGAAGTATCGGATCAACTTTATACTGTCTACTTCATGGTTTTATCAGTAAGTTTCTCATTCGATCATTGGGAGTTGGTATCGATCATACACTTTCCAAAAGTGTATATCATACCTAGGTCTTGATCATATACTAAAAGTATATATGAAACCTACAAATTCAGTCAAGCTTCCAAAGCGAGACGACCATGCGCATGGAATTTGATTCATCCCAATATCTCATGAGTGAGCTCATGTCTTCCGGTTCAGTAACTGAACCTGTATGATCCCTTTGAGAGATCGTATTACTCATATGCCCTTATATGCACACCAGCGCGCCGGTGTATAGACCTTGATTAGGTCATCAACCTATTGGTCTGCCAAATGTACACACTCAGACATATAGTAACACATCTGTCTCCGGTCAGAGGATGCGTGCCTATATCATGACAGCATATGATATAGGACTTTGGTTATCTCGATCTCGTTAAGTCAACTCTTTGACCTAACTAATCTGACACCTCCGAATCTCTATTACTATGCAGAGGACCTGCATCAAGAGGTCGGTCAGATATCAGCCTTCAGAGATAGGATTGCCATCTCCTACTCAGGCTGGAGATCATCTCTTAATAATCATTTGACGGTGCTTGATGAGTCCTCAATCTAACTCTTTAGATATTCATCCAAGCACCAGCCTCTATGATTCAATAGTTGAATCAACAGTTGTATGATTATTAAGATGGCCATGGTACATAACCCTAATTGTACTAAGGGACCTATTATACAAATTATTCATTCTTCATTTCAGATCAGGGAATGATATGTGCAATAACATTTATTGCATAATGGCTCGCCGTGGGCTCGCATTTCCAACAATCTCCTACTAGCCCAAAGAGCCATTAATGGGCTAATCATTTAAACCCGCACTCATGTGACAATCATAGGCTATTTAGAAAATAGCTAGGTAAGCTGATCAATCACTCTGTTCCCGCGAGACTATGCCAAGTCGTTTTACGGCACTTGCATATCCCCAGTAACAGTGCTCGCATCCAATGCGAATGTTGCATCTTATGTAACTAATACTCAATCTTGTTAGTTATAGTGTCCTTGACACTACAGCTTAACAATTATCATAACCAATATTTCCATAATCCTTATAAGAATATCCTTATTTCTGGAGATCTCTATCTCCTAAGGTATCTTTAGTTAAGACCTTTTAGATCACTATCTATAAAGTCTTAAACTTTTGAAGATAAGACTTTGAGATCACTATCTCAAAAAATCTTGTCATCTATGAAGATTTTGTTGTTGCTGCAACCAAGTGTTTTATTTCCATAGTAGGACTAGTAACAGTTTACTACTCCCACTGCATGGCAGCCACCTGGCTTTTGTACACATCTAGCACACACTTGGCTTCTCAGAACTGATGCCCAAGGGCAAGTAGTTCCAGCATTCACTTCCTCAACTCTTTAAGGTGTTATCCCTTTAGATAGGTCAGTACCATATCTTAAGGGTTAGAAGCCTTTCTTGGAATTTCTATGAATAGAATATGTCCAAGGTGTACTACAAATGTGACAGTCCCATTATCCTCTTCTCTTTGCTTCTGAACAACTTCAGAACTAAGATCTGAGAGGCATCTTTGAAATCTTATTTCAAGTTATGGAACAACCAGATTATAAAACACTAATTATTATCCTTATATCATTTTTAAATGATTAGGATATCATCTACATTTAGCACGATGAACACAAAAGCACTCCCACTAAGCTTCATATGGTTCATCAAGATTCTATCTGAAATCATAACATCTATAATTTCATCAAATCTTATGATCCAACTTCAAGAAGCTTATTTGAGTCCATAGATGGATTCCTTAGCTTGCACACCTTGCTTTCCTCAACCATGAAGCCCTGGGGCTACTTCATGTGAATATCATCAAAGAGGTATTCACAGAGGAATGCAATATTGACTTACATCTTGAAGATGCAATAGTCAAGTTGTGTAGCTAAGTTTAGCAATATTCTGACGGTTTTAAGCAAGGTCACCGAAGAGCAAGCCTCATTGCAAGCAATGTCTTCTCTTCCAATGTGTAGCTTATGGCTACGAACCGTGCTTTGAAGATCTCTACCTTCTCATCAGGTTCCCTGTCTCTTGAAGATCCATTTACACCTTTACAGGTCTTACCCATATAGGTGGATCCTCGAGGGTCCATATACAACACTTGTATATGAAGTCTACATTAGACTTTTATTGCTATCCATCTATCCATGCTATGATCTTCAGAAGCTTCATCACATGAAGTTCGATCATTGTCAGATTTCTCTAACACATGGAATCCATCCTCAAACTTATTTGAAGAGGTATTAATGTTTCATCTTTAATTGTCCTTTTAGTTTCCAATTTCAGGAGTCTCATTATAAATGAGTTCCTACACTTCATTTTCATCTTGATTCTCAAGAGTCTCAACCTCTAAGAATCACATTCTCGGAGATGAGATATTTTAAGAATCTCAAGGTCATAAAGTAGGTATCCAATACCATCCTTTATTTTCCTAATGAAGCAGCACTCTCAAGTGCTAGATTCCAAGATACATGGAACCTTATTAAGGATATACATTGTAGTCTCTACTACACATATATACCTGGAAACTAAGGGATAATTATGCTAAAATTCAACATTGATAAGATCATGTCACACATGATCCAATTGTATCTACCTATAACTCTTTTGAGTTAAGGTGTATTAGGAGGATTGAGACAATAATGATATTCCTTTCTCCATAAGGTATATTATGAATTCATCTAATAGGTACTGATTACCTAGATTAGACCAAATTCATTTTATCTCCCTTCAAACTTTGGTTCTAAACCAAACTTGTGAAATCTTTGAACTTTTCAAAGGTTTCTAAGTGAAGAGAAGAAATCTCATATCATACATAATCATTAATAGATATCACATATCCACAATGTTCATTATGATATATATGATCCACATACATCAATATGCATGAGATCCTGAATACCTCGGCATCTTACACCATTCTCAAAGAAGGGTGTATTGGGCATTTTACTTTGAATTCAATATTCATAAGTATGTAAGTTTTGAAATTTTAGACATTCTAAAGTTTCATCTCTTACTAGTCTATTGATCAAATCGATAGACAAATGTCCAAGGCTCGATGTTAGATCATTGTCAAATGATCTTCATCCTCCTATTGATCTTATAAAGGTTTTAATTTCAGTACTTAGAAATATTAATGAACCATTCATTAATTTTTCTAATTTAGTGGAGTCCACCAGATTTTAGATTACTATCTGAAATATCTCCATCATAATTCTTTATGACAGTTCTACCTCAGAATTCATGTTTATTTCCAACATTTAGAAATAAACAATGAGTGTATTCTAATATCTAGGTCACAGAGACATTCTCTAAGACTAAGGGCTCTCCCACTGAAATTAACAAGTCTATTAATCCAACAGAGATTGTTGCAACAATTGCATCAATATTCACGTGGACAACTATAAACCTTTAAGATCAAATTTTTTCAGTCTTCTAAAATATATGCAACCCATTGCGAATGTCATCAGAAGATTGAGATACAATTATTTGACTTTATCTTATTCAATAAGTAAGTCAATATCAATGATTTATGTAGATTACTCTGATGCTCCATCTGAGTCCTTTTCTATGGATTCTAGACAGACTTGATAGTCATACTATCAACACATCAACTTATTACAGTATTGGCATTCATCCAACTCTTTAGATGTCATATGGAAGTCATAGAAGTCCAGTCAACTCTTTGACTTTCCTTCTTTCTTGGGTCCAACCCATGCTTCCACTGCGCTCCCTTTATCTATGAGCAACCATTGCTCAGGACAGAGGATCTCTTATTTTAAATTCAAAAGAATTCAAAATAAGAGTTTTTTAACATTTATACATGCTTCCTTAAATTCATACAATATGGATATTATGAAGCTTCACGAATAACTAGAGTATAAACAGTAGAATGATGACACTCATCATCTACATCCATTTAAACTCTTAAAACATTGGTTCAGGTAGGCATTCAAACATTTTGAATACATCATCTCTTATAGAGCTACCATTCTGCATGATGCAGAGAACCATGTTACTCATGATAAATGTCAAGAGCACATATGCATGCCATAATATCTTCATTGATTTTATAAGGATTATTTGACAATTGCGATCATCATCGACATGATAATTCCAAAGTACATTCGATGAGATCAAGACTATAGAGACATACAAACCCTAGGGTTGTAGTCCTATTTTCTATTTAATTGTCATTCCTCATTATTATGAGGAAACTTGCACATTGCAACCACATACATTATGTGTTCAATTGTAAGTAAAATATCTGAACCATTGAGTCCAATCCAAGATATTTCACTGGTTATTATTGAGTATATCATTGAGTGGGTTTTAATGAAGGATTATCTGAAATAAGAAATTTGCATAAATATATAAATATATATATTTTACTTTGATTTAGGATTTTTATATCAAAGTTGTCTTGCCTTGTCAACATTGAAAGTTCATTCCCTTAATCACTTTCAATGTAAGAGATATACTTACCATTATATCTCAACAAGATCTGGGATCTCCTTCCTTATCTTTGTTACATCCCAATAATATGAGAATCTGCAACTCGGATAAAAAGAAGCGGGAACACATTCCGCTTTGCAAGTCCAACTTGCATTTCCCAATTCGGTCTTTAACACTCGGGCCCACCACCCCTAAGGTGATGTTGACCCGTCGTTAATTGAACTAACCGTCAACAGGAATAGTACTCGCTATACGCAATCCAATATCGCCCCAATAATATGAGGATCCGATATTGGGGTCACTACGTATACGGCCTTACTCTTTCGAGAAGCAAAGAGCCCGATCCAGATGCGCTTGCATACAGGAGCTGTCACTTCGGACAGGCGTCTCCCACATACAATCCCTGGCGACGGAACCCTTCGCCTTGACGGGAGACCATGGATGTCACTTATGTGATCCTCCACCTCATATTCAAATTTTAATTAATTATCGTGAATCACATTCACATAATTAATTCTTCCAAGGGAATTATTAACTCTAATCATATTAGAGTATTTCAATTGGACATAATCAACTTAATCATATTAAATTAATTATCAATCCAATTCAATCAATCAAACTTGATTATTTTACTTGAATACATATATGGTAATATCTCAAAATACGTATTAATTCGAATTTTAATAATTAGAAAAAATACATCTTAATCCCTCGGACATTATCCCGGCCCTACCCGCTGTCATGGCCAGTACCGACGAGAGTGGGACGGACCACATACGTTGCAACCCGCAACCCCAATGCTCTCCGACTAGGCACCATATCCGCCTCAGGAAAGGATAATGCCAAATTGATTAATTTGTACTTGAGATGATCATCGGTTTTTCAACCGAAATTGTACCATATAGTAATAATCAAAACATCTTTGATTATAAGGAAATTTGCTAGACAAATTCCCAAATCCTATTCAAGCATCAAGTTTGAAAGATTGTGGTTTCTAATTATGATTTAGATCACATCTTAATCAATTATTGGTTAAGGCAATGTCATTTAAGGGAATAATTATCATCAAATATTTCACAAATATTTATGCACAATTATTCTAGGAAATTAAGCAATTTAATTTCACTAAATGATTAAATGACAATCACCAATCAAACATTAAGTTTGACGAATGTGTTTCCAATTAAGATTTAGATCAAATCTAATCAATTAATTGGTTGAGGCCAAGTCAATTATGTAAATAATCATCTTCAAATATTTCACAAATATTTTTCATGATTATTTCACGAAATTAACAATTAATTTCACTAATTGACTATCACTTGGTTCTAGATTAGGACTGTAATTTCAGCAGTGACCCCTACTTACTAAAATTAGCATATCTCAATCATATTAAATCCAAATTAGACAAAACCAATTTTCATAGATTGCTAATTTGATTTAGGACAGAATCCAAGTGATGTTACACGCATTTCGAGGCAAGTCTAAACAGTAATTAACATTTTAATCACGTTCAGATCTACAGTTCCCGCAACAGTGTATACATGTTCATTAAAACAACCATATCTAGAGCATACGAAATCCGATTTACGTAAACTCAGATCCTATTGTTTCCTTATTTAATGGGAAACAAAATACAAGTACTAAATTCGTGTTTAAACAATTTAAACAGTGCCGAATTTATTTACTAAACAGATCTGCGAAATCAAATGCGATAAAAACTTTCGCGACCTTAACGAACCCAAGTCGTCCTCGGTTTTTCGAATCATATTCGAAACCGTCGACCTAAGGCTCTGATACCACTTGAAGGATATGGAATTATCCTCAAGCGCATCACGGAAGCGTGATCGTCGTATCGGATACGATGAAGAACGACTAGTCGTACTAGTTGTTTGGTGCAGCGGAATTCAAAAAAAATTTATTCGATGAAACCACATGATCCGAGAACCATTCTCAGATCGTTTCATCTATAACCACAACAAGTATAATGCAATACCTCTTGAAGCGTGGTTGATCAAGTCTCTAAAGAAAGAGACCTCCTGTCTCAAGTCCGATAGTCGGCGAGACTGCTTGCGAGCGCGGGGATGAACCACGTTGTCCTCGCAATCCAAGAAGATGATCCAAGCATGGTTTCTCCTGATCTCGTCGCACGAGATCAAACGTCTCCTTCGTGAGATGAACTCTCCAAGAAGACGGAGAACCGAAGAACGTCGAAGCGGCGGCGCGGTGGCGAAGGCGACGACGGTTCTCTCCTCTAGGGTATGGTGGACGGCCACCAACAAGAGAGGGAGAGAGGGCTGGCGTGTATGAAGAAATGAGGGAGAGAGAGAGCTCCAATATTGCAAGTCCTTAGAGAGCATAGTATGCCTCTCTATTTATAGGGTTTGGGATCCATGGATCTCAATCCATGGGACACATAAAATCAATGGGTGAGATTGATTTGTGTCAATCCAATGGCCAAGATTGTTGTTGTCAAAAGCAACAAATTTAGGTCAAAATATATTTGATAAAATCAAATATAATTTATTCCTAAATCAACCCAACAAATAAGGAGAGAATGTGCATGGAGATTTCATCTCCATGCACCTTCCATGTTGGACGGCCACCCATTCCATATAGGAGTGGTGTGCCGCCCACTATGGGAGTCCAAGGAGGCAATCTCATGGATTCCCATGAGATTGCATATCTTCTTGATTTTCTCTCTTATTTATTTGCAACAAATTTGTTGGATTTTATTCTCCAAAAAAATAATTCACAATTATCTTTGAGAATATTGCATTCTTGCCATGGAAAAATTGTGAATCATATTCACAGCCCAAAACAACATATAATTCATATTGTTAATTAATTACACAATGTGTATCCAATACACATAATAATTAATCAACACATATAAATTATAATTAGCTCTCTCTAATGCATTATAAATTACATTTATAATATATAATGAATAATTGGATATTTCTATCCACATTATTCTTATCCACATTAACTAAATCACATTTAAATAAATTGGATAATTTCTTCACACATCAAGATGATTAAATCACATTTAATCATTATTTCTTCATTGCTTAGATCTTATGGAATTATTCTTGAACCCTTCAATAATAATGCAATCTCTCCGCAGATACTTGGAGATAAGGACAGGGCGATTGTATTGTTCCACGTATAGTGACATGGATATTGAGATCATATCTCAAACCCAGATCGCGGGCCTCCCATAGATGCTTGATTAAATCAAGACCGTAAATCTAATCTTCTCATTGTATCTGAATCACATTCAGATCAATGTCCAACACTTGGACCAAGATCAGATCACTTCTCTACTGAGAGGAGTCACTAAAATCCAGACCCGTTTCATCAATCCCTAGGAATGGAAGCGTCATGGTTATACAATCGTTTATGATCAAATCACCCTCAGGTATTCCCAATACCTGTACATCCTGCATATTGGAAGACTCAGACTAAACCCGAAGTATCAGATCAACTTTATACTGTCTACTTCATGGTTTTATCAGTAAGTTTCTCATTCGATCATTGGGAGTTGGTATCGATCATACACTTTCCAAAAGTGTATATCATACCTAGGTCTTGATCATATACTAAAAGTATATATGAAACCTACAAATTCAGTCAAGCTTCCAAAGCGAGACGACCATGCGCATGGAATTTGATTCATCCCAATATCTCATGAGTGAGCTCATGTCTTCCGGTTCAGTAACTGAACCTGTATGATCCCTTTGAGAGATCGTATTACTCATATGCCCTTATATGCACACCAGCGTGCCGGTGTATAGACCTTGATTAGGTCATCAACCTATTGGTCTGCCAAATGTACATACTCAGACATATAGTAACACATCTGTCTCCGGTCAGAGGATGTGTGCCTATATCATGACAGCATATGATATAGGACTTCGGTTATCTCGATCTCGTTAAGTCAACTCTTTGACCTAACTAATCTGACACCTCCGAATCTCTATTCCTATGCAGAGGACCTGCATCAAGAGGTCGGTCAGATATCAGCCTTCAGAGATAGGATTGCCATCTCCTACTCAGGCTGGAGATCATCTCTTAATAATCATTTGACGGTGCTTGATGAGTCCTCAATCTAACTCTTTAGATATTCATCCAAGCACCAGCCTCTATGATTCAATAGTTGAATCAACAGCTGTATGATTATTAAGATGGCCATGGTACATAACCCTAATTGTACTAAGGGACCTATTATACAAATTATTCATTCTTCATTTCAGATCAGGGAATGATATGTGCAATTACATTTATTGCATAATGGCTCGCCGTGGGCTCGCATTTCCAACATAAAGTCCTAAGTTCTTGAAGGTAAGACTTAGAGATCACTATCTCTAAAGCCTTGTCATCTTTGAAGATATCGTTATTACTGCAATCAAGTGTTTTCTCTCTCCATAATAGGATTAGTAACAGTTTACTACTCCCATTGCATGGCAGATATCTGGCTTTTGTACACATCTAGCATACACTTAACTTCTCATAACTGATGCACAAGTGCAAGCAGTTCTAGCATTCACTTCCTCAACTCTTTGAGGTGCTATCCCTTTAGATAGGTCAGTGCCAAATCTTAAGGGAAGGAAGCCTTTCTTGGAATTTCCAAGAATGGAACATGTCCAAGGTGTACAATAAATGTGACAGTCCCAATACCCTCTTTTCTTTGCTTCTGAACAACTTCGAAACTAAGATCTAAGAGGTATTCTTGAGATCATATCTCAAGCTATGGAATAGCCAGGATATAAAACACTTATTCTAATCCTTATATCATTCCAAATGTTTAGGATATTATCTACATTTAGTACGATGAATACAATGGCACTCCCACTAAGCTTCACATGGTACATCAAGATTCTATCTGAAATCATAACATTTATAATTTCATCAAATCTTATGTTCCAACAACAAGAAGCTTATTTGAGTCCATAGATGGAGTTTCTTTAGCTTGCACACCTTGCTTTCCTCAAATCATGAAGCCCTGGGGCTACTTCATGTGAATATCCACATAGAGGTATTCTTAGAGGAATGCAATCTTGACTTACATCTTGAAGATGCAATAGTCAAGTTGTGTAGCTAAGGATAGCAATATTCTTATGATTTTAAGCATGGTTATCGATGAGCAAGTCTCATTGCAAGCAATGTCTTCTCTTACGGTGTGTAGCTCATGGCTATGAATCGTGTTTTGAAGGTCTCTACCTTCTCATCAGGTTCCCTCTTCTCTTGAAGATCCATTTACACTTTTATGGGTCTTACCCTTATAGGTGGATCCTCGAGGGTCCATATACAACACTTGTATATGAAGTCTACTTTAGACTTTATTGTTGCTAACATCCATCTTTCCATGTCATGATCCTTAGGAGCTTCATCACATGAAGTCCGGTCATTGTCAGACTTAACTTACACATGGAATACATCCTCAAACTCATTTGAAGAGGTATCAATGTTTCATCTTTAATTATCCTTTTAGTTTCAGATTTTAGGAGCCTCATCATCTTCTCAAGATCAAATGAGTTCCTATACTTCATTTTCATCTTGATTCTCAAGAGAGTCATCCTCCAAGAATCATAGTCTCAAAGATGAGATCTTCTAAGAATCTCAAGGTCACAAAGTAGGTATCCAATACCATCCTTTATTTTCCTAATGAAGTAGCACTCTCAGGTGCTAGATTCCAGCTCACAAGCATGGAACCTTATTAATGATCTCTACTACATATATACCTGGAAACTTAGAGGTAATTATGCTAAAATCCATCATTGATCAAATCATGTCACACATGATCCAATTGTATCTCCCTACTACTCTATTGTGTTTAGGTATGTCAGGAGGAGTAGATAGAAATGATATTCATATCTCCATAAGGTATTCTTTGAATTCATCTAATAGGTACTTGCTACCTTGGTTAGATCAAATTCATTTAATCTTCCATCAAACTTTGGTTCTAAACCAAAATTGTGAAATCTTTGAACATTTCAAAGGTTTCTCAGGTGAAGAGAAGAAATCTCATATCATACATAATCATTAATAGATATCACATATCCATAATGTTCACTATGATATAGACGATCCACATACATCAATATGTATGAGATATTGAATACCTTGACATCTAACACCATTCCTAGAGAAGGGTGTATTGGACATTTTACTTTGAATACAATATTCACAAGTATGTAAGATTTGAAATTTTAGACATTCTAAAGTTTCATATCTTACTAGTCTATTTATCAAATCAACATACAAATGTCTAAGGCTTGATGCCAGATCATTGTCAAATGATCTTCATCCTCCTATTGATCTTATAAGGTTTGATTTTCAATATTAGAAATCTTAATGAACAATTCATTAATTTTCTAATTTTGTGGAGTCCACTAGATGTTAGATTACTATCTGAAATATTTCCATCATAACTCTTTATGATAGTTCTATCTCAGAATTCATGTTTATTTCCAACATTTAGAATCAAACAATGAGTGTACTCTATTATCTAGGTCATAGAGACATTCTCCAAAACTAAGGACTCTCCCACTGAGAATATGAAGTCCATCTATCCAATAGAGATTGCTGCAACAATTACATCAATATCCATGTAGATGACTACTAAACCTTAAGATCAAATTTCTAATCTTCTAATATATATATGCAACCAATTGCAAATGTCATTAGAAGATTGGGATACAATTGTCAGACTTTTCTTATGAATTAAGAAATCAGAGTCAATGATTATATGTAGATTATTCTGATGCTCTATCCGAGTCCTTCACTAAGGATTTTAGATAGACTTGATAGTCATACTATCAATACATCAACTTATTGCAGTATTGGCATTCATCCAACTCTTTGGATGTCATATGGAAGTCACAGAAGTAGGTCAACTCTTTGACTTTCCTTCTTACTCGGGTCCGACCCATGCTTCCACTGCACTCTCTTCATCTATAAAAAACCACTGTTCAGGACAAAGAATCTCTTATGTTGAATTCAAAGGATTTCAATACCGGAGCATTTCAACATTTATACATGCTTCATTAAATTCATTCAAAATGATTATTATGAAGCTTCATGAATGACTTGAGTATAGATAGTAGAATGATGACACTCATCATATCTACATACATCTTTACTCTTAGAGACTTAGGTTCAGGTAGGTATTCAAAGATTTTGAATACATCATCTCTTTCGAGCTACCATTCTGCATAATGCAGAGAACCATGTCATTCATGATTAAATGTCTAGAGCACATATGTATGCCAGAACATCTTCTAAGATTTTATAGGGATTATTTGACAATTACGATCACCATCGACATGGGACTTCTAAAGTACCACTCGATGAAAGATCAAGAACATAGAGACATACAAACCCTAAGGTGATGTCTTATTGTCTTATTTAATTGTCATTCCTCGTTATGTTGAGGAAACTTGCACATTGCAACCACATATATTATGTGTCCAATTGCAAGTACAATATCTAGATCATGAGTCCAATCCAAGATATTTTACAGGTTATTATTGAGTATAACATTGAGTGGGTTTAATGAAGGATTATCTGAAATAAGAAATTTGCATGTGTATATATATTATATATACATGTTTTACTACGATTTAGGAATTTTTATATCAAAGTTGTCTTGCCTTGTCAACACTGAAAGTTCATTCCCTTAATCACTTTCAATGTAAGAGATATTCTTACCATTATATCTCTAGCAAGATCTGGGATCTCCTTTCCTATCTTTGTCGCATCCCAATAATATGAAACTTACGACTCCGATAAAAAGAAGCAGGAACTCATTTCGCCTTGCAAGTCCAATTTGCATTCCCAATTCGGTCTTTAACACCCAGGCCCACCACCCCTAAGAAGATGTTGACCCGTTGCTAATTGAACCAACCGTCAACAGGATTAGAACTCGCTATGCGCAATCCAATATCGCCCCAATAATATGAGGACTCGATATTTGGGGTCACTACGCATACGGCCTTACTCTTTCGAGAAGCAAAGAGCCCGATCCAGATGCGCTTGCATATAGGAGCTGTCACTTCGGACAGGCGTCTCCTACATACAATCCCTGGAGACGGAAACCCTTCGTCTTGACGGGAGACCATGGATGTCGCTTATGTGATCCTCACCTCATATTCAAATTTTATAATAAATTATCGTGAATCACATTCACATAACTAATTCTTCAAAGGGAAATACACATCTATTCAAAATAGAGTGTTTATTGGATATAATTAATTTAATCATATTAAATTAATCATTAATCCAATCATCAATCAACAAACATGTCTTTTACTTTAATAGTAGGTATATTCTCAAAGTACGTATTATTCGAATTTTAATAATAGAAAATACGCATTGACTTTCTCCGGCATTATACAGTCCCTACCCACTGTCATGGCCAGTACCG
Organism: Ottelia alismoides; assembly: GCA_037367405.1. Classification (NCBI taxonomy): domain Eukaryota; kingdom Viridiplantae; phylum Streptophyta; class Magnoliopsida; order Alismatales; family Hydrocharitaceae; genus Ottelia; species Ottelia alismoides. The sequence continues at coordinate 671,644 of JAZKJV010011424.1, forward strand.
ACGAGAGTGGGACGAACAACATACGTTGCAACCCGCGACTCCATGCTCTCCGACTAGGCACCATATCCACCTCGGAAAAGGATAATACCAGATAGATCATCATGTACTTTGAGATGCTCATCGGTTTTTCAACCGAAATTATACCATATAATATACATAAAAACAATTTTGATTATATTTTAAGGAGATTTTCTAAACAAATCCCCAATCCTATTCAAGCAAGGGGGTTTTTCATGTAAATGTTGTCCTACAACTATTGTAGGATAAACTATGGTTTTTCATGAAATCAATGTTTGTTGATGAACCAATGATCAAGATCTATTATCTCATCATTGTGGTTTAGGCAAATGTCATTCAATGAAATAATTTTCTCTTTAAATATTTCACAAATATTTATGACTAATTATTCCAGAAAATTAACAATTAATTTACATCATGATAATTGAATGACTTATCACAAGCTTCAAGATAAAAAATGTTAATTTCCAATAGTGACCCCCGATCACTAAAATTAACTTATCTTGATCAATTTAAATCCAAAAAAAGCAAACTCAGTTTCCAAAGATTGCCTATTTGATTTATTAAAGAACTCAAGTGATAATTCATGCATTTCAAGGCGGATTAAAACCGTAGTTATCTCATTAATCACGTTTAAATCCGCAGTTCCCGCTACAATGAATATAGACATATTCAAAAAGCCATATCTTGAGCAAATGAAGTCCAAATTTAGTAAACTCAAGTCTTATGGTTTCCTTGTTTAATGGGGAACAGTGCCGAAAAAATCAATTTTACAGAGGTACGAAAATTGAAATGCAGTAAAATCTTCACAACTCTTTCAAGAACCAAATCGTCTAAGGTATATGGATCATATCCAAAACCTTATTCAACTTATCTCTGATACCACTTGAAGGATATTTATTGAGTATCCTTAAGCGCATCACGGAAGCGTGTCGATCGCATTGTATGCAATTCGGAGCAACTAGTCGCACTAGCTGCTAGATGCGGCGGAAATTAAAATATTTAAACTAAAGATGAAACCACATGATCACGAGAACACTTCTCGGATCGTTTCATCAAACCACAAAGTATAAGGAATACCTCTTGAATCGTGGTTGTGATCGTGAGATCCAAAGTAGAGATCCTCCTATCTCAAGTCCGATCCACGAAGAACGCACTCACGGGCACGATGATGAGTCGCGTCCGTCCCGCAATCCTTGATGAAGATCCAAACAATGGATCTCCTGATTTCGTCAAACGAAATCTGTCGTCTTCCTTTAGAGTAAGAAACTCCAAAGAAGAAGGAGATCCTCGAGTCGTCGAAGAAGAAGCCGAGAGTCTCTCCTTTCTCAACACAAGATGGACGACCATCTTTTGGCGGAGAGAAAGAGAGAGGGCAAGAATATGAGAGAGAGAGAGAGTTGTAACCTTGTACAACTCTTAATGTTGTACTTTGGAAGGCTACCCTAGCCCTCCTTTTATATTAGTTTAGGATCCAATGGATCTCAATCCATGGGACACATGGATCCAACGGCCAGGCTTGGTCCATGTAAAATCAATGGCTATAATTATTGTTGGTTAAAACCAACAACATTTATTTATGATTAAATTAAATATATGTTGCAACATTATCAACACATTTTTAATTTAACATAAATAAGTTAGTTCAGAGATTAATCATCATAATAAAATGGAGGTAATATTGCCTCCTAAAAAACAAGGGTCTTTATTTCTCCTTTTTATTATATTACATTATCTCTCAATTATCACAAAAATATCCACCAATTTAATTCCTAATTAATTTATGAATATTTCAATCATGCCGTTGAAAAATATGTGAATCAAAATCACAACCCAAACTAATTTGTAAATTACATTTCCAATTAATTACTTAATGTGAATCCAATTCACATTAATAATTAACAAATGCTATTTACATAGTTTCTCTCTCTCTCTTCAATATATGTATATCATAAATCATATTTATAATACACAAATGTTATGGATAATATTATCCGCATTCTCTATTCCTTGATAATTAAATCCCATTTAATTATCTTAGATAATAATTCTCACAATATGAATCTCATTCATATTATGCTTGATAATTAAATCTCATTTAATCATCAAGTCCTTCTTGCTTGGATATGCATTTCATTAAATGAATTATTCTTGAACCCTTTCAAGAATAATGTGCTTTCTCTACAGATACTTGGAGATAAGGACAGGGCGATTGTATTGTTCCACGTATAGTAACTTTTATATTGAGATCCTGTCTCAAATCCAGATCTTACGAACCTCCCATAGATTCTTGATTAAATCAAGACCGCAAATCTAATCTTCTCATTAAATCTGAATCTCATTCAGACCAATGGCCAACACTTGGACTAAGAATCAGATTGCTTCTCTACTGGAAGGAGTCACTAAAATCTAGACCTGTTTCATCACTCCCTCGGAATGCAAGCGTCATGGATATACTATCGTTTATGATCACATCACCCTCAGGTATTCCCAATACCTGTACATCCTGCATACTGGAAGACCCATGATCAACCCAAAGATCAAGATCATTTTTTTACTGTCTTCTTCATAGTTTATCAATAAGTTTCTCATTTGATCATTGGTATTTGGTATCGATAATATACTTTCCAAAAGCTTATATCATACCTAGGTCTTGATCATATACTTTCCAAAAGTATATGTCAAACCTACAAATTCAGTCAAGCTTCCAAAGCGAGATGACCGTGCACGGAATTTGATTCTTCCCAATATCTCATGAGTGAGCTCATGTCTTCCGGTTCAGTAATGAACCTATATGATCCCTTTGAGAGATCGTATTACTCATATGCCCTTACATGCACACCAGCGCGCCGGTGTATAGACCTTGGTTAGGTCATCAACCTATTGGTCTGCCAAATGTACACACTCGCATATAGTAACTCATCTGTCCTCCGGTCAGAGGATGTGTTCCTATGCTGTGACAGCATTCAACATAGGACTTTGGTTATCTCGATCTCGTTAAATCAACTCTTTGACCTAACTAATCTGACACCTCCAAATTACTATTCCCATGCAGAGGATCTGCATCAAGAGGTCGGTCAGATATCAACCTATGTGAGAAAGGATTGCCATCTCCTACTCAGGCTGGAGATCACATCTTAGCAATCATTTGATGGTGCTTGATGAGTCCTCAATCTAACTCTTTAGATATTCATCCAAGCACCAGCCTCTATGATTCAATAATTGAATCAGCAGCTGTATGATTATTAAGATAGACATTGTACATAACCCTAATGTACAGAGGGACCTATTATGCAAATTATTTATTCATCATTTCAGATCAGGGAATGATATGTGCAATAACATTTATTTCATAATGGCTCGCCGTGGGCTCACTTGTCCAACAGTTTTTTCTAGTTCTCATCTGCATTTCTTCTAGATCACGATGATGGGTCAGAGGTCCCTTAGGCTATCCTTGGCAGCACCACTCCCGAGCACTCCGACTCACTCATCTAGACATGTTTTGGAGAGCTTGGACCAGCTCTCTGAACCCAAGTTCAATCCCGCTCTGTTCTCCGACGACCACCCGTCTTCCTGTCCTGAGGTACCTGAGAAGAATAGATATTTGTTCATTTGATAGTACCTGATTTCGGTTCTTTTGCATTTGTAGAGGCCCAAGAGATGGCAAGCAGCAACGGAGACACCTGTGGACAACCCTAGAATGCAACGTATGTTCTAGAATAGGATGCCATCAACAACACCTTGTTAGCCTCCTAGAGATGATGCAGCGTCAGATCCGAGATCAGGGAGCTTTTATTTGAGGTCTATCAGTAGTTAGAGAAGATGCGATATAACATAGAAGAGCAGCAACGAGCAGCCCCGTGGAGACATTCCCGCTGCTAAAGGAGGAGCAGGAGACCAACTAGAAGATACAGAGACCAGCAAGAGCCAACCAGGCATCCACTGCCAATGAGACAGATGCACAACCTTGGTGCAACTCTTACACACCGTTGGATCTAGTTGCCAGCAATTCTGGGCGAAATCAAGCTTCTTCCCCAGACCAATCAGCTCATGCCCAAGTTCCTTGGGCTTTCCACCGAGGGAGCCACATCTTTATCTACAAGAATTTGAGATTATATGTAGCATTGTCCACGACAGATTCACGGATGAGGACACCATCAAGATGATGGCATTCCCCTTCTCCCTTGATAGATAGAGTAGCCTACTGGATGGAGAATTTGGAGAGATACATCAATTCGTGGCAGCGGCTCTAGATCAAATAATTAAAGAAGTACCATCCATTCGATCGGACGAACGCAACGCAAGCTTTGATCAACAATTTCTCCATGATCCCTAACAAGCAATTCCTTGAGGCGTGGGATCGATTCCGTGAGCTCATCGACTGGTGTCCACATCACGACATATCCAATCCAAACCTAGTAAAGAGCTTCTTTTGTGGGAGTAACATCAGAGCTTGCAAGGGCTAGTGAAAGCTTCTTGGGGGGTTCCTTCTTCACCAAGGATGAAGTTTAGGTCTGGATTATTTATGAGGAGATGACCGAGAATTATACAGTGATGTCCCAGACCCGACTCTACACTCAGGGGGAAGCCCTCACCTCATGTTGTGTCCTATCAGAGGATAGCACAAGTTGATGCAGATCCATCCACTTCTTCAGCAGCCATAGCACAGGCAGAGTCATCGGCTACTGACATGGGCTATGTTAGAGAGAAGTTGGACCGCATCGAGATCATTGAGAAGAAGTAGTGGCAGGGCATGACTCAGATCGATCCGTTGGCACAGAATTTTAGTTACTTGAAGACCCAGATCATGATATCAGGAGGTACAAACAGCTTCTCAGCCCTGTCTCAAGTCACGAGTTGATCCTAACAGCAGCAGTTCGTCATAGCACTCCGCCCCATTTCACCAGGTCCACCACATTTAGGCGGAGTCGTTCTAGTAGCTGCAACACCAATACTCTCAGCCTCTACCATCTCAGGACACTCAGATGGTGGTGTATCAGCAAGATCATCCACTGGCAATTCTCCCTCAATCCTCCTACGAGCAGAGCCATTGATGGAAGTCAACGGGATTTGGTTTGACCGGAACAACCCGAGATCTGTCGAGATCATCCCGGATTCACTTAGTCGACCGGAGGTACCTCATCCTCAGCAGCAGCTTCCAGCTCAGCGTTGACAATTTGTCTAGCAGCTGCCCCAGTTCTCCTACCAGCCACAACAACAATATCAGTCGAGTCCTCGTCCTACCAGTAGGGACAACAGTGGAGGCAGCACCAGCAGTAGCCTCAATAGCAGTATTCTCATCCTCCCCCTCACCACTTTTAACATTAGCCTCACTTTTAGTGAGGCAACTCGTCCCTATTCTCATGGGACAGCCTGTGAGAACCCAATCCTTGATGATCTAGCTCGCCTACTCACAGACCAATAGGCATCCTTTAGGCAGGATATGGACGTGTTTCACCAGGAGATGAGGGATAACATTAATGGCAGCGCCTCCATACCCACTTAGATCGAGCCCAACCTGAATAACCTAAAGAGAAAATCTAAGCAGGTACAGTTCACAGAGGCCACCATTCCTAGTGATTTATTGGGTGGCATTGCTTCATACACATTTTATGGTGACTTTGTGTCACTTGGGAGCAGTAGGATGCCAGTTGGCAGTGCCTCTTCTGTGAAACAATACCACAAGGATTCAGGAGCACCAAACAAGGAGGATAGTTGATGCCTCTAATGATGATGATGATGATGACGGTGGTGTGATGCCACCAAGGATGTTGATCTAATCGATGGTACTGAGGCCATCGCTTCTCTAGATGTAGTGTGTGGTAATGATGTCACCAGATTCTCAGATGTTGAGCCAGAGTGCGGTGGCTAATGCTGTAAAGTTCGTCGTTGTAGGTTGTACTGATGCCACCACTTCTATTTCAGCTGTGTTCCCTCCAGTTTTTGTATCTCATGACTATTCGAAAAATACCAAAAATTAATAAAGGAATGGTTTCTTCATCTTCGAATCCATATGTGATGATTGATTATACTTGTATGGATTCCATTCCCTCTTAGCAGAAGAAACCTCTTCCTAGCCCTCTATATTAGGAGGGACCCAGCCATCCCCCTTGCTCAAGCACTCCGCTTTGCAAAGGGGAATAAAAAACAGAATCCAAAAAAAGATGAACAGTTAGAGTTCAACCAGTAGATGATTGATAGATTACATATCCAGCTGACTCTACAAGAGGCACTTGAGCACATCCCTCTCTTCTAGAGGAACTTGAGAGAGAAGACCACTATCCGTAGGAAAGAGGAGGACCATCAGGCAGAAATCTATGTACTGACCCGTGCCACCTACTTTGCTATTCAGAACCAACTGCCAGCCAATAGGCCAGATGCAGAAGCCCCTATGTCAGATGCTACATTCATAAGAAGAAATTGATCGTTCTCTATTAGATAGTGGCTCTTCTATCAACCTCCTTCTGGCTACCTTACTCGACCGATTCGAGTTCGTCCCTCTTCGACAGAGCAGAACAGTACTTCAGTTTGCTGATAGATTTGTCAAGAGGCAAAAGGGTTGTTGAAGGATGTAGTCATCATAATTTAGGGCCTAAAATTCCTCGTGGACTTCGTTGTGTTGGACATGGAGATCCCTGAATTGTGACCAATACCCCCATCATTCTACGACATCCATTCTAGGCCATAGCCAAGGCATTGTCTGACCATGATAGCGAGAAGGTATACTTCGCGTCGAGGGTAAGGGTATACAAATAGAGATGATGGACGAGACTACATCGCGAGATTCATCTTGCTCAGAGTAGTTCAACTATGCAAAGCGGATGATAGAGGCAGAGTGAGACATCCACCAAGAGTATGACTTTGTGATCACTGATGATGAAGTCCATTGGTCTGACCCTGTTTCACGAGCCCTTCTCTCACCTTCAGATGTCACAGCTTCTAGCATAGGAGAGTTCGGAGAGCACACTCTTGGTCGAGAACACTTTTGATGATGACGACCCCATTCAAGACAGCGAAGCAGATTTTATGTCTTGTGATTCTAATTCAGATCCCTCAAATTCAGACATGGACTAGGCAGTGTTATGATGATTTATTACCTTGTCTAATTTCCATAAAGCCAACAGCTAGGGTGGAGACCGTGCCAGCACCTAGCACAGATACACCAGCAGGGTCGTCTTCGCCAATTTATCACGATCAGCGAGAGTTCTCACATTCAAATTTGGTTACCTTCACTCAGACCTTTCAGAGGCCAGATTTGCCAGCTCTCAGTAGTCCTAAACTGAATCCTTTGCCGCAGATACTGAATTATAAATTCCTTGAGATTGAGCATGAGTGTACCAATTATTATCTCAGTGGATTTGATTGGAGAGAAAAGAAACTCATTTGATGGATATTCTTGAAAGGAACCGCAAGGCTATAGGATGGAGAGTAGATGATCTTCAGGGTATAAGTCCGACCCTATGCTCCCACCATATCTATCTCAAGGAGGACGCCAGGCCATCGCGTGAATTCTAGTGACGGTTGAACCCGAATCTTCCAGAGGTGTTTACAATGGAAATAACGAAATGGTAGAGCGCTTATTTTATCTACCCCATATCTAAATTCAAGTGGGTTAGTCCATTACATGTGGTGCCCAAGAAGACAGACCGTACTACAGTTGTGAGCGAGTCTGGAGAGGAGATAGCTACTGGGGTATCCACTTCTTGTAGGGTCTGTGTGGACTACAGACAATTGAATCAGGACACCAAGAAGGATCACTTCCCGCTGCCTTTTATGGATCATATTATAGAGAGACTAGCTGGGAAGATTCACTATTCTTTCCTTGATGGGTACACTAGTTACAATCAGGTGGCCATAGCGCCCAAGTACCAAGACAAAATTACAGTCACCTGTCTGTTAGGACTTATTCTTTCAGACGGATGCCTTTTGGTCTATGTAACAACTTGGCGACATTCCAAAGGTACATGTTGTCCATATTTTTGTACAATGTGGGTGACTGTTTAGAGGTCTTCATGGACGATTTCTCAGTCTATGAAGATGGGTTCCATGCTTGTCTTGACTGCCTAGACCGTGTTTTCAGTGCTGCATAGAGGCCCATCTTGTTTTATCTTGGGAAAAGAGTCACTTCATGGTTGACTCGGGGGACGGTGCTTGGTCATATAATCTCTAATAGGGGTATGGAGATTGATCTGTCCTAGGTGATATCACCAGGAAACTCAATCCACCGTCCAACTTGTGACAGTTGCGATATTTTCTGGGTCATGTCAGTTTCTATGGACATTTTATTCACGACTTCACAGGATTGCTCGATCATTGATTTATATGCTGATGAAAGACACCTAGTTCGTTGTAGAGGATAAGTGTCTTGCATCATTTGAGACTCTCAAGAACCTAGTTGTTGAGGCTCATGTCCTTCAGCCGCCTGATTGATCTCTCCCATTCGAGATCATTATGGATGCCTCCAATTTTGCGGTAGGGGCCATGTTGGGATAGAGGAGGGATGGAGTACCATTTTCCCATTCACTACGCTAGTTGTACATTGGATGCCACACAACGGAACTATACTGTCACGGGAGAAAGAGATGCTAGCCATAGTTTTTGCCTTGGATAAATTCATATCATATAGTCTGGAATCCAAAGTGACTATCTATACAGATCACACCGCCATGAGGTACCTCATGGAAACAGAAGGATGCCAAAGCTCGATTGACCAGATGAATACTTCTACTCCAGGAGTTTGATATTGAGATTAAGGATAAGACTGCGTGAGTGTGGAAGATCATCTCTCCTGTTTGGAAAGTCTTGAGGAATCCGAGCAGATTGATACTATTTCAGAAACCTTCCCATATGAGGTGATCCTTGCTATCGTCTCTCTTTCATGGTACGCCAACATTGTGAACTATCTTGTTGCCAAGAAGAAGTTTAAGAAGGTTGGCCTAGGAAGCGACTTGAGACCTTCCTTACAAAGGCCAAGTCCTACCATTGGGAGGGCCCCATCCTTTTTCATGATGTAGGGGATAGCGTCTGGTGTGGGTGCATTCCTCAGGAGGAGTACCACAACATCCTCATTTACTGCCTCAAGCTTGAGGCAGGAGGACATCATTCTGGGAGGAGAACAACACAGAAAGTGCTCCAATCTGGCCTATGGTGTCCTACCCTCTTCAAGGATTCTGATGAATTCGTGAAGAGGTGTACTAACAGTCAGAGGATGGGAACTTGTGGATAGCGTGGCATGATGTCGATACAGGCCATTTCCTTCTTTGAGGCTTTTGATGCATGGGGCATTGATTTCATGGGTACATTCCCTAAGAGTTAGGGATTTGAATACATTCTATTGGCTATTGATTATGTGATTCGTTGGGTTGAGGCCATACCCACCCAAACCACATATGCTAAGATTGTTTGTAGATTTTTGAGGAAAAATATCATTTCACGGTTCGGGGTGCCTAGATTTTTGATATCTGATGGGGGGTCTCATTTTATCAACGATAAGGTAAAGGCCCTTGCTAAGGAGTTCAGCATAGACCATCGAGTTGCTAATCCATATCATCCTCAGACCTATGGTCTTATTGAAGTATCTAACAGGAAGATCAAGAAGATATTGCACAAGGTAGTCCGCCCAGACCAAGAGGATTGGTCACAGCTTTTGGACTCGATCTTGTGAGCATATCAGACTTCCTTCAAGACTCCGTTGGGGACATCTCCCTTTCATCTCATTTATGGCAAGCCCTGCCAGTTACCTGTTGATATTAAGAATAAGTCACTATGGACTATCACTGAGATATTATTGGATTCATAGAGTATAGAGATACAACCTTTTCAAACAACCTATAATATAAGGAGTTAGTAAAAGAAAGGCATGATTCTCATATCATACATAAACAATTTTATCCAGATCAGAGAGTATGCTTGTTTGATTCTAGGCTTAGAATATTTCCAGGAAAATTCCAGAGTAAGTGGAAAGGACCATACCTGGTCCGAAAGGTGCATGACAATGGTTGTATCGACATATCTAAGATGTCCTTTGGGTCCACCTTTCACGTCAACGGTTAGCACCTGAAGCCATATTTAAATCATGATCTGCTGAATGTTGACGTCGCCCTGATTCATTTTGCATGAGATGTGCTCTTTGACTTACATTAGTTGCATCTCGTGCCTGATTATCATTTTCTTCCACCTTGTATAGATATAGATGTCCATATCATCTCATTCTTTAGTCTAACACCCCATTTGCATCTTCTAATTATGCTATACTAAGGGTGTATTCTACAATAAGTATAGGGGTGACGAATCTGTGATTCATCACTCTAAAAGTTGAAAATAGAGCTTTGTTCCCGAGTAATTAGATGCATATTTCCCCTTATCTTGCAAAATTAGCATTCATGCATGCAATCATAATATCTGCATTTTAGCATTCACATTTTGCATAAAATAAGAAGCCAACATCACTTGTGAATTATTCACCTATTAAAATAACACCTCCCTTATATTATGTACACCTGTAGTTAATAACATATGGAACATAGCCAGAAATCTCCTGTGTAAAATATCCAATAAAGCCCCAGAATCCCTGATCCATAAAAAGCCCATAGCTCCCTCATACAAACTCCAAAATACGTCTACTCACTCTTAGATTAATATACATTAAAATACCTTTAAGATGAGACTGATTTCATCCAATTTTGGAGCTCATACGAAAAAGTTGGGTTTTGGGCCTTTATGTACTCTTTGTATACTATGTATGTGTACACTTGTATTTTTGTATCATCTCCGTGTTTGGTCAACATCAAACTTGTAGATCGCATCAAGATCTACAACTTTCATGTTTTGAGTTTTTCCAAATTCGGCCTCCTTCTCCCTCGACACTCATTTCTTTTCGCAGCCAATCACAGCTGGCCACGCGGCCCACTCCCCTTGCCCTAGCCACCCGGCGCCCATAGCCGTTGGATCTTCATCCCGATCCAACGGCTGTGCCATCTCCATGTGCGCCTTTATCCCCCGCCGTCAGATCACCTCCCATCTCAGATCTGATCCGCCCGTTCGCGCCTCTTCCACAGTGCGCCACGTGGCGCGTCTTGCACTTTCCGATCTCGCCCTCATCTCTTGATCCCTGTCGTTCTTTAGTGCCAGATCCTTAGCCATCCCATCGAACCCCTGGGCCCATCTCCACCGTTCGCCAGCGCCGCTCCCATAACGTGACGTGTGGCGCATTCAGCGCCCTTGATCACCTCGCCTCGGATTTAATCCACTCCGTCCACTCGCGCCTCTCCTTCGACGCGCCACGTGGCGCCATCACGTCCCTTGATCAATACGCCCTTGATCAAATCCAAGCCGCTCCATGGCGATTCGGTCTGCGCCGTTGGATCACAAGATCCAACGGCTAGGACTTCATCTTCCACCTCCGGACACCCTCTCTCCCACGATCTCGACCTTGCACCACACTCTTGCCCTTTCTATTTTCTCCTCCACTCCTACCACCCTCGTCGTCCGCCAACACCACCATGATCATCCCCACTCTTCCCTCATCCTCGTCAACTCCCTCTCTTCCCACGACTTCCACCAGGGACGCCCCACGACGACCACAAACCTTACCTCGCCTCCAGCCCTGCTGTCACCTTCACTCTGTAAAACCTCCACCTCCGGCCACATTCAGGCCCATCCGCCACCCAGAGAGCTTCCCTGAGCTCAAAGCTTTCGTTTGGTGATAGCAAGCGAGTGAATCTTCGAGCGACGAAGGGCTTCTTCTCCGGCGAGATCCACGGCGCCACCACCGTATCGCATCCGCCCTCCGTGTAGCTGTTTGAGCTCGGGACCTTACCGATCCCTCGAGCGACGACCAGGAGCTTCAATCTGAGCTCCGAACCCCAGGTAATCCCCTCCATCCTCTCTGATCTTCGTCTGATTTTTCTTTGGTTTTTCTCCCATTTTATTCGCGCTCCACCTTCATCTTCTCGCTTCGCTTCCACCTCGTCGAGCTCCGTGACGGAGCTCTGACCTTCACGGTACACTTCACACCCTCCAACGAATCACTTCACCTTCCATCAACTCCAGCTCCGCCACCTGGGCGGAGCACCATTGCCGGACCTCCCTTTACCTCGACTAGGCCTCACCGTCCACTTCACACCTCCACCGATGTTCCGCGTGCTTCGGCTATAGACCTAACACCTGTAGGTACCCATCTTGTTCATCGGCCGGAAGACCCGCTGGAGCTCTTATCGAGCTTCATCGCTAGCAAGCTCTGACGCACCTCCTCCGCTCCTAAGACCACCGGACGCCTCACCGCACCACCGCGCATCTTCTGAGATATTTCCGAGCATCCGAAGAGCTTCACCGACACCAGGAGGAATGGGCGGAGCTAAGTTCCCATCATCGGAGCCCCGCCAACTCCTCCGCAGGTGGCAGAGGACCGTTGAGGATGAAGCCACAACCGTCGTTCGATTATCTTGATCGAACGGTCCAACGCCAGCCACGTCGCCCCCCTCCATCGATTTCCAGCAACCGTTGGATCACTCCAGATCCGACGGTTACAGGTTCGCCACGTCTTCATCACCAACAACCGTTGGATCACCTTAGATCCAACCGTCCAGTGTACACCACGCCATCGTGTCCGAGCCTCTTCCCCGACCTCTAGGCTTAGACCACCCGAAGCTTCACCGAGCCTCAGTCGAACCTCTAGAAGCCCCCGAGCCAAGACCCGAGCCACCGACGCCACCCGAACCTAGGTTGTCCCACGTGAGGAGCGCGTGCGACCTGGGTTAATTGCACTCTGACCCTGGGAATTTTATGAAATTGCAAATTGGACCCTGTGAAGTGCCCCCACGTGAGGAGCACGTGTATTACACCGTGGAGAAATTGCATTCCACCTCCTAGCATTCTAGGTAATTGCATTTAAGTCCATGTCAGCATGTTTATTTTTATATAATTTTTATTTCCTATATTGCAATTACCCCCTGTCTTTGCACGCATCCCTAGGTGTCATATTTCATCATTTTTGAATTCCAAAAATTGTATGTTGTAGTGTAACTTGTCCTCTAACTGTTGTGACACTTGTCATATTTTTGTGGTATCAGTAGATTTTTAAATTAATTAATTGATTTATTTTTGTGATATTTTGCCCAGTTGGACCTTTTAATTAATAATTAATTCCCAGTAACTCCAAAAATTCTCAAAAAACCATAGTAGCTCTAGGATAGTTAACTTAACATGGCATAAAAATTTCATCTCATTTGCAAACATATCGAGGCCTAAATAAATTAATTGGTGATTTCCTTAGTTTATTTCGAATAGGTCCATTTCACACTAAGATTTGACAATTTTCCTAGATTCCTCATCATTATATCTATCTACGATAATTTTATTTCCTGAAAATATTGTGATTTGATATTTACCAAAATTAAATTAGTGAAAATCACCCTGCTTTCTTGTTTAATTCATAGTAAACTCATTTAGTGTCGAAAAATTCCAAAAACATTACGGTAGTCTATATTCAATATATTTCATCATCTGGCCAATTTTCATAATTTTTGGACTTCATTTGATACCTTAACTGATTTAACTTTAAATTAGCCTGATTTTTGCATGTGTCTTGCATAAAAAAAACCGAAAAAGACCAAAAATATCTCCTCTGAAAATCAAACCTTAGAAATTTGCTTCGAATCTACCTAAGGAGACAACTGCCTCCCTGAGTTCGACCTTAGACTTTACCAAGTAAAAAAATTGTCACTCAAAATTGACTTGATTAAATTAAAAGTGGTTTTTGATATTCGCTCTCGTTATCCGACTGCAACGAACATTGACAAATAATTTGGACATTAATTTGCCTAAATTAACAAGGGTAGTGGGAGCGGTTATCAAAATGGCGCCGTTGCAGGGGAGGCACGGCTTAGGTTAATTTGAAGTGAAATTTTGATTGTTTGATTTTCAATCCCCGGGTAGTCTAACCCCTGGTTTTCCTTGTGAATATTTCTTTGTCTTTTAAATTTTTGCATTTGTGTGTCATTCTCTATCTGACCTCAACTTGTTTTTGTGTGAGGGACGCCGGAGTTGAAGACGCTTCGAGGAACTTGCATTTTAATTCTTTGAGTGATTTGAGAGAACTTGTACTTTTATTTATTTCCACATTTTTTCACACCATTTCTAGCGGTTCCCGTTTGGGTTCTCGCGTGTGTAAAAATGGTTTGCTTGTGCTCGTAATTGTTAGAACCACACAAATCACTTAAAAGACGCACCTAGACCGCGGATCTAGTCAAATTGAACTTGTTCTTCACTCGCTAATAAAACTGCTTGTCTAGGAGCGGATTTTGTCGTCTGCATTTGCATGTAGTGTAAAATTTCAATACTGCTTTGCATCTTGCATACAAGCGAAGGGATCATTATAAGTCTTCTCAACTCAGCATACACATCATCGTTTTCCGTGCATCGGCTTTTCTCGATTTCCCCTTCTGTTTTTCAAACATAAATTAAAAGGAAATTGGGACTGGACGTTATGCGTGCTGTGTGGTTGGACTAACAAGTGAGAACTTAACTTAAAACAGGGACTGCTAACGGTATTGACAAAAAAATCGATAAAATTGAAAAATTGTCTGCGGGAGACATATCCCCGACATTGTTTTCAGGCTGAGTGAGGGTACTGGAGTGTGTGTGAACACCTTAATGCAGAGCCCAAATCCTCTCCTTCCATATCATGGGCCAACTGATCCTAGCAAATATCACGAGTTGGATACTTTTAGATTCAGTGACTAGTACCAAGTAGCCTCCGCCTGTTCGCGGGTAGATAGGGGCGAACCAGCGGTACTTCATGACAAGGCCTAGCTTTGTCAGCCTCCGCCTGCTTGCAGGTAGATATAGGCACGGTCTTTGAGTCCCCAACTCCGGATAGGAGCGAAGAAAGGGAGGACCGGCGGTATCTTAGGCGACAGGTTAAACAGGGAAGACGCATCCGGCTCTGAGCCGACATCCCTCTAGGCCGCATAACTCCTTGCTATCTTGCTTGAAAAATCATACTTAAAATTGACAAGATAAATTGGACTCAGTTTTGAGTCCTCCACTACGTTGAGTGTGAATCCAGGGTCTTGGATTGAATTGTTGGTTTCAGGTAGGAGTCAGATTCTATCTTCACTTAGATCTCCCATTTCTTCTCGCCAAATCAAGATGAGTGACTGGGGGGATATCGACTCTTTATTCACCAATCTCTCTTTAAGCCCCCACGAAACTCCTCTTCATCGGCCCAAGCGCACCTTAGACCACCCAGGACTCATGACCCTCTTAAGTCATGGTTCCCTCACACCAAGGGTAGTTACTCTCAAACCAACCCTTTCCTCTCCTCTGAGCTTACCGAGGAAGACCATCGCTGCGGTAAGAATCCCTTCCTTGATTTGTCCTCTGACATAAACCTTGTTTGATACCCATGACTAGAGGACAAGATGCCGCCTAAGCAGCCACCAGACGAGGAACAGTTGCGGTAAATTCTTAATCGTCTCGCCACAGCCGAACAACAAAATGCAGATCTCACAGCTAGAATGTGACAAATCGTTGCGGCAGGAGGCATTGACCGACCAATGGTTGATGCCTACAACCCAGCAGAGAATGAGATACAAAGTTGGTTGGAACTAACGGTTCCCGCCGAAGCATTTGAGCTTAAACCCCACTTCCTTAGTCTGCTATCGAAGTTCAACGGAAATGCCCATGAAGAACCATATACCTTCCTCCGAGACTTCAAGCTGGTTTGCAACAACCTTAGCCATCCTAGGGTTGGGCAGGATTACATTAGACTGAAGGCTACCCCATTTGCCTTAGGAGATAAGGCAGCACATTGGCTGAAGAACCTAGGGGTGATATGTACAACCTGGATGCAGTTCAAGGACTTATTTCTGAAGAAGTTCTACCCAATCAATAGGACTAACCAAATGAGAACAAAGATTGCCAGTTTTTCCCAGGGACCCGGTGAACCATTCCATGATGCCTGTGATAGGTTTAATGACCTAGTTCAAAAATGCCCTTGTCACGGCATTTCTAAGGCAATCTTAGTCCATACCTTGTTCTGTGGCCTGACCCCGGAGATGTAGGGGTTAGTAAGTGCCACCTGTGGAGGAAGCTATCTGAATAAAAATGAGAATGCTGTATGGAAGATACTGGAGCAGATGGCAGAAACTGGCAGGTCGCAGGCCACCAGGGGTTATCAGTTGTCTCCCTCAATCTTATCCAATGAGACAACCCGAGGACTGTAGCAGATCTGACAGAGGACCTCATTCCCAGCATGGGGATGATTGTTGACAAGCTAACCATGCTCGAGCAGATCCACAAGAGAGTCGTGGACCTTGAATCTCTTTCACGTCTACCGAAGCAAGTGGAGGAACTTTCTGAGAAGGTAGCTAAGATAAAGCTACCTACCCCTTCTGCACCACCTGTACCTGTACATCGAGTCCATCTTGTACAGGAATAGGCACCGGGGCCTCAGAGTGGCTGGGATCAGACTTACATCCAGCAGGACCAGCATGCACCCCCACAAGTGGAGACTGGATACGAGGAGTCGCCGCAGGTGTACGAGGTCAACGGGATTTGGTATACCCGTGACCCCATCGTCAGACAGGCAGAGATGGGGAATGGTCAGCCTCACTGACCATCCCCAGCCTACCAAGAAACCAGGTCCATTCCTGCACCGCGCTTTGTTCAGTGCAGGCCCGAACATGGATACCAGCCTCAGCAGCCCTAGCAGCAGTATCGCGCATTCCAGCAGGGTCCATCCCAGCAGCATCAACAGTATCGGCATGGCCAGCAGGGCCAGTACAGAACCTCGTCTACAAATCAGCATCACCAGCCAGCTCAGCCCATTGAATTGGAGTCCCTCACCTTGGCGATCCAGACCCTGTCTAATATGGTCCAACAGATCCAGAATGACTATCTGGATATGAGAACTGATCTGAATCGTGTTTCTCGTACCCAAGACCAACAAATGGAGCCAAAGACCCCGATTCCCGCCCAGGTTCAGACCAACCCAAACAGCTTAAATCAAGGCCAAAACCGACCCCGTGATCAGGTATACTATTCAGATAAGTCTTTATCTGAACATGAGACCCTTTCGTATGATAATGTAAATAATATGTCCCTCAGGAGTGGAAGGACCGTGATCGTACCTGATCGGGCACGAGCACCGAAGGAAGGAGCCGCCAAGTCTCTACCTGAGGAGAACTTGGAGGAAGAAGAGGAGCAGCACCACCATCACCACCACCGGCAGAAGAAGAGGACTTCTGGGTCCTCGAAGCAGCAAGCCCACATCATTAGTGAGTCTGACGAAACTGATGAAGAGCCCACACCTCCATCTGAGGAGGACCGTCCAGAAGAAGCAGAAGACGCATCACTGGTTTCGCCTCAGCATGTTTCTTTTAGTCTGAGTCAGAGTTCGAGTCTGTTTCAGAGTCCTAGTCGTGTACATAACTCAGTTCCAGCTTTCAATGAAAAGATTTCAGTTTCAGAACATGAGTTAGAGTCAATAATCCCTTTCCCCCGAGCTCTTACGGGTGGAAAGAAGAAAATCAAAAAAATCCAAAAAGATGACCCTGAAATGGCTGAATTCTGCAACAAATATATCAAGGTCACAATCCCCTTTGACAAGTATGTAGAAATGACTCCTGCATTTCAGAAATACCTTAAGGTGAGATGCACACCTACTTGGGTTAGCTGGAATACCAAAAGTCGTGTTGAGAAACACGTTCTGTCAGTAGCCACGACTTGTGCAATAAAGAACTCGTTTCCAAGGAAACGAAGAGACATAGGTGCACACTATGTAGTGAGTCATGTTGATGACATCGCGTTTGCACGCACTCTCCTAGATAACGGCTCCTCAATTAACCTAATGCCTACAGCTCTCTATGAGCGGCTGAGTCTCGGACCTCTTAGGAAATCTAGAGCCCTCCTGTAGTTCGCTGATAAATCAGCCAAGAGGTCCCAAGGAGAATTGAGGAATGTTGTTATCAAAGTCGAGGGGCAAGAATACATGGTGGACTTCACTATCCTAGATATGGAAACCCCTCGTAATTGGAGAGGCTCCCAGATCATCTTAGGCAGGCCCTTCCTCAGGATAGTGGGGGCCTTGTTTGATTACAAGATCGGGAAGATCCAGTTCCAAACTCCATGCGGAGATGAGGAACTTGAGATGAAGCAGACCAGATGGCAGAGACCGGATTCCGAATCCAGCTCCGAGTACTCTTCGTCCGAAGCAGACTACGATTATGTAGACATAGTTGGGCCATGGAGACAGAACCCAGCCAGTATAGATGCGTCCCTCCATTCCGGAGATGATCCAGTGCATAAGTCAGTTTGCGAGATCCTCAGAAACGAGTACAGCCTAGAACATGCATCCCCCTACATCTTCGATGACTTAGAAGCCCATCTAGGCTTGTTA
Source organism: Ottelia alismoides (assembly GCA_037367405.1). Taxonomy (NCBI): domain Eukaryota; kingdom Viridiplantae; phylum Streptophyta; class Magnoliopsida; order Alismatales; family Hydrocharitaceae; genus Ottelia; species Ottelia alismoides. The sequence goes on from JAZKJV010011424.1 coordinate 690,062, forward strand.
GTCCTTCCCTCTTTAGGACAATCAGAAGATGAGGATGACGAGTTGGACGTGGCTTTCGTCGATTTCATGGAGACCTTTGACGATCCGACTCCAGAGCTGAATAATGTGGTGGCAGCTATTATAGAGAAAGATCCAGCCACTTCCAACACTCAGCCAGATTCGATTGAGCCAGATTTCCTACATGATCACACCGTACATGAGCTCAAACCTTTACCCACAACTCTAACATACGCCTTCCTTGGGGGTCAGCACAAGAAATATCCGGTCATCATCAGTTCGCGATTAACCGAGGAGCAGGAATCTCGCTTGCTAGAGATCCTGGAGAAAAACCAAGGCGAATGGCTGGAGCATTTCCGATCTACACGGGATAAATCCCGCTCTTTGTTCGCACCATATCTACTTGGAGAATGAAGCCAAACCCTCTCATAAATTCCAACGTCGTTTGAATCCAAATTTACGAGAGGTAGTGAAGAAGGAGATAGAGAAATGGTGCAACGCGGGTTTTATTTATCCCATCTCCGACTCGAAATGGGTGGCCCCGATACATGTGGTCCCGAAGAAGTCGGGAATTCAGACGACCACCAATGAGGACGGAGAGGAGATCGTGACGCGAGTGCCCACGTTGTGGCGCATTTGTGTGGATTACAGACGCTTGAATGCCGCAACGAAGAAGGATCATTTCCCCCTACCATTCATTGATCAGATCCTAGAGAGATTAGCGGGGAAAGAATTCTTCTGCTTCTTGGATAGGTTCTCGGGCTACAATCAAGTAGCCATAGCTCCGGAGGACTAGGAGAAGACCACATTCACATGCCCCTTTTGTATCTATGCTTTCAGGCGCATGCCCTTTGGGTTATGCAATGCTCCGTGTACTTTTGAAAGGTGCATGATTGCTTTATTCGCCGAAATGGTCGGTGAATTCCCGGAAGTCTTCATGGACGACTTCTCAGTCCACGGCGATTCCTTCGACTCATGTCTTAGGAATCTGGATTGAGTCCTCAAAAGATGTTGTGAGGTTAATCTGGCGCTCTCCTGGGAGAAAAGTCACTTCATGGTGATGGAGGGCATTGTGTTGGGGCATGTCATCTCCAAGAGAGGAATGGAAGTTGACCCTGCCAAGGTGGATGTGATCACACGACTTCAGCCACCAACCAACGTCAAGCAGTTGCGGTCGTTCCTCGGGCATGTTGGATTTTATCGGAGATTCATTAAGGATTTTTCTATGAATGCCCAACCGCTAACTGAGCTTTTAGGCAAAGATATGGAGTTTGTTGTTGATCAGAAATGTCTTGAAGCCTTTAAGCTATTACAAGGAATGATAATGGACGCACCTATCCAACAAGCCCCAGATTGGTCTCTACCTTTTGAGATCATGACAGACGCATCAGATTTCGTTGTTGGGGCAGTGCTAGGACAGAGGAGAGATGGCGTCCCGTTTGCAATTCACTACGCAAGCAAAGTGCTTGATACCGCTCAACGTAACTATACAATTACGGAAAAGGAAATGCTTGCGGTAGTGTTTGCCTTGGACATGTTCAGATCTCACTTGATTGGATCCAAGTTAATTGTGTTCACTGACCACACAACTCTACGGTACTTGATGGAGAAGAAGGATGCAAAGGCGTGTCTTCTTTGGTGGATTTTACTTATCCAGGAATTTGATTTGGATATTCGTGATAAAACTGGAAAGAAGAATGTAGTAGCCGATCATCTTTCTCGTCTTGAAGATCTTAATACTTCTGAGGATTCACCAATTCAAGACTCCTTCCCTGACGAGTCAATTTTTGTTGTCAACTCACTCCCATGGTATGCCAACATCGTGAACTATCTTGTCTCCAAGAAGGTTCCCGAGGGTTGGCCCAAGAGCCACATCGACTGACTTAAGTCGGATGCGAGACACTACCATTGGGAGGATCCGATCATTTTCTTTGAAGGATCGAATTGCGTCTGGAGACGGTGTATTCCTCAGGAGGAATACCAGAGTGTCCTTTCTTTATGCCACAGCATGGAGGCAGGAGGACATCACTCCGGGAAGAGGATCGCATGGAAGGTACTTCAATGTGGTTTTTACTGGCCGACTCTGTTTCGCGATGCCATCACCTTTGCGAAGTCCTGCCCAGTATGTCAGAGAATGCGAGGAACCGTTGGTCCCAAGGATGAGATGACAATGCAGCCTGTCATCATTTGTGATGTCTTTGATGCCTGGGGCATCGACTTTATGGGCCCATTCCCTGTTAGAAATGGGTTTGAGTACATCCTTCTTGCGGTAGATTATCTATCCAGGTGGGTGGAAGCTATCCCAACCCGAGCCGCAGACAGCAGAACTGTCTGTAAATTCATAAGAGATCATATCATTTCTAGGTTCGGGATTCCCAAAATGATGATATCAGATGGGGGTAGCCACTTTGTGAACCGGGAGATGAAGAAACTCCTGAAGGACTAAGACATCGAACACCATGTCGCTAGCGCTTACCACCCACAGACTAATGGTATGGCTAAGGTGTCGAATCGGGAGGTGAAGACCATATTGCAAAAGCTTGTCCGCCCAGACAGAAAGGACTATTCTCAGATCTTGGATCAGGTCTTATGGGCGTATAGGATAGCTTACAAGACACCGTTAGGAATCTCCCCTTTCCGAATGGTATTCCAAAAGCCGTGCCATTTGCCCGCAGAACTAATGCATAAATCAGAATGGGCAATTAAGAAGGTTAATTGGAACATGCATCTTGGGCAGAAGTAGAGAGATATGAATCTGAATGAGTTTGTGGAAGTCAGAAACCGTGCATATGACAACAGTTTGGTGTACAAGGACAAGGTGAAGCATTGGCATGATAGATATATCAGACGAAAGACCTTTGTTCCTAGACAGAAGGTATGGTTGTTTAATGCAAGGCTGAAGACCTTCCAAGGCAAGTTGAAATCCAAGTGGATGGGCCCATTCATTGTCCGACCGGTGCATGATAGTGGATGTGTCGAGATCTCAGATCTCGCAGATGACGCACCGACATCCCTTGTGAATGGACAACTGCTAAAACACTTCGTCGAATCCAATAAGAAATTAGTCCATGTTGAGGAGATTGTATTCCTGCGCGAGACAGATTCAGCAAATATACCTCGAGCCGCATATGAGACCTTCCAACAGTGAGCTCCAGCCATCCACAGCATCTCGAAAGATTCAGACCGACTCACTTGTATATACCATCATTTCTGTACATTCTATCCTTACTCCTCTCATGACTCTAGTAACTCCTTTTATAATTTTAGCTCTCCTACGCTTAGCCCGAGCTATGTCTTTTTCGTTGCTTTTCATGCTCTGAGGACATAGCATACGCAAAGTATAGGGGGGCGTGTATATATTACATATGTGTATATATTACATATATACTTTACCCATACCTTGTATTTTCACGTATTTTTCGCGTATTTTTGTATATATTATGCAATAATTACGGGGGGTAAAATATGAGAAAATTTTTTGTAAAATACTTGTATTATAGGAGGTATACCAGAGAGTGAAAAAAAATATGTGTTGAAAATAAGGCTTCTTATTTACTCTTGCATATCATCTCTGCATCTGAAAAGAAAAGAAAAAGAGTCTTGCATTTACATTCATCTACATAGCATGACATCTGCATCTCATCTGCGTAGCTTGCATATGCAAGGTGAAAAGTTAGTGGGTTCTGAACCAAGTTATGAGTAGATATTGAGGATGGACTAGATTTGACCTTAATCCACCTAATTTCATAGGAACCTTATAGGAACTGGAGTTAAGATTTCTCGGGTCAAGTGATTTAATTCTTTGAGTCCGCAAGTCTATGTTCACATGTCATCTTGATTAGTCTAAGTAGAATATCTCGTGCACACGCATGATTCTTTTAGACAGTGACCTAACTTGGACAAAGCACAATGCACATAGCTCTTCATTGATGGGGTGGTGAGGAAGTAGAATCCTTTAGCTTGGAGTAGCACACGGGTGGAAACATCTGTCCTCCTCTAGGGAGGGTAGTGCATCTCAACCTAGTCTGGTGGTGTTGAAGTCTAAGGACAGGAGCTGTGGGTTGCAATAATGCTTCAAAAGAGGGATAGTCTACTGGCTCAAGAGGAAAAACTCCTGATGTACATGATGCACCTTGTATGTTGAAAAAATGCAAAAACTCCAAAAAATTCAGACAGGTCCAAGTGAAAATAAAATACATGTCGGAGTCTGTATATTAGCAAAGAAAGGCAGCTGGATGACTTGGCTACACTGATCAGGCATCCCGGGATAGGTAGCTACACTGGCTACCGTCCATTCTTTTCTCTACCCCCTCCTCTTGAGCTGGTCGCACTTGAACTTAGAAGGGAATACCTCGCTCCTCGATGAAAGAGTTACTGGACCGGGTTATTGAGTTACCTTGTTATAGGAGGCTGGTTCCGAATCATTTCTGATGTGGAGAGCTATATCTCACTTACACAGTACAAGTAAGAATCATAGTCATCAGAAATTTGCATTTGAGGATTTGTTCTGACCTGACTATCGATGAATAGAAGACTTGTGAAACTTGAAGTTTGTTAGGTCTTAAGTTCAGGTCCCAATAAGGTTTCGCCACACAATTAATTCAAAGGTCGAGTCAAGATCCATTTTCAACTTTTGTTCATGACGTGGTATGGAACCCAAAATCATTTCACTCTTGCATTTCATTTAGTTGCTCAGGGACGAGCAAGGTTTAAGTATAGGGGGTTGATGAATCTGTGATTCATCACTCTAAAAGTTGAAAATAGAGCTTTGTTCCCGAGTAATTAGATACATATTTCCCCTTATCTTGCATAATTAGCATTCATGCATGCAAGCATAATATCTGCATTTTAGCATTCAAATTTTGCATTAAATAAGAAGCTAAGATCACTTGTGAATTATTCACCTATTAAAATAACACCTCCCTTATATTATGTACACCTGTAGTTAATAATATAAGGATGATAGCGAAAAATCTCCCGTGTAAAATATCCAATAAAGCCCCAGAATCCCTGATCCATAAAAAGCCCATAGCTCCCTCATACAAACTCCAAAATAGGTCTACTCACTCTTAGATTAATAAACATTAAAAGACCTTTAAAATGAGACTTATTTCATCCAATTTGGAGCTCATATGAAAAAGTTGGGTTTTTGGGCCTCTATGTACTCTTTGTATATTATGTATGTGTACACTTGTATTTTTGCATCATATTTGACCTCATCTCCGTCTTTGATCAACATGAAACTTGTAGACCTCATTAAGATCTACAACTTTCATGTTTTGAGTTTCTCCAAATTCGGCCTCCTTCTCCCTCAACACTCATTTATTTTGCAGCCAATCACAGCTGGCCACGTGGCGCCCTCTGGTTGCGCCACGCGGCCCGTTCCCCTTGCCCAAGCCGCCCGCACCCACAGTCGTTGGATCTTCATCCCGATCCAACGGCTGTGCCATCTCCACGTGCGCCTTTATCCCCCGCCGTCAGATCACCTCCCATCTCAGATCTGATCTGCCCGTTCGTGCCTCTTCCACAGTGCGCCACATGGCACGTCTTGCGCCTTCTGATCTCGCCCTCATCTCTTGATCCCTGCCATTCTTTAGCGCCAGATCCTTAGCCATCTGATCGAACCCATGGGCCCATCTCCACCGTTCGCCAGTGCCGCTCCCATAACGCGACGCATGGCGCATTCAGCGCCCTTGATCACCTCGCCTCGGATTTAATCCACTCCGTCCACTCGCGCCTCGCCTTTGACGCGCCACGTGGCGCCATCACGTCCCTTGATCAATACGCCATTGATCAAATCCAAGTCGCTCCATGGCGCTTCGATCTGGGCCGTTGGATCACAAGATCCAACGGCCAGGACTTTGTCTTCCACCTCCGGACGCCCTCTCTCCCACGATCTCAACCTTGCGCACACTCTCGCCCTTTCTATTTTCACCTCCACTCCTGCCACCCTCACCGTCCGCCAACACCACCAGATCATCCCCACTCTTCCATCATCCTCGTCAACTCCCTCTCTTCGCACGACTTCCACCACAGACGCCCCATGATGACCACAAACCTCACCTCGCCTCCAGCCCTGCTGTCACCTTCACTCTATAAAACCTCAACCTCCGGCCACATTCAGGCCCATCCGCCACCCCAGAGAGCTTCCCTGAGCTCAGAACTTTCGTTTGGTGAAAGCAAGCGAGTGAATCTTCAAGCGACGAAGGTCTTCTTCTCCGGCGAGATCCACGGCGCCACCGCCGTGTCGCAGCCGCCCTCCGCGTAGCTGCTTGAGCTCGGGACCTTACCGATCCCTCGAGCGATGACCTAGAGCTTCAATATGAGCTCCAAACCCCAGGTAAAAACCTCCATCCTCTCTGATCATCGTCTTATTTTTCTTTGGTTTTTCTCCCATTTCATTCGCGCTCCACCTTCATCTTCTCGCTTCGCTTCCACCTTGCCGAGCTCCGCGACGGAGCTGTAACCTTTGCGGTACACTTCACACCCTCCAACGAATCACTTCACCTTCCATCAGCTCCAGCTCTGCCACCTGGGCGGAGCACCATTGCCGGACCTCACTTCACCTCGACTAGGCCTCATCGTCCACTTCACACCTCCACCGATGTTCCGCGTGCTTCGGCTATAGACCTAACACCTGCAGGCACCCATCTTGTTCATTGGCCGGAAGACCCGTCGGAGCTCTTATCGAGCTTCATTGCCAGCAAGCTCTGACACGCCTCCTCCGCTTCTAAGACCACCGGACGCCTCGTCGCACCACCGCACATCTTCTGAGATATCTTCGAGCATCCGAAGAGCTTCACCGACACCAGGAGGATCGGGCGGAGCTAATCTCCCATCGCCGGAGCCCCGCCAACTCCTCCGTAGGCTGCGGAGGACCGTTGAGGACGAAGCCCCAGCCGTCGTTCGATCATCTTGATCGAACGGTCCAATGCCAACCACGTCGCCCCCCTTCATCGATTTCCAGCAACCGTTGGATCACTCCAGATCCGACGGTTACAGGTTCGTCACGTCTTCATCACCAGCAATCGTTGGATCACCTTAGATCCAACCGTCCAGTGTACGCCACGCCAACGACTCCGAGCCTCTTCCCTGACCTCTAGGCTCGGATCACCCGAAGCTTCACCGAGCCTCAACCGAACCTCCAGAAGCCCCCAGCCATGACCCGAGCCACCAACGCCACCCGAACCTAGGTCGTCCCACGTGAGGAGCACGTGCGACCTGGGTTAATTGCACTCTGGCCCTGGGAACTTTATGAAAGTGTAAATTGGTCCCTATGAAGCGTCCCCACGTGAGGAGCACGTGTAACCGTAGAGAAATTGAATTCCACCCCCCAACATTCTAGGTAATTACATTTAAGTCCCTGTCAGCATGTTTATTTTTATGTAATTTTTATTTCCTATATTACAATTACACCCCTGTCTTTGCACGCATCCCTAGGTGTCATATTTCATCATTTTTGAATTCCAAAAATTTCATGTTGTAGTGTAACTTGTCCTCTATCTGTTGTGACGCTTGTCATATTTTTGTGGTATCAGTAGATTTTTAAATTAATTAATTGGTTTATTTCTGTGATATTTTGCCCAGTTGGACCTTTTAATTAATAATTAATTCCCTGCAACTCCAAAAATTCTCAAAAAATCATAGTAGCTCTAGGATAGTTTACTTAACATGGAATAAACATTTCATCTCATTTGCACACATATCGAGGCTAAATAAATTAATTGGTGATTTCCTTAGTTTATTTTTAATAGGTCCATTTCACATTAAAAGTAAGGTTTGACAATTTTCTTAGATTCCTCATCATTATATCTATCTAGGATAATTTTATTTCCTGAAAATATTGTGATTTGATATTTATCAAAATTAAATTAGTGAAAATCACCCTACTTTCTTGTTTAATTCACAGTAAACTCATTTAGTGTCGAAAAATTCCAAAAAAAATAGGGTTGTCTATATTCACCATATTTCATCTTCTAGCCAATTTTCATAATTTTTGAACTTTATTTGATACCTTAACTTATTTAACTTTAAATTGGCCTGATCTTTGCATGTGTCTTGCATAAAAAAACCGAAAAAGACCAAAAATGTCTCCTCTGAAAGTCAAACCTTAGAAATTTGCTTCAAATCTACCTAAGGAGACAGCTGCCTCCCTGAGTTCGACCTAAGACTTCACTAAGTAAAACAATTACCACTCGAATTTGACTTAATTAAATTAAAAGTGGTTTTTGATAATCGCTCTCGTTATCCGACTGCAACGAACATTGACAAATAATTTGGACATTAATTTACTTAAATTAACAAGGGTAGTGGGAGCGGTTATCAAGGGGGTGTCAGATTGATTTAATATTCTTCTGATTCTTTTTACAGCTGTTTTGTTTCCTATATTTAGGGATATTTTACCCTGAGTATCGGGGAGGTAGACCATGTACATTCTAACCCTCAGTTTTCCCCCTATGTACATTCTTCTATACTTAGGATTACTTGATCCTAAGTATAGGGGGATCATCAATTCCTATTCATTCTAATCTTTTATTCGTCATTGTAGTATTGATTTTTCTTTTCACTTCCCTATATTAAGCATGATTTATGTCTTCTTCATCGCTCTTTTATCACTCTGAGGACATCATTCGAGCTAAGTATAGGGGGGTGTCATATATATTACATATATACTTTAGCCATAACTCATACTTTGCGTGAGTGTGTCTATAAATAAAATTGCTAAAAACGACAACCTAAAAATCACAAAAAATTCAAAAACTTTTCTTGTACATAAAATTCTTTTCTGCACGGACATACGTAGTTATAAAATTATTTTTATACAAATGTTTGTAAAAATATTTTTCTTGCTAAAGTGTTTGTAAAATATTTTGGTATCAAAACTATGTATATAGTGCAAAATTTTTGTAAAATGTTTGAAAAATAAAAGTTTGCAAAAAAACCCTTGTGTAAATGTTTGTAAATAGTTTGCAAAACTTATGCATTCATGCATGCATGCAAACATTTTCAAAATTTTTGCACATTTTCAAAAACTTTGCATATAAAGAATTTTTGTATAAAGGTGTACATTCTTTTGAATAAAAGTTGACATTTAAACTATTATGGAATTAATTTGGAAAATGGAGCTTGGTTAAGATCTTAATCCACCTAATTCTCAAAGTAACCTAATAGGATTTAGGATTAAGACCTTTCATGTCCATTAGTGACTTAATTCTTTGAGTCCACTAGGTTATGTTCACATGTCATCTTGATGAGCCTAAGTAGAACACTTAACAACGCAAGCATGACTCTCACAGATAATGGATTTACTTGCACCAACACCTTACACATAGCTCTCTACAGATGAGGTGATGAGGAGGCAGTTTCCTTTGGCTTGGGGTAGCATACGAGGGTTGTACTTCTAGGCGGAACCTCGCATCTTCCTTTAGAGAGGGAAATGCGCCTCAACTTGCTCTGGCGGTGTTGAGGTCTAAAGACAGGAGTTGTGGGTTGCAATAATGATTCAAAAGCGGGATAGTCTACTGGATCTAGAAGAGAAAGTTCTTATGTATATATGTTGCACCATGTAGATATGTTGTACATATGCACATCAAAAAAATGTGTAAAAGAAAAACTCTAAAAAAGTGGACAGGCCTGACTGAAAATAAAATGCAAGTGGAGTGTATATAGTCAAATAATGCAAAGCTTATGTCACACCTTCTCATCTCATGAAGCTTGCAGCGCGACACTTAGCTACACTTATTGCTCTCCCAAGGATACGTGGCTACAATGGCCATAGTCCATTCTTTTCTTTCCCCCTCTTCTTGATCCGGTTGTGCTTGAACTTAGAAGGGAATATCCCGCTCCTCAAGGAAAGAGCTTCTAGACTGAGGAATTAGAGTTACCTTGTTAAAGGGGGTTGTTGCCTTGTCATTTCTGAGGTTTGAGATACATATCACTTATAAAGTACAATAAAAGATTCATGGTCATTAGAGTTTGTGTATGTCAACTTGTTCTGATCTGGATTATTAAGGATTCTTGACCATAGAATGGTGGAACTTAGAGGCTGTTAAGTCTTGACCCTAGATCTCTATAAGGTTCCGACAAACTAACAATCCAAAGGTCTGACTGATCTCCATAATTCAATTAATGAAGACAAGTTAAATAATCAGCCTTGATTCTCCTTCTTTTTCTTTACTTCTTTCTTTTTCACTTTGTTCTCAAACAAGTGTTTGTTAAGGGACTAGCAAAGGTAAAGTATAGGGGGTGATGAACCCCTGATTCTCACTATTTATTCTTTTATTTGAGCTATTTATCTTGTCAAATCATCATGTAAATAGGTGTAAATATAATAAGTTGGCATTATGCATGCATGTGTTAACATTATATAATTAGAATATATTTGTGCAAAAATAAAATAAAAAGGAAATAAAAAGGAAGGAGGTATATAGAATAAATATCGAGTGACCCGAGCCCAAGAGAAGGCCAAGCATTGACATGGTAGCCAAAGCAAATAAGTAGAGAGATATAGGGCTTACTCTATGTTGTACATATCACTTATATATGTAAATAATTATTTTTGATAAAATAAAAAATAAATATTCTCTCTACCTCTTTGTATGTAGTCCTAAAAATAAAACAAAAATAAAATAAAAATCAGAAAAAATAAAATATCAGAAAAATAAAATAAAAATAAAATTGTCACTCACTTATACAAAATACATGTACATAGGTCACATTCCCTATTTATTCTATACTTGTAAATAGATCATAAAAATAAAATAAAAATTGTTTTATACTCATAAAATTATGTTGTAAATAAATAAAATATAAAAATAGGGTATTTATATAAAAAATAACAAAATTAAATAATTGCTCAAAATACATATGTATATTATACATGTTTATAACACTATATATTTTATATAGACTAATTTATTTTTCATAAAATAATTAAAAATCATAAAAAATTGCTTAAAAATAATAAGAATTTTTCATTCTATTCGTTTTTAAATTTAAATTCATTTATTATTTTTAATTTAATTATCTTTATTTTTCTTAGTTATTTTATCTTGTAGTCTATTATGTTCGTTTCCGGCGCCCCCTCTGATTGAGCCACGTTGGATCGTTGAGCCTGGTGAACTGGTCCCCTTGGACCCTTTTTCTGCGTCCAGTCGGGATTTTGGCCGAAATTCTCCAATTTTTCTAGACTCGTCCCGATCTCCTCTTTGCCCAAATTTTTGCTCCGGATTGAGGGTGTGTATCCCTTACCCTCGCCCAATGATCTCTTCCTCGATCCACACCTCAATTTGTGGGTGTTGAACGAGATTTTCCCAGGTCTAGAGTAATCCACACAAGGCGGGATCACAATGTCGTTGAGGCGACCCGCGAGAAATCCTAATTCAAATAACAATTACCCCACAACAATCAAATAAGGAAATCAAAGTGAATGTACGGAGTTAAAATTTATTATAACTCTACAACAAAGATGTGTATAGGTGCAAGTATGTGTAGAGGTTGAACACAGGGAGCAAGCAGGATAGAACGGAGCAAAATGCACAAGTGTATGAATGTGATCAAATGTCTATTTAAGCTATTTTTCATGGGTTTTTTAATTTTATATATTTTTTATTTAATTTTTTATTTTATAATTTTGTATTTTGATTTTTAATTTTCTGATTTTATGTTTTCTTTTTTCTATTTTATAATTTTTTAATATTTTTTCAATAATATAATATACACAATATAAGAAATGAGATGATAAAGGATTTATAAAAATGAGTAAAAATGCTCAAAAATCATAAAATAAATTGTTTTTGGTTTTTTTATATTCTTCTACTATTTTTTTATTTTTGGGGATTTTTCAGAATATTTTTGGTAATTTTAAAAGTGGAAAATACAAGAAAACAGTGAAATAACTGTTGGCCGATATAAAATGGGAATGAAAAAATAGCAAATAGTATCAAAAATTTCCCAAATTAATTTTAAATTAAAGATAACAAAACAAAGAAAATTCAGGAAAAAAACACAATTTTTGGATTTTTTTTATGAATTTTATAAATTTTTATGAAGTTTTTAGCGTTTTTTATATTTTTAGTAGTTTTCTTTTATACTTTTTAGTGATTTTTGGTCTAAAATTAAAAACACACTAAAATATGCAAAATATATTTTTTTGGGAATTTTCTGAGGTGTTTTTATAATTTTTATGTATTTTCTAATGCAAATAGTGCTGAAAAATGCATGTTTTTGAATTTTATAAATAATAAAATGTAATAAATGCAAAATAAAAATGTTGCGTCAAACTACAATGCGGCAGGAGCTTAACGTTATTTTTGTGGAATTTTTGGGCATTTTGAGATGTATGCAAAAATTAGAGACAACGACAAGAAAATTCATACAGGCCGGGGGTATTTTAGTAAATATAGCAAAGTTGAGGGGCTCGCCTGAAAATTTCTCACAAAAATATACACTGAACAAAAGTTTTGTGCACTTCAGGTAAATAACGAAAGCCAAAGGGTAACTACTGCAAAATATCCGAGATGCACGTGACGAGCACGTGCGCCTGGACCAAAACGCAATCACCTACGAATTTGGGGGCCCAAATGCTATTTTGCCAAGAAAATATAACTACTAAAAATGTACAAGGACTACAGCGTTGAGCACGTGACCTGGCAAGGGTTAAAACATGATTCTACGGTCTATGGGGGGGCTGCTTACAAATATTAAAAAACATATCTACCGCAGATGAATGTTTGGGCGATGTTAATTAAATATCGAAAACCGTGGGGTAGAATGGCAAAATACCCATGAAGGCGGGCGTCGACGGTTCAGATCCTGCACTTATGCCACGTGTCGATCCCAGCTGTGGCGATGACGGTTCGATTGCACGGTCGAGATTAGATCCTTCAGACGGATCTGACGGTCAGCACTGGGGCAGATCGGACATCAGTTGTAACGCGAGAGGAGAGTTCCTGATCCGACGGCGGGGGATGCGGCTGGAAGAACCAATAACGAACTCGATGGAGCCGTGTTTTGATCACGTCCTGGGCTGGCCTCCGACCACCATACCCACACCCGGTGGCTTTGTTCAACTCTTGAAACTCCTCCGCGTGGCCAGGTACCTTAGATGGGTCCGAAGACCATGGGATGGCCTACAACCGCGTGAGGATGCTCCGACGGACCTGGGACTTTTCTTGGCATGGATCGAGGCCCAGACGCCTCCTTCTCTTCCTGCAAACAAAACCAAAAAGACGGCAGATCTCTCGCGAGCAGGAAGGGGCCTTTATTGGCGAGAAAAGACGGCGTGGGATGGTGATGGTGGTTGCCGGAGCTCGTGAGCTCCGGCGAGGTGTTCGAGATGGAGATCTACACTAATAATTAATTAAACAACAACCAAAACGCACAGATTAAAGGCTGGAACTAACATCTAACTAATGAGCAAAAAAACTGGACAGGAAAACAAGAAGGAAGTGGAACTCGAGGGTTGAAAAACCCAAAGTTGGACCTCAACGGCCAAAGGTGGCCGGAGGTGGTGGAATCGCCTCCTTGGTCGACTAGCCCCGCCCCTGAGGAGTTGGAGGATCTCCTGTCACAAGAATTAACCAGAACTCGCTATCAAAGAGGGGAAAGAAGTTCAATGAGGGTTCAAAAGGGAATGGAGGTGACGAGGGCTTATTTTGAAGAGTGGTCGAGTGGGCTCCTTGATCGAGGCCTATCTAATGAATCTCGGGTCTGAAGGCCAATCCAAGCCATGGGCGTGATTTATGGGTATTCGAGCAACAAGTTTGCAGAAGACCTCGACCTCAAATGGTGAAAGCTAAGTCCTCGAAAAATCCGCGAAAGCGGACAAAAACTTGTTTCTGACACAGCTGATGAATCTGTGATTCATCACTCTAAAAGTTGAAAATAGAGCTTTGTTCCCGAGTAATTAGCTGCATATTTCCCCTTATCCTGCATAATTAGCATTCATGCATGCAAGCATAATATATGCATCTTAGCATTCATATGGCATTAAATAAGAAGCCTAATTTCACTTGTATATATTCACCTGTATAATTAGATAAAATACCTTATTTATATATATTTTATACTAACTCTGAATCCAATAAAACCCTCTATTTTGTATATATTACTAACACTAAGTAAAGAAAAATATCAAAAAAAATACTAACTTGCAAAATTGACCAATAAAATCCCAATCCAAGTTGAAGACCTTAGACCTTAAAACGTATATCTCTCTCTCATACAACCTCCGAATTAGGTCTACTCACTTTTAAAGTAATATACATTCAGAGACCTTCGAAACAAGACCAATTTCACTAAAATCGGAGCTCGTATGCAAAACATGGGTTTTGGGGGCCCCTTTTCTACATTGTACATAATGACCGTTTTACCCCTGTATTTTTTCATTTTATTTTCTTATTATTAAAAATACAAAAAATTAGAATAAGTTGTAAATATTCTTCTCATATTTTCTCTATTTTTATTTTGATTTTTTTCTTATTGAAAAATGATAAAAAAAAATCACAAAAGATAAAATGCGGTATTTTATATTTATAAGGTACCACCCAATAATACATTTTTTACAGATGATTTCCTTTGATTTTTGGCCCTTCACAAAAGTTGTAGATCTCGTCGAGACGAGCAACTTTCATGTTGAACACTTTTTGATTTAATCCCTTTTGTTAATTCTTTTTTATTTTCTTTATATTTAATCTTTGAATTTTCTGGGAGCGACATGTGGTAGCTCCTGGAGACGCCACATGTCACCCCAATTTTTTATTTTCGGATTTATTTTTTATTATTTTCAGATTTTATTATTTTAGTTATTATTATTTTTATTATTGTTATTTTTAGTAGCCTACTTATTTTATATTATTCTTTATATTATTATTTATCCCCCTTTTACCTCTTCTTTTCTTAATCACCACTCCAAGTCACCAATAACTTCCCACTACTCCACTTTCTCCACCTATTTTCTAACTACCTCCTCCTCTTTATATTCTCATCACCTCCTCCCTTCATCATCATCCGCCGTTTTCGAGAGAAGTGTGGTCGAGCCCCTTTAACCTTTCAGGTGACAGCTGCAGGACACGAGTCGAGCGACGACAACCTCAAGGCGAGATCCGCAGCATCACCATTGTCGCGTCGCGAGATCCGATTGAACTTGCTCAGCTTCGAAGGAATTTGCCATCCTTCTTGAGGCCACGACAGAAGTCGCACGATGCGGCTCTATTTTCGGCAAATCGCAGGTAAGTATCCCTCAACTTTTCCTTGACATTTTTTATCTAACGTCATTTGTTTATCTTGTCTATCATAACAAAATCTACTTCCATTTTCACCATCACAATCACGTTGCATTTCCATCACAACGTTTTATTTATCACCAAACAATATCATCAAATCATCATAATTACCATCACCATCACCATCATATCCTCATTTTATTTACTGTTTACAAATAAAAAAAATAGAAAAGAAAAAAATAAAGAGCAGGAGCTTCTAGTTTCTGGCCCGGGCACCACTGTACTGCCGTCGGTACACCCCCCACCGCCGGCGGCCATCTCCATTGGTCGTTGTTTGCTGTCCAGTAGGCCCCGCCTCCACGATCCAACGTGCGCCAGCCAACCGCACGAGGCCGTGCGCGCTCCCTCTACCACAGCCGCATGACTCACCTCGTGCGTAGTGCACGGCGCCGCATCAGTCGCGCGGCCACCCGCGAGCAGCGCCGCCTCTCGATCTCCCTCCAGCCGGTCTCTACCCCCGTGTGGCGCCCGCGGCGCTCCACGCCGCACCAGCTCAGGCCGAGCTCCTCCGCCCTTGCAGCAGGCCGAGCCACCAGGCTGACATCCTTCCAGCAACGCTGCCGCGGCGGCGCACCCCTCCGCCCGCGCACCTCCTTCGCGCGAGGGCGCCTCCATGTGCGGCCCGGCCGCGCCTCCAGCCCGTCACCACCGTCCTCCAGTGGCCGTGCGCCGCCCGCGAGCCCGCCATCGCCGCGCGGCGGCGCTCCATCTCATCCGGCGCCTCCTGCTACTAGATCGTCGCTCCAGCCGCCAACTCACCGCCCCTCGTCGCCACGCGCCGCCGTTGCGCGCGCAGCCGAGCGGCACCGCCCCGCACCCCTCCGTCCGCGCAACCGCCGCCTACGACCCCAACCTGCATCGTGTGCCCTAGCACACAAAGGTCCAATTTCATTTTGTTTTTATGGTGAAAATTGCATTATCACCCCTACACGTTTACATATTTGCAAAATCATCCTTGTGCACATTTTCAGTTAGTTGTTCTTTATTTCTGTATTGCAAAGAGACCCCTGCATTGTCAATTTAATTTGGACAGTCAAATAGCATCATTTTATTCGATCAAAAATAGCATGTTGTAGAACAAGTAATTCTTTATCTCCTGGCTATTTATTTACATTTTTTGAACCTTGCATATTTTATTATAAATCAGAGAGTGAAAATCAAAGATATTTTACCCATTTAAGCTCTGAAATTCACACGTGTTCCTTTATTGCTCCAAAAATTACTAAAAAATTGTGAATGATGCCTCTAAGTGTGCTTTAATTACTCTCCATGTTTTGTCCAATTCGGAATTGTCATTTGCATAAAATAAATTATAGAGTGATATCTGTATTTGATTTTTAATTAATTCCACGAATATGATTTTTACGAAATTTCAACTCTCCTGGATTTCTTATTGAAATATCTATTTGAGGTAAATAAATCTTGGGATAATCTGATTTCGTGGATTTATTAGAAATTAAATACCCACAATCACTCTATTTTCAGTAAAATATTCATAAAAAAATCAAAAAGTGTCATAAAATTCCAAAAATATTATTGTAGCTTCATTTCATCATATTGAACTTTCATTAAATTTTTCATAAATTTTGCATTTCATTTGCACGAAAAATTGTATAAAAATCACAAAAAAGTTTGTATTTTTCATTTAGGCATTTCAAATCCAAAAATTCCAAAAAAATACGTTTTGCATTCATCATTGGATTAGATTTATAGGAAAAATATTACTTGGCTGATTTGAATTATTTTGACATTAAAATTAAATTTGGCCAAGTCGCTTATTTTCTTATTAACCTAATTCATCCGCATTTTTGCATTTGTCATTTTTATTGCATAAAAAAATTAAAAAAAATTCTCACATGGAAAACCACAATCTAATCACTCTAATCTGATCTCGAGTTGTTCCTTTTCCTCCTTGAGTCGACCCTGGGGCTTGCCCAGGCTAAACAAACATCAAACCGCACATAATTTCATTCGTTGATTATTCGATTTGTGCGGTTATTTTTGATCGACGCGAATCTATCCGACTGCAACGCACTCATCAATTATACGACATTAAAAGGGTAGGTCATCTGCGCTAATCAAATGGTGCTGTTGCCGGGGAAGTAAACGGCTTAGGATCACTTTAGAAAAATTAGATTTACGTTTTTCCATTCACTCGGGTAGTCTGACCCCCGAGCCGCATTGTAATTATTCATTTTTTCTTTAATTATTTTTCTGACCATTTTTGTATATATCTCTCTCTAACATAATCCTATCTTTTTGTGCGAGGGCCCGGTGGACTTGGAGCGGCTTTCTTGAAGTCGACGCATCTCGAATTGCATCGAAGGCCGACGATTCTTGAATCAAGTCGGTTGTTGGACGTCAAAAAGATTTTTGTAATTTTTTTTAAAAAAAGAGTGTCTGCATCATTTACAGTGGTTCCCGTTTGGGTTCTCGCGTGTGTAAACATAGTGAAACTGTGTCCCCGTCTGCTGTGTGTTTGAATTTTAGACTAGGCTTGCACTAGCGGCTCCTCGAGCCACTATGAGATTTGCTTGTGCTCGTAATTTTCTAGGACCACACAACATTTAAAAGACGCACTTAGACTGCCGATCTAGTCAAACATTATCTGTTCTTCACTCGCTAATAGAACTGCCTGTCTAGGAGCGGCTTTTTCATCGATTGCATTCATTTAGTGTAAAAATTTCAATTCAGTATTGCATCCTGCATTGTAGAGAGCTGGAGGCACTGTAAGTCTTCTTACTCAAGCATTCATCATCGTTTTCTCGATTGCATCGGCTTTTTCCGATTCTCTCTGTCGGTTTTCTAACCTAGGATAAAGGAATTGGGACTGGACGGTAGACGTGATTGCTTGTGTGGATTAATATCAGTGACAACTGATCTTTAAAATCGTGACTGCTAATTGAATTGGACCAAAAAAATTGACTAAAATTAACCCTTGTTTTGCGGGCGAGTAACCCCGACCTTGTTTTCAGGATGAGTGAGGGTACTTGAGTGTGTGTGAACACCTTAAGGCAGAGCCCAAATCCCTGCCTTCCATATCACGGGACAACTGATCCTAGAAAATATCACAAGTTAGATATTTTTAGATTCACTGACCAGTACCAAGTAGCCTCCGCCTGTTCGCGGGTAGTCAGGGGCGAACCAGCGGTACTTCGCGACAAGGCCTAACTTTGTCAGCCTCCGCCTGCTTGCAGGTAGATAAGGGCACCGTCTTTGAGTCCCCAACTCCGTATAGTAGCGAAGACAGGAAGGACCGGTGGTATCTTAGGCGACAGGTTAAACAGGGAAGACGCATCCGGCTCTGAGCCGACCTCCCTATAGGCCGCGTAACTCCTTGCTATCTTGCTTGAAAAATCACACTTAAAATTGATAAGATTAATTGGACTCAGTTTTGGTCCTTCACCGTGTTGAGTGTGAATTCAGGGTTTGCTCTTGCGTTTGTCTTTGTGTTTGTCTGTGTGTGTTGTCCTGCGTAATTGCGCATTTTCTACCTCGTTCTACTTCATCATTTCCTCTTCAAGATGTCGGGATATTGGTCCCCATACCCTGTGACCTCTGTTCATTCCTCCTTGACCATATACCATTCATCTTCACCTTCTCCTTCTTCCATGTATCCTCTGCCATCCACGGGAGACCCTTACCCGTGGTCGGTCCCACCTCAACCCGATTATGAAGTGAGAACTTCGATTGATTTCTCCACTTCTTCGCATTTCTCACCTACTCCATATTCTAACACTCCGGATCCACTTCCACCTTGGGCTGACTGTCCTTACTCTCGAGAGCTTGCAGGAATCAAAGACTTAAATGAAGAGCAAGCCATTGCTTAGACAGATGATTGGCAAAACTATATGCCCCCACATACTTCACCCCAAGTAGGGACCATACCACAACTCACATATACACATCCCGACTTGAACTTAGGGCATAACATGGTCGCTCGAACAACCCGAATAGAGAGGCATGTACATCATGATTTTCCAGACTTGATTGACTTTAGTGATCAAGCTTCCATTAACCAGCCTTCGTTTGGAGAGCCTATGCATTCACAAGATTGGACTCATGAGCTAGACTTATCAGTCATACGAGGCTTTGACCAATATTTGACTTCTAGATGGTCCATACTCGACCCAGCATTACATGCCAGATTCTAGGTATGCTGAGTATGAGCACCCAAAGTCTCAGCAGTACCCTCCACTTGAGCAGAACTCTCCCATGATTTGTCATGAGAATTTTGTGGAGGATGACATATCTAGATTTATTAAGAAAAATGAATCATTTGGTAACGAGTTGAGAGATGTCATGGGAATATTACACTCAATTTCTGCCAGCCTGGGTATAAAAGTGAGAAAAGACATGAGTATTTTTGAGGTTGAAAACAAAGCAAACATCAGCGAACCCACACCGTCTGTACAGCTGGAGTCCATTCTATCTACCTCTTCTACTAACCACTTGCCCTCCAATCCAGAGTCTGATCATTCATCCATCAAAAACACCAAAAAAATTGAAAAATCAAAATTTCACATAAAAATTGAAAATGAAAATGATTTAAAAAAATTGGATTCCACCCTAAGGGAAGCACTTGATGAGGAATTGATCTTTAAACTTCCCTTAATAAAGGCCATAAATCACTTCCCCAACCTCAAGAGATTTGTAAAGAGTAAATTGATGCCCAAGAGATTGGGTAAGAAGAGAACAAGAACGGAAAGACACATAGTGTCTATGGCCACCTCCTTGGTGATGGGAAGAAAGACCAAGAGCCGCAGAGTGAAGTGGTTGCCACGAGTTGAGTGTGAAATCAAAGATACCATTTTCACCCATGCGAGAATCGATGATGACTCACCGATAAATATCCTCCCGACCTCTGTGTTTGACAAGCTCAAACTCAGGTCAATCAGAAAGTCAAGAGAGATCGTTTAGCTGGTTGATTGATCCATCAAACGGTCTAGAGGAAATATTTCAGTCATCGTTACTTTCCAAGGTGCTCTACTCCAGGTGGACTTCACGATCATTGACATCGAGCACCGAGGAGAGTTTACCCAGTCTCCGATTATTCTCAGGAAGCCGTTCTTAGCCTCAGCTAAAGCGTCTATAGATTGCGAGACTCGGGAGATCGATTTCTCAGCATTGGGAGCACTCTGACCTCATCCATTCTTTGATACACTTTACTCTAAGGTAACCCACACATCTTGTGACAGTCGTGACCATCGAGAGGTAGATGAGTCCCACCTCTCTATTACACCTGAGAGACCGACTGCCCGGACGACCGTTGGTTCTGAGACTCCCCACACCTCCACTTCATCAACTGCTTGCACCGCCACCATGACAGATTTTAAGGAGGACTCACGACCAGAGGCTACCATAAAGTCGGACATGACCTTTGTTGATTACTTTGACCATTTTGATGATCCGACACAAGAGGCCAATAATGCCAAGCCAACTAAGACCACTAGCACCTTCCCGAGACATGTGCTGACCCTTCATGAAAATATTATAATCTATACGGTGACTCGTCTGATGAGGAGGAACCCATGGTCAGCACCACACCACGTCCCGAGCCTTCAAAGGAAGCAACCAAGATTAAATTAACTCTACATAAAAACACGGTTGCTCCCTCTTCTAGTCGGCTATTTAGTGAGAAGAAGTCGAGAATTGATTCCTCAAGAAGTTCCCCTGAACCTCTCGAGGCGCATCTCTCTCATCCCCCTCTCAATGATTAAGGTTCTAGAAAACCGACTAAGAAAGTTTCCTTCAACACACCGGAGAAGGAATTTTCTGAGGAGTCCTCATCTGGCCCGGACAAGGTAATTTATATGAGTGAGCTCAGTTCGGTTGTTCTCAAGCCTTATCTAAGCAAGCAACCATGTGTCGACCCTCGTTGGACGATCCCTACACCTCACTATTATTCATCTGAGGACGATTCCGACAGCGACACATATGTATATTATCCATCTCCTCACGTCCGCAAGAAGGTTCGTCACAAACCTTCTTAATCCTTGTATATTCTCACTCTTTCTTGTATATACTTTCTCTCCCTCCCTCCCCAGTGATCCGAATCACTCACCCCAGCTCATCTCATTTCATTTTATGACTATACTTAGGATAACCAGATCCTAAGTATAGGGGGGAGAGTGACCCGCATCTATTGAATGTACATCCTCTAGATCACATTGGTTCTCATACTCACTCTTGTCCTAAACTTAGGCTGACCAGAGCCTAAGTATAGGGGGGATCGATGCCCGCCGTGTATATACTCATCCATTTCCCCTCTGGTCCTCGTTTGCCCCATTTTTGATCTTCTTCTACACTTAAGCTGCCAGAGACTAAGTATAGGGTGGCGGAGCGACTTCTATACATTTTGTACTTTTAGCTCTCCTACACTTAGTCCGAGCTATGTCTTTTTCGGTGCTTTTTCGTGCTCTGAGGACATAGCACACGCTAATAATAGGGGGCGTGTATATATTACATGTATAACCACCCCAAAATTATTGCATAATATATACACACAGCCCAGGCAAGAACCAGGGATTTGACCAGCGGTCAACTTCCACCTGGTTGGTCCACGTGGACCAACCAGAAAATTCCCTAAAAAACAATTGTAAAATCAATAAAAAATAGCAAATCAATTTATTAAATTATGGTAACAAAATAAAAAATGTGTATTATTTTATAAGTTATTTTATAGTGATTTTTATTTATTTTTATGGGGTGTGTAATTACAAGTTACCATTTATACCCCTTAAAGGTATCTTTATCTATATATTTAAGTATTTTATTTTTATTTTATGTAATTAATTTATTTTTTTTTATTTATTATTTTATAAATTTATAGAATACTTTTATACACTTAAATATATTTTTATTTTATTTTTCTGATGTATTGTATACACTTAAAATAGAAGTGTTAATAATGTAGGTATGTATACAGGTATTATACCTATGTATATTATATACAAGTATTTTTATTTTGTATTTATTTTGATTTTTTATTCTGATTTTAATATACAAATATATTATAATTAATATTGACAAATTTATAAAAATAAAAAAATAAAAAAATAATGAATCAATAATAAATTGAATATTTTAATCTGTACAAGTATACTACAAGGGTCCAAAACTCAACTTTCAAACCGTAATTCCGAAAAATACGAAACCACCTCTATTAGATAGATTATTTTATGCTATATACAATTAAAGGTGAGTTCGGTACATTTCGAGTTTTTATTTGCAAGATAGAAGTCTGGGAAGTTAGAGTTCTGGAATCTTATTCAGACCATAATTTTTTATCTGTACATTATTTTTTAGTGAAATCAATTTTGTATTTTTCTATATTTAATTATCCACAACTTTCAAAGTTTCTTTATTTGAGGTATAAAAAGTGGAACCAAAAATAGGTCTCAAAAAATATATAAAGAATGAATAAAATGAAAGGAATTTCTATTGCATTTTGACCCTTATCTCCCCCTACTTTATTCCTTGTCGACCTAGTCATCGAGATGCCTAGGTCTCAGGGTTTCGGATCATAAAATATTTACAATATTTTATTCTTTTTCTTTTCTTTTCTTTATTCTATAATTTTGGCTTTAAAAACCGCATTTTATACAATATTTACACAATGATGCACGAATTCTAAAATGCCTAAATTAAGCCTATTTACACACATTTACTAGGGTTTTTAAGGCCAAAATGATAGAATAAAGATGATGAAATGTAGATTCATCATCCCCCTATACTTGCCTTTGCTAGTCCCTACCAAACACTTAAGCAATAATTGCAGAAAAGAAAAACAAAGAAAAGAAAAAGAAGAAAATTGGATTAAGTTTAATTATCAAACTTGTCTTCACCAAATCAAAGTTTGGAGCTTAAGTCGGACCTTTGGAATTTAAGTGCGGACGGAACCTTAATGAGAACCGGATTTGAAGTCCAACAGTCTCTGAGTATCCCAAAACTCTGCTCAAGTCTCCTCAATAGCCAGCTCAGAAATATTTCAACTCATACGCAAATCCTTATGACTATGAATCTGACTCGTACAGTGTAGGTGATGGTGGCTCTCCTCAACTGAAATGACAAAGAGACTGACTTCTCCGATATGACAACCCAATGATTCCCCAATCCAACAACTCATCCTCAAGGAGCAGGGTATTCCCTTCTAAGTTCAAGTGGCAACCAGCTCAAGAGGATGGGGTGAAGAGAAGAATGGACGGTAGCCAGTGTAGCTACCTATCCTAGGATGCAAGACCAGTGTAGTCAAGTCATCCAGCTGCAGGCTCACATGATTTGACTTTGAAGCTCAAGCTTGCTTATTTGACTTTACAACATATGTACACTCCGGCAGGCATTTTTATTTTTGTACAGGCCTGTCTACTTTTTTTTGGAGTTTTTTGCTTTTGCATTTTTTTGAATACTATACTCAGTAGCATTTACACAGGGATTTTTTCCTCTTGAGCCAATAGACTATCCCTCTTTTGAAGCTTTATTGCAACCCATGATCTCCTATCCTCGAAAATCACCATTACTGGACGGGTTGGGGCGCACTTCCCTCCTTAGAGGAGGACAAATGTTTCCACTTGTGTACGTCTCATACCAGTAAATCCAACTCCCTCACCACTCCAACTGAGTTGAGCCATGTGAAAGGTACAGGTGTCCAAGTTAGGTCATTATAAACAAGAGTCATGTGTGTGCTCCGAAATACTCTACTTAGGCAGTCAAGAATCCATTGAACCAAGTCCCGTGATCCTCAAAGAATTAAGTCAACTAGAGCTGAAGTACCTCAAATTCAGTTCCAATAAGGTTCCTGCTAATTAGGTAGATTTGAAGGTCCAACCAAGCTCCAATCTTCGGATTTTACTTAGACTTGTTCAATTATCAAACTCAATCCGAAAAATACAAATGCCCTGCAATGCGATGCAGAAAATATTTTTGTGATGCAACTTTCAAGATTTTGAACTTCTATGGATTTTTGAAAAGATGATGATGATGCATATGCATTTTTTTAGATTTTTGAAAAAGTTTTTCAAATGTTTTTGGATTTTAATTTTGCAATTTTTTTTGGGATTTTTGAAAACAAAAAGTTTTTGGCTGAAAACTAGGTACAAATATTTACACGGGAGTGCATCTTATATATACAAGAAGTGGATTTTAAGAATTTACAGGGTAAGTGGTCAATTTTATAAGTATATATATAGTGGATTTTGGGTGTGATGTATATATTCCTCAAACTTACTTGACACAGGTTTTTCAAACAATTTTGAAAACTATAGTCCAAAATAATTTTTACAAACAATTTTTACAATCATCGACACACATTTGAAAATCATTTTGCAAAGGTTTTCTGATGAATCTCCGATTCATTATCTAACTATGTCAATAATAACCAATTCCATAAGATAAATCATATTTTCTGTGATGTATAATAATTTTAAGGAGTACTATTACATGCATTAAGCATATCAATTTGCATGCATTTGTCAAATCACTCACATGGGCAGTCACCTAGTACTCTTCGATACACCTCGATTTATGCACCGATCAAGAAAAGGAGAATAGAGGGAAAAGGTATTTGGAACCACTCAGACCAATTATAAAAATATTCTTCCTCCTCAATTTCCTCTTGTTATCTATGGTGATCCATCGTGGCATATTGAATACATTATGATGATTGTGGAAAAACCATCGACTTATTTTTAATCATCAGTAATGTTCTAACATATCTAATTAATGATAAGGAGAATGGAATTTTCCATAAAAACTTTTGTGCAAATTTATTACACCAGGATACATGAAGAACAAGCACTATGGTGACCCCCTCTAAACATAATTGCCCATCATCACTACTATATCTCCATTATTTTTAATATATGCATATATCAAATAATATGAAATCTTAATATTCTCACTTTAAGCAAATCTACATCTAATCCTACTTTATTTTTTATCCTAAAAAATGAAGCCATTAATTACATTAAACACCACCCATTAGGATGACTAAAGTAGCCAATAATTTGCTAGGAATATTAGCCGTTGCAACTAATGGAGATGGCCAACATGGGTGTTAAATTCAATTATGGAGAAAAGGCATTATTAATGGGTGGCTTAACAACCATAGGGGTGAAGAGATGCCATTAGTGTGAAAGGGCATACACGTTAAGGGGAAAGGGCATGATTGCCTTAGGTGTAAATTGATGAGATGTGAATTCCATTCGAATGGATGCATCCCTTGGCTGAAAATGACCATGATGGATATAAATACCACATGAGAGGGGCTTTGGAGAACAACCAATAATTCCATTACCATATGATTCTCGAGCATTCTCTCATCTCATCATTCCGTCACCATCTTGCCAACCAAATTCGCTTCCAACCTATTCTGTCATCCAACAAAAAATCACCACCATAATTAGCCATCCATTTTATTATCGACGAAGTGTCGAAGTGATCTCGTCGACTTGTGCATTTGGACCCTCAGTGAATCCGACTCCTGAGGCTCCACCCCAAGTGCCGTTAAAAACTATCCAACACCATAGACGTCCGCCGACCATCAATTCCTCGGTCCCTCTGTGAATCCGACTCCAGAGGCTTCCTCCCGAGTCGTCGACCACCCCCACTTTTATCTCGTCTTTATTTTATTACTTTACATTTTTATATCCATCTTATTTTGTTGTTTTCTTCTTTCGTGCAACTATTTGTCAAGACTATCGCGACCATCCAACGGCGATTATCCTCGACTCTTGGAGATCTGGGACGTGACACGAGGTTTGAGATCGATCCGCGGTTGTTATCGCATCCAACTCGCCTCGCCAGAATATCCAAATTCGTGAAGAGTTACCGCGTACGAGTCCCATTTGGAAGTTGCTGCAAAGAAGGGGAGCGATCAACACTTACCTATCTGCACTATTGCCTTCTCCAATTTTCATCTCCATTCTTGTTATTCAAACATTTTGCAAACTTATAAAAGTATTTTTATTTTCAAAATAAAGCGCAGAATTTTCCTGTCTCTGTGGATCGACCCTGATTTACTCTATACTTTGCCTTGTGCATAATATAGTTAAGTCCGGTAATTTATTTGTTCGAAGTGTATTTTTGCGGGTTCTCAACGACTACCCCACGTAAAAATCGGGTACTTATACCCTCGAAAATACGCTCCAACATTTTGGCGACATTGCCGGGAACAGGCAATTATTCGCGCTTTATATAAAAAAATTTTTCTTTACATTTTGCTTTTCACCATCTTTCTTTTTTTTCTGCAGGGTACAAGTCACATTGGAAAGGAGTCGCATCAAACATCAACGTGAAGCTAAAAAATTATATATTTGGAGCGCTCTCGCGATAAGTTCTCTTTTCTTAGGCATAATTAGGATCTATTTTATTTCTTTGTTTGCGCATATTAAAAAAAACTACAAAAAAATCAACTTCTTTTTTTCGTCTTGCATTGCATCTCCGTAGAATTTCTTCCCTATAGTCCCACCTTGCATTTAAAAAGACCACTTAATTGTGTGCCGATTAATCAAGAAAAGAAAATTACATCTTAATCGGACTAAATTAAAGCGGTCACAAAAAATTTATAAAATAAAGTTTTGTTTGCCAACTTGTTTGTTGCACCATTCTCACAATCGCACGCGCACGCATACCCCTAGGAACAGAGCCCAAATCCTGCGGTTCTTGATAATTTTCTGAAAACCATATTGCTTAGTATACTCGTCCCTGAGGTGTTTAACTAAGAAAGATGAGGGGTTTAAGATCCAAGTTGATCTAAGAAAGGCTCCAGCCTACTTACCCACTGACTGGCCTCAGAACCAGAAGAACGGCATTGTGGTAATCATTGAATTATTCTGAACCGCTAGATATCTTAGGAAACGTAATCAACTTGTATTCTTGTCTGCAAATCAAAACTTAAAAGAAAAAAAACTAAACTATAAGCGTTGAGTGGGAATAAACAAATTGTTTGGTGTTTGATTTGTGTATGCTTGGCAGGAGGTCATTAAGGAATCCCCTTACTGATCCCCTTGAATTTGATCCATTCTATCCTCCAAAATCCAAAGTCAAGCCCGAGACAAAACCCATGGCTGGTGTGCCACCTCCTCCCGATCCACTCACTATAATAATGCAACAATTACAACAAATGGCAGAACGCCAAGAGGTGCAAGATGCCTAAGTTCGACAATTGATAGCACATCAAGGGTTAAACAACCCACCACCAATACCAATACGAAATCACTATAATCCTGCTAATCATCAACTTGTATCGGTCATCCATCTTCCCGAAGAAGCAGGAAACTTTGAGATAAAACCTGCAACTATTTCCTTCCTCCCCAAATTCCGGGGAGAAGAGTCCGAGGACCCTATAATGCACCTTCAGGATTTCGTAGCAGCCTGCGATACACTAAACACAGGGGAGGTAAACAAAGAACATGTTTACCTCCGATCCTTCCCGTTCTCCCTTCAACAAAAGGCAAGCCAATGGCTTCGTAGCTATGAAGTCCCGATTCGATCATGGACCGAGTTGAGAGAGGCATTCTAAAAAAAATATTTCCCCATTGGTAAGACCAACGCACATAGGCATGCCATTTCTCACTTCACCCAAAAACCCGTAGAGCCAATCCATGAAGCTTGGGAAAGATTTAGAGATCTTTTACGCAAATGCCCACATCATGGAATCGAAAAATGGAAGCAAGTGCAAATATTTTATGAGGGCTTAACGGAATCATACAAGAGAGTTGTCGACGGCTCTTGCGGAGGCAACTACTTGAATAAGGATGAGAACTTTGTATGGCAATTATATGAGGACATGGCAGATAACTCTGTCAACAATTATTCTATAGAGCTCTATAATAGACATAAAAGACCAATCCAAGCCATAGACTATGGAACAATAAATGGAGACACATCCTCGGATATCCAAATCATTGCTTCAAAGCTGGACAAAGTAGAGTTGATGGCTAAACAAGTGGACCAATTAACTAAAACCGTAGGGAGTCTTGTATTAGAAAAAACTACCCCATCAGTTTGCAAGGTAGCCCCTATGGAACCAGAGATGTGCCAACCATCTGTCCCTTTAGATGAACAAATTAATCCTGAAGCAGTTAATTGGGTGCAGGGGAATTCCAATAACAACCCCTATTCCTCCACCTATAATCCAGGATGGAGGAACCATCCAAATTTTGCATGGAAGGCCCCAATAAACAATAATTCAGGATATCAAGTCACCCAACAAGGGTCAAATCAAAACCAATTTACACAACAAGCCCAACCACCACCGCAACCCCTGACTACACCCTCACAAGGACTTGCCTCTTATTATCGTGACTTGATGAAACTCATACAACAGCTTGCTCAGAACCAAGTTGAGGTTCAAAAGCAACTGGCTCAAAGCCAAGTTGAGGTCCAACGACAATTGACCGAGATTCGTTCTCAAATACCACTTCAGCCACAACTACCTGCTCAAACGGTACAAAATCCTAATAACTCACAAATCCGCCCTCCTGGCTTTTCACAACAACCTACTCGAGGACCCGTGAGCTTTAGAAAAGCAGCTAGTACAAGCAAAAATGAGTCAAATGCATTTGTCAGTGCCATCCACTTGAGAAGTGGTCGCACCATAAGCACACCTCAAATATCAACCACACAAAATCATCAATCACATGAGAATGATTCGCCAATACAAGACCAACCATTACCTACTACACAACCACCCTCTATATCCCCATCACCAACCTTTACACAACCAACTATTCCATTTCCAGAGGCCCTGCGAAGAAAAGTGAAGAAACGACCTTCGACTCTGACTCCTGACTTGGAGAATTTATTCTGCAATGTTATCATGCAAATCCCCCTCCTTAAGGCTATAGAACAAGTTCCTACATATTCACGTTTCTTAAAAGAGAAATACACTCCAAAAAGAAAACCGAGGGGAAAGAAAAAGAATGACCAACACGAGGAAGAGAGGCATGTGTTACCACTCGCATCATCTAATGCCATCTCTCAACTCCTTCCCCTTAAAATGAACGATCCTGGGGCTCCATTAGTAAAGTGCATCATTGGAGACATGACCTTTGAGCATACCCTACTTGATAATGGTGCTTCGATAAATCTCCTCCCAGCTGCCATACTAAAATATTATGCAGTAGGTCAGTTAAAACCTATTTCTATGATTTTACAATTAGCTGACAGATCTGTAAAGAGGCCATTAGGAATACTAGAGGACGTTTTAGTCACAGTCCAAGGACATCAATTCCCAGTCGACTTTATCGTACTAGATATGGACCCGGCTAAAACACTTGCTCAAACTCCTATTATACTCGGAAGACCATTCTTAGCCACTGCCAAGGCTCATTTTGACTATGAGGTTGGAAAAGTAGAATTCAAAGTCAATGGTGAGATTGTTCCTGACGATCTTGTCACCCCCACATTTCAAGAACACGATACTGAAGATTGTGGATGGATTGAGGAATGTTCGACAATTAAACAAATCATTGACGATTTAACTCCTTTGAACCTCGCTAGGGATCCTCTTGAGACGACTTTGACTTTAAATGATAAATTATTTGAAAGACAACATGTTTTAGTGGCCGAAACCCTTGATTCCATCAAGAATGAACCCTACGAACCGTTGACAGATTCAGATATCTTAGAACTAGACCAAGCATGGGATGAACATGATGCTTTAATTTCTCCTGTCTCAGAAATGATTATGCCCATGCTAGAACCTCCTATTTCGGAATTACTACATAACGGGGAGGAAGATCTTACAATCACCGCACCCACCCACCGCATAAACTCAATAGAAGGTTCCCAAGAGACAATTCAGGTCCCCGTAGTTGAATTAAAACCTTTACCGAAGGACCTAAAGTATGTGTTTCTAGATGAAGAAAATAAGGCATACCCGGTAATAATCAATGCCCACTTGGAACTAGATCAAGAAAATAAATTAATGGAAGTTTTGAGAAAAAATTCAAGGGCAATCGGTTGGACAATATCTGATCTCCGGGGGATAAGTCCATCACTATGTACCCACCACATTTATTTGGAAGATAATGCAAAATCTTCTCGTGAAATGCAAAGGAGACTAAATCCAAATCTACGAGTAGTAGTCAAAAAGGAAATATGCAAATGGCTAGGTGCAGGGATCATCTACCCAATATCAGATAGTCGATGGGTCAGCCCTTTACAAGTTGTACCGAAGAAAGCTGGTCTGACTATAGTCACCAATGATCAGGGTAAAGAGATCCCCACTCGTACAACCACTTCGTGGAGGGTTTGTGTTGATTACAGGAAATTAAACCTTGCCACGAAGAAGGACCACTTCCCTCTCCCATTCATAGATCAAATTATTGAGAGACTAGCGGGGAGGGAATATTTTTGTTTTCTCGATGGTTACTCAGGTTATAATCAGGTAGCTATTGCACCTGAAGACCAAGAGAAAACAACATTTACATGTCCTTACGGTACATTTGCCTTTCGTCAGATGCCCTTTGGGCTGTGTAATGCGCCGGCTACCTTCCAACGATGTATGCTAGCCGTATTTGCCGATATGGTGGGAGATTTTATGGAAGTATTTATGGATGATTTCTCTGTATTCGGTGATTCCTTTGATGAATGCCTTGGATTTCTCGATCGAGTATTGCAAAAATGCATTGAGGTGAATCTAGTCTTATCGTGGGAAAAATCACATTTTATGGTCACCAAGGGCATTGTTCTAGGTCACATTGTCTCTAAAAAAGGAATGGAGGTTGACCCATCGAAAATTGAGACTATAACTCACCTCTCCCCACCTACATCACTGAAAGGTGTTCGATCTTTTCTAGGACATGTTGGCTTCTATAGAAGATTCATAAAGGATTTTTCAAAAATTGCTAAACCTCTTACTGAGTTACTCTCAAAGGATCGAGCTTTTGAATTTTCTGAAGATGCCCTTAGATCCTTTGAGACATTAAAAAGGTCTATCACTGAAGCACCCATTTTACAGTCTCCTGATTGGACCTTAGACATTGAAATAATGTGTGATACATCAGATTATGCAGTAGGAGCTGTACTAGGTCAAGGAAAAATGGCAAACCAGTTTCTATCCATTACGCTAGCAGAACACTTGACGATGCACAAAAAAACTACACAGTCACTGAAAAAGAATTGCTAGCAGTTGTCTTTGCACTTGAAAAATTTAGGTCATACCTGCTGGGTTCACATGTGGTTGTTTACACTGACCACACCGCACTGCGCCACCTACTTTCCAAGAAAGATTCGAAACCACGATTGATTAGATGGATACTCTTGCTACAAGAATTTGATAATGAAATCAAAGATAAGGTAGGAGCACAAAACGTTGTGGCCGACCATCTCTCCAGACTCCATGAGTCTGAAACCAAACAAACCGACCAACTCATTCCCATATTAGAAACCTTTCCTGATGAATCCATCCTTGCCATATCACAACTACCGTGGTTTGCTGATATGGTAAACTACTTGGTCACATCTCGAATTCCTGATGATTGGCCTAAGGCAAAACGAGATCGATTCATAGCCGACTCTCGATACTACCATTGGGAAGATCCTTTATTATTTAGGGAAGGGAGCGACTGCATATAGAGACGTTGTATACCCGAGTCTGAAATTTCGAGTGTCCTATCTCATTGCCACACTTTTGGGTGTGGTGGACATCACTCTGGAAAACGTACAGCTGCAAAAGTACTCCAATGTGGTTTTTTCTGGCCTACATTATTTAAAGATGCCCATGATTTTGTGAAATCATGCCCTACATGTCAAACCACAGGAACTATGACAAAAAGAGACATGATGCCTCTAAATCCTATCCATGTAGTTGAAATTTTTGATGCATGGGGCATTGACTTCATGGGTCCCTTCACTCAATCAAATGGTTACCTATATATCCTTCTTGCAGTCGACTACGTCTCCAGATGGGTCGAAGCCATACCTACTCGTGCTGCCGATAGTGCAACAGTAATCAAGTTCTTGAATGATTTATTTGCTCGCTTCGGCATACCTAAGGTCATTATAAGTGATGGGGGTTCGCATTTCCTTAATAACTCGGTACGAAAACTAATGAAGAATAATGGAATTGAACATCGAGTTTCTACCGCCTATCATCCCCAAACTAATGGCTTAGCTGAGGTTTCTAATCGAGAAATAAAAACCATTCTACAAAAAATTGTTCGCTCTGATCGCAAAGATTGGTCCCAACACCTTAATACAGCATTATGGGCCTATCGCACTGCTTATAAGGCTCCTCTAGGAATGAGTCCATATCGCATCGTTTATGGAAAACCTTGTCATCTACCCGTCGAGATCCATCATAAATCATTATGGGCTATAAAAAAATGTAACCTTGATTTAACCCAAGCCGGTCATAGTCGACTACTTGACCTTAATGAGTTAACTGAGCTTCGCTGCCGAGCATATGATAACAATCTTATTTACAAAGAAAAGGTTAAAATTTGGCATGATGCCAACATTTCTCGTAAAACCTTTTCCATTGGTCAAAAAGTTTGGTTGTTTGATGCAAAGCTAAAGCTCTTTCCAGGAAAGCTCAGGTCAAAGTGGAAAGGCCCATACATTGTCACACAAGTTTTTGATAATGGGTCTGTTCAAATAACCGATTCTAAAACATCCACCACCCTTCGAGTGAATGGACAATGCCTCAAGCCCGTCGTTGAATCTGAAAAATCAATGCCTATTTTGGAAACCCATGTTCTGCAAAACCCCTCATGACACACTCATTTCTTTGTTCACTGCCCATCTCATCTCATACATCATCCCATAACTAGTTTACTGCATATGCATTTACCATGAGGGCATGGAAAATCTTAAGCATGGGGGGACACTATCCAAAAAATAATAATAATAAATAAAAAAATTTGCATGCATATTGCATCACATTTCTACATTCATTCGCATGTTTTCCCTACTTCACCCCTCTAAGTTTACATATAGGGAGAATAATAGCCTCACCATTAAATACCACATGAAGTATGAGATTTGAAGTGATTCTAATCTTAGAATGCTTATGACTCTCTCTTGTCCTTTTGCATTTAAATCAAGAGACTTAGCCTCGATTCAACTTTCAACACTTGGTATCAATAATGAGCTTAAACATTATATACTGAAAAGATCATGAGCTTTGTACTGCGATACTAGCTTGACATACAAAAGGCTAAGGGGGTCTGATGATGGTTGTGCTCAGAGTTTGTGAGATGGTGAGCTTATCACGGAGTAGAGGAGTAGGGAGTGTTCCACCAAATATATGTGAGGAAGAGAGTCCACCATAAAATGTAAGGGAGTGTTCCCAACTGGTCAAGTAATTACCCATTATGCACAATTATTGTACACACTTGAAACCTTCACATACCGTCCTCTTGCTTGCCTTTCTACATACTTCTCAAACCCACCACTTCTTTAAAAGTCTTCCATTAATATTCTGTATTGTTCATTTCATTCGACTTCTTTATCCTCTTCTTCTATTATGCATCAAAAGAGAAATATTCTTCAATATTCCATCCTCCATTTACAACAAAATACATGTCTCTTTACGTTTCCATGTCCCAGAAGAAAGCATTGAGGAACATTGGTTCTCTTGAAAAGTGAAGAGAGATATTGCAAAAAAAAGAAAAAAAGAAAAGTATTGCAAAAAAAAGAAAAAAAGAAGTATAGCAAAAAAATATATTGCAAAAAAAGAGAAAAAAAAGAGAGAGAAGAAGAAGAAGAAAGAAGAAAGAAGAAGAGAAAACCAAGAGAACCGTTGTGCTAATATTCCCTTCTCATGCCATCTATATTTTTCTCTTCTCTACTATTCAACAAAATTATAATGAACATTTATTCTATATTATACCACTCTCATATCCATACACCTAAATCTGAGCAAAGTCATCTCCACCAAATAAGCCTAAACCTAAATATTTCTCAAATCAACCTATTATTATTCTTGCTGACCAGTTGGAGGAAGTTGGGTTGAGTGTTAAACTAATTATGAAGTTGGAGCTTGTGAGAATACTCTGAGCCCCCATCTCAGGCATTTCCTAGCTTAGTGTATTAGAGCTAAGAGGTTTGTGGATGAAAGTACTTGATCAATGCAGTACATTTGACATTTGAGTCTATCCTCAGGTCTAATAACATTATTGATGCTAGGTATCACTTAATCCGAATCGAGCAAGTCTATACATGAACTCATATCTTGAGGACACTTGAGAAGACTCAGCATTGTAAGAAGAGATTCATTTCTATTCTTGAACTTTATGAAATAAAGGATAAATTTCACCCTCAGAGGCTATTCTCTTCCTACATGTTAACATTAGAGTGTTGATATTCTTTCTGTACATTTGCTAGGGACTAGCAAAACTTAAGCATGGGGGTATGATGAATCTCCGATTCATTATCTAACTATGTCAATAATAACCAATTCCATAAGATAAATCATATTTTCTGTGATGTATAATAATTTTAAGGAGTACTATTACATGCATTAAGCATATCAATTTGCATGCATTTGTCAAATCACTCACATGGGCAGTCACCTAGTACTCTTCGATACACCTCGATTTATGCACCGATCAAGAAAAGGAGAATAGAGGGAAAAGGTATTTGGAACCACTCAGACCAATTATAAAAATATTCTTCCTCCTCAATTTCCTCTTGTTATCTATGGTGATCCATCGTGGCATATTGAATACATTATGATGATTGTGGAAAAACCATCGACTTATTTTTAATCATCAGTAATGTTCTAACATATCTAATTAATGATAATGAGAATGGAATTTTCCATAAAAACTTTTTTGCAAATTTATTACACCAGGATACATGAAGAACAAGCACTATGGTGACCCCCTCTAAACATAATTGCCCATCATCACTACTATATCTCCATTATTTTTAATATATACATATATCAAATAATATGAAATCTTAATATTCTCACTTTATGCAAATCTACATCTAATCCTACTTTATTTTTTATCCTAAAAAATGAAGCCATTAATTACATTAAACACCACCCATTAGGATGACTAAAGTAGCTAATAATTGGCTAGGAATATTAGCCGTTGCAACTAATGGAGATGGCCAACGTGGGTGTTAAATTCAATTATGGAGAAAAGGCATTATTAATGGGTGGCTTAACAACCATAGGGGTGAAGAGATGCCATTAGTGTGAAAGGGCATACACGTTAATGGGAAAGGGCATGATTGCCTTAGGTGTAAATTGGAGAGATGTGAATTCCATTCGAATGGATGCATCCCTTGGCTGAAAATGACCATGATGGATATAAATACCACATGAGAGGGGCTTTGGAGAACAACCAATAATTCCATTACCATTTGATTCTCGAGCATTCTCTCATCTCATCATTCCGTCACCATCTTGCCAACCAAATTCGCTTCCAACCTATTCTGTCATCCAACAAAAATTCACCACCATAATTAGCCATCCATTTTATTATCGACGAAGTGTCGAAGTGATCTCGTCGACTTGTGCATTTGGACCCTCAGTGAATCCGACTCCTGAGGGTCCACCCCAAGTGCCGTTAAAAACTATCCAACACCATAGACGTCTGCCGACCATCAATTCCTCGGTCCCTCTGTGAATCCGACTCCAGAGGCTTCCTCCCGAGTCGTCGACCACCCCCACTTTTATCTCGTCTTTATTTTATTACTTTACATTTTTATATCCATCTAATTTTGTTGTTTTCTTCTTTCGTGCAGCTATTTGTCAAGACTATCGCGACCATCAAACGGCAATTATCCTCGACTCTTGGAGATCTGGGACGTGACACGAGGTTTGATATCGATCCGCGGTTGTTATCGCATCCAACTCGCCTCGCCATAATATCCAAATTCACGAAGAGTTACCGCGTACGAGTCCCATTTGGAAGTTGCTGCAAAGAAGGGGAGCGATCAACACTTACCTATCTGCACTATTGCCTTCTCCAATTTTCATCTCCATTCTTGTTATTCAAACATTTTGCAAACTTATAAAAGTATTTTTATTTTCACAATAAAGCGCAGAATTTTCCTATCTCTGTGGATCGACCCTGATTTACTCTATACTTTGCCTTGTGCATAATATAGTTAAGTCCGGTAATTTATTTGTTCGAAGTGTATTTTTGCGGGTTCTCAACGACTACCCGACGTAAAAATCGGGTACTTATACCCTCGAAAATACGCTCCAACATTTTCCAAACAGTATATATAGATTTTTCACATATTTTTGCAACTATTTTTCAAACCATTTACAAATCATTTTTCAAACTTTTTGTTTCACACAATGAAAATAATTTTTCAAACAAAATGTTTTTACAAATGTTGAAAACGTGTAACAAAACATTTTCAAAATAGTTTTCAAAAGATTTTTCACAAGGGTTTTCAAACTATTTCTCAAACATTTTGCAAAAAAAAAATTTCACCTCATTTATTAATCAGTAAGTACACAAAGAATTTTAGGAATAATCACATCTTTTTATTAAGAATTTTAATTAATTATTAGCCATATTATTAAGAAAATACGAAAGTATGAGTTATGGCTAAAGTATATACATAGTATATACGACCCCCCTATACTTAGCTTGAGCTATGTCCTCATAGATCGGAGAGAAAAGAGAAGACATAACTCGTACTAAGTATAGAAAAGTCTAAAGAATAAGGAATAAGAGATGAATGAATAAACCAATGAGAAGTTGATCGTTCCCCCTATACATAGGATCAAATAATCCTAAGTATAGCAAACTGTACACAACGCAAGGAGGGTCAAGGGTGGGAATGAACAGATCGTACTCAGATTGTCTCCCCCTATACTTAGGGTAAGATATCCCTAAGTATAGACAAAAAGAGGAGACAATGGAGAGGATCAAAGAATAGAATCACTTGGGGTGCATACCCCCCATACTTAGGACAAAGTACATCCTAAGTATAGAAAACTATCTACAAGGGGCGACACCTTTCTGATAGATATAGAAGATAGAATAGGAAAAGAAGAAAAGAAGAAAAGATATCTGAAGATGGAAGAAGAGATCAGAGGATATACACGTCACTCCCCCTATACTTAGGGTAAAAGAAGCCCTAAGTATAGGAAACAACATGAGTAATGCAACGGAACGACGAATGAACACTCGGCTCATCCACCCCCCTATACTTAGGACAAAGTACGTCCGAAGAAAGACAAACACGAGGATGGGTGGATGAGCAAAACGAGGGAGAGACTGAGATAAACAAAGTAGAATGTACAACAGAGGTGGATATACATGGGATCAAGAAGGTTGAAAGCGAACCTTCTTGCGGGACCGCTGAGGAATGGATCTAGTGTGGTGCAGGTCGACATCGGGGTCCTCAGATGACGCAAACCGATCAGGGTCGGCAGGGTGATGGTCCTCAGTGGCCCTAGGGTGTGAAGGCACAGACGGGGTAGTGGAAGAAGTACGGCTAGGTCCAGCCTTGGGAATCTCGCTGATATCAAAGTGAAAAGGGACGAACTCATCCTCATCGGAAGAAGTGTAATCAGAGTCATCCTGCGAGGTCTCATCCAGGTCAAACTCAAAAGAAGCGAACTCATCAGTGGAAGTAGTCGAACTCTGTTCGTCCTCAATAATCTCAACCAGATCATCTTTTTCGTCAAAGGGACCGAATTCCCGAATAAAAGCAATCAAATCAACTTTGGTCCTTGTCTCATCAGTATCTACGTGAACAGGAGCGGACCCATCGGTGAAAGAAGTCGAATCATGTCCGTCCTGTCTAGTCTCTAAATCTGCCCTCCGCTCAATGGTGTCGATCGTATAAATCCTGCGGATGTCATCAACACAACGCCAAGTCCCAGAAGAAGGAACTCCGAGGTCCACGCTTTCCAAGTCTCCCTCCTTGGAGAGGAATTCTTGGGTCTCAGTGGAATCCAATAAGCAACAAAATTCTCTAATAGTATCAACAAGGTCATGGTCCTCAGGGTCAACCAGGATAGGTGAAGTCACATCAGGTGCAGGTCTCCGGTCGGCAGTCGGTGCGGTGGTCAACACTTCACTCTCGTCAGCAGGACGGAAGCGAATCTCTCCTGATCCATAATCAATAACGACCCTCGCAGAGGCGAGGAATGGTCGTCCCAGGATGATTGGAGAGTGCTCCTCTGTGTAGGTCTCCATGGGCAATACGACAAAGTCAACATGGTAACTCGTGCCCTGAATTGAAATGACGGCGTTTTCAAGGATACCCTTCGGTCTCTTGATAGATCCATCAGCAAACTGAACGATCATCCTAGTTTTCTTGAGAGGCCCTAAGTAAAGAGATTGTACCAGCGAGAAGGGTAATATGCTAATAGAGGCACTGCTGTCTAGGAAAGTGTGATCAAAAGTATAGTCAGAGATGGTGCAAGTGATGAAAGGAGTAGCTGTGTTCTTTTTTCTAGGAATGGGACGGTGTGTGATGGCGTGGGCAGTAGCCATGGTCAGAATGTGATGCTCAGATCTGCTCCTCCGCTCTCTCTTCTTAGGAAGAGGAGCAGATAAATCAGTCATGGCCTCCTGAAGTGGGGCACGGATGATCTCATGAATAGTAGCCATCACTTCGGGTTCAGATAGCATTTTTTGAATTTTTGGACCTCCTCCGTACAAGGGAGGAAGTCGGAATCAGCATGTACATGAGGTGCCCAGAGCAGTCTGTACACAGGCACCTTCGGGGTTGGACCTGGGACAAGAAGTGACTGGATGTGTGGGTAAATGATCTGGCAGATGGCCTCTCTCCTCACAATATGAATCATCCAAGTGTCTCCCGAACTCTTTTTGTGTTTTTAAATTTTTCTCATTTTTTTGTATTTTTGGTGATTGCAATCTCCCATGATCTCCCACAAGTAAATCCGTATCCTCGACGAAGGTAGCATTAATCTAGTTTTCCTCAAGATAGCAAGATTATCATTCATCAAATCAATGCGCTTTGTCATTCGGTTCAAGATATCACTTATAGAGATCGAGGGAGGTGACTCCAACAGGTCAGACTCGGGTGGATGTGAAAGTGGAGATGGATAATATGCAAGTGGAGGTAGAGGTGGGTAGAAGTCCGAGGTCTGATACTGCGGCTGAGGTGGATATGTACAAATTCAGAAAAAGTAGGAGGAGGATCCTCCTGATAAAAGGGAGGTGGATCGACTGGAGGGTACAAGGAATCCGCAAAATCCGGATAAAAATCGCTCTAGGGATCCATCTCGAAACAAGAGAAAATGATCGGGAGAGCACGAAGGTCAAGTCAAGAGAGTGAGAAAAAGGCGCAAATGCGCAGGGATGATCTAGAATGCACACAAGCAAACACAAGTAAAACTCACACAAGACAAACCCTCAATTCACCTACTCAACTCGGTAGAGACCGAGAAGTCGGTCTTTTTATCTTATATGTTTTAGAGTTAGGTGAGAAGTACAAAAATTGCACAAACACTTAGAGGGCTGAAAATGGGATTTGGGCACTAACCTTAGTGTGTGCGCGAGCAATGTAAAACGAAGACAATGATGGGATTACTCGCCCCAAGATAATGTTTTTTTTCTTTTTGATCTTTTTTAGGATAAAGTAATATTAGCAGTCCCAATTTTATTGATTATCACTTTTTTTGGATTTTTAATAAGAAATGCACGAGCCTAACGAGGAGTCAATTTTACTTAGCACCTAGGTGATAAAAAACAGAGGTAGAGAGTCAGAAAAGCAATGCAAGCGGCAAAACGATGATGTATGCTAAAGAAAAATGCTCACCTTGCCTCCAGCACTCTACATGCAAGGATGCTCAGCAGAATTGAAACCTAACTATATGCAAATGCAAGTTGTCGCCCTAAGTTTCAGAAATTGCTATTATCGTGAAGAACCACAAGTCAGTCACCAATCCTCAATCCAAAAAGTCCGGTCTAGACTCACCCCTCCTCTTCTCGACAAACCGAGTTTAGGAGTAGCGCTTGACAGGGTGGGCTCGTGGCACGTATGCTCGAAGATGATGATGCGACTGTTTAAATTTGACTAAGTCCAAATGAGTCTATAGGTACAGGCAAACATATTTGGTGTTTGGCCTTAGCCTATCGCAAGAAATCCTAACACTAGGGTCTCAATAACACAAAATTAAGAAAACAAAACCGAGAAAACAAAGGAAAAAATGCGATGAAAAGCCGACAAAAATCCGCGGTGAGCCCCAAAGTGAACAAACACTTGGAAATTGGGCCCGAAAGTCCAAAGTCCTATGTACTTGTATTATTACAAATATAGAGTCTCTCTCTCTCACAAAAATTACACTAATAAATGCAA
The DNA here is from genome assembly GCA_037367405.1 of Ottelia alismoides. NCBI lineage: Eukaryota > Viridiplantae > Streptophyta > Magnoliopsida > Alismatales > Hydrocharitaceae > Ottelia > Ottelia alismoides. The sequence goes on from JAZKJV010011424.1 coordinate 730,600, forward strand.
TAAATAAATAGACTAGAGTTGTCTTCAAAATCCTCTCCCAGCCCATCTTCGTGCTAAGTCAAGTCGCCTCATGTGGGTGCGTAGGTGCTCCTGGAAAAGAGCTCCTCCCTCGATCCGCGTTCCTCTCAAGAAGTCAAACAAGAGAGGGGTTAGACAATTCAAACAAGAAATATCAAAACTAAGGAATCTGATAAAAGCCGCAAAAGTAGACAATCAATCACAAACACAAGCAAAAAGTCGAACTATGCGCTGATTGCTCCCCGGCAACGGCGCCATTTGTTGAACGAGATTTTTCACAGGTCTAGAGTAATCCACACAAGGCGGGATCATAATGTCGCTGAGGCGACCCGCGACATCACAGGTCTAGAGTAATCCACACAAGGCGGGATCATAATGTCACTGAGGCGACCCGCGAGAAATCCTAATTCAAACAACAATTACCCCAGAACAATCAAATAAGGAAATTAAAGTGAATGTGCATAGTTAAAATTTATTATAACTCTATAACAAAGATGTGTATAGGTGCAAGTATGTGTAGAGGTCGAACACAGGGAGCAAGCAGGATAGAACGAGGCAAAATGCACAAGTGTGTGAATGTGATCAAATGTCTATTTAAGCTATTTTTTGTGGGTTTTTTAATTTTATATATTTTTATTTAATTTTTGATTTTATAATTTTGTAGTTCGATTTTTAATTTTCTGATTTTTTGTTTTCTTTTTTTCTATTTATATTTTTTAATATTTTTTCAATAATAGAATATACACAATATAAGAAATGAGAGGATAAAGGATTTATAAAAATGAGTAAAAATGCTCAAAAATCAGAAAATAAATTGTTTTTGGTCTTTTTATATTTTTCTATTGTTTTTGTGATTTTTGGGGATTTTTAAGAATATTTTTGGTAATTCTAAAAGTGGAAAATACAAGAAATTAGTGAAATAACTGCTGGCTGATATTAAAATGGGAATGAAAAAATAGCAAATAGTATCAAAAATTTCCCAAATTAATTTTAAAATAAAGATAACAAAACAAAGAAAATTCAGGAAAAGAAAACACAATTTTTGGATTTTTTATGAAGTTTTTTAGAGTTTTTATATTTTTAGGATTTTTCTTTTATATTTTTTAGTGACTTTATGTATGAAATTAAAACATACTAAAATATGTAAAATATATTTTTTTGGGAATTTTTTGAGGTTTTTTTATAATTTTTATATATTTTCTAATGCAAATAGTGCTGAAAAATGCATGTTTTTGAATTTTATAAATAATAAAATGCAATAAAATGCAAAATAAAAAAGTTGGTGTGAAACTAAAATGCAACAGGAGCTTAACGTGATTTTTGTGGAATTTTTGGGCGTTTAGAGATGTATGCAAAAATTAGAGACAATGGTAAGAAAATTGATACATGCCGAGGGTATTTTAGTAAATATAGCAAAGTTGAGGGGCTCGCCTGCAAATTTCTCACAAAAATATATGCTGAACAAAAGTTTTTTGCACTTAACGTAAATAACGAAAGCCAAAGGGTAACTACTGCAAAATATCCAAGACACACGTGACGAGCACGTGCGCCTGGACCAAAACGCAATCACCTACGAATTTGGGGGCCCAAATGCTATTTCGCCAAGAAAATATAACTACTAAAAATGTTCATGGGCTACAAAACAAGTGGCCAGAAGTAAAAGAGTAATCCTGCAAAATGGCCAAGTCACGTGCGTTGAGCACGTGACCTGGCAAGGGTTAAAACGTGATTCTACGATCTATGGGGGGCTGCTTACAAATATTACAAAACATATCTACCGCAGATGAATGTTTGGGTGATGTTAATTAAATATCAAAAACCGTAGGGTAAAATGGCAAAATACCCACGAAGGCGGGCGTCGACGATTCAGATACTGCACTTATGCCATGTGTCGATCCCAGCTGTGGTGATGACGGTTCGATTGCACGGTCGAGATTAGATCCTTCAGACGGATTTGACGGTCAGCACTGGTGTAGATCGGACGTCAGCTGTAATGCGAGAGGAGAGTTCCTGATCCGACGGCGGGGGATGCGGCTGGAAGAACCAACCACGAACTCGGTGGAGCCGAGTTTTGATCACGTCCTGGGCTGACCTCCGACCACCATACCCATGCCCGGTGGCTTTGTTCTACTCCTGAAACTCCTCCGCACCGCTCAGGTACCTTAGATGGGGCCGAAGACCATGGGATGGCCTACAGCCGTGCGAGGACGCTCCGGCAAACCTGGGACTTTTCTTGGCATGAATCGAGGCCCAAACGCCTCCTTCTCTTCCTGCAAACAAAACCAAAAAGATGGCAGATCTCTCGTGAGAAGGAAGGGGTCTTTATTGGTGAGAAAAGACAGCGTGGGATGGTGATGGTGGATGCAGGAAGGGGTCTTTATTGAAGGATATGGTTAGATCCTCAAGAGCATCACGGAAGCGTGAGCGTCGCATCGAATACGACGAAGAACGACTAGTCGCACTAGTTGTTCTATGCAGCGGAAATTAAAAAATTTTCTTGCGACGAAACCACATGATCCAAGAACACTTCTCGGATCGTTTCGTCTAAACCACAAACAAGTATTAGGTTTACCTCTTGAAGCGTGGTTGCGATCGAGTCTCTAAACAAAGAGACCTCCTGTCTCAAGTCCGATCCGACGGAGGAGACGCTTGCGAGCGCGGGGATGAACCGCGTGCTTCTCGCAATCCATGTTGATGATCCAAGCGGCGGATCTCCTGATCTCGACACACGAGATCCGATGTCTTCTTCACGAGCGGGGCGCACCGAAGGAGACGGAGATCCTCGAGCAAACCATCGGGTAGCATAACGACGATGCCGCAGCGATGGAGAACCTCTCTAGGGCATCCATGGTGGACGGCCACATGAGAGAGATGGAGAGAGGACGTGTAGAGAGAATGAGAGAGAGAGAGAGAGATTTGTTGCCTCAACTTATGTGTCAAGAAGAGCAATGGGGTGCCTCTCCTTTTATAGGGTTTTGGGATCCATGGATCTCAATCCATGTGTCAACACAAATCCAATGGTCCACATCAATTTGTGTTTCTTTCAATGGTCATGATTTGTTGCTAAAAACACAACAACAATTAATTTAATTTAAATTAAATATATGTTGATAAATCAACACAATTTAATTACAAAATTAAATCATCAATACATGGAGATAATGAAAGGAGAGAAAGCCTCCTTCCATGTGGAGAGGGGGGACGACCTCCCTTTCCTAATGGGAGTGGTGGCCGTCCACCCTCCTCCATTAGGAAGGTGGCTATTTCACCTTTTATGTAATCTTCATTATTTGCAACAACTTTTGTTGCAAATTATTTCACAAAAAAAATAAATCCAATTTATTTTGTGAACATTGCAATCATGCCATTGAAAAATTGTGAATCACATTCACAACCCAAAACAAAATGTAAATTACATTTTCAATTTGATGTCCAATGTGAATCCAATTCACATTAACATTTAATTAACAAATGTAAATTACAAATAGCTCTCTCTTATATATTATAAATCACATTTATAATATATATGACTAATATGGATATTACTATCCACATTATTCATATCCATGATAATTAAATCATATTTAATCATCTTGGATCTCTATTCTCTTGTGTCCAAATAATATGAATCACATTCACATTATTTACATCTTTGATAATTAAATCTTATTTAATTATCTAAGATAACTCTCTTTATAATATGAATCAAATTCATATTACTCATGATAATTAAATCACATTTAATTATCCATTTTCTCAATACTCGGATACATATATCAACAATAGAATTATCCATGAACTCCTTCAAGGATAATGCGCTTTCTCCGCAGATACTTGGAGATAAGGACAGGGCGATTGTATTGTTCCACGTATAGTGACATGGATATTGAGATCGTATCTCAAATCCAGATCGCGGGCCTCCCATAGATGCTTGATTAAATCAAGACCGTAAATCTAATCTTCTCATTGTATCTGAATCACATTCAGATCAATGTCCAATACTTGGACCAAGATCAGATCACTTCTCTACTAAGAGGAGTCACTAAAATCCAGACCCGTTTCATCACTCCCTAGGAATGGAAGCGTCATGGTTATACAATCGTTTATGATCACATCACCCTCAGGTATTCCCAATACCTGTACATCCTGCATACTGGAAAACTCATACTAAACCTGAAGTATTCGATCAACTTTATACTGTCTACTTCATGGTTTTATCAGTAAGTTTCTCATTCGATCATGGGGAGTCGGTATCGATCATATACTTTCCAAAAGCATATATCATACCTAGGTCTTGATCATATACTTTCTAAAAGTATATATCAAACCTACAAATTCAGTCAAGCTTCCAAAGCGAGACGACCGTGCGCACGGAATTTGATTCTTTCCAATATCTCATGAGTGAGCTCATGTCTTCCGGTTCAGTAACTGAACCTGTATGATCCCTTTGAGAGATCGTATTACTCATATGCCCTTATATGCACACCAGCGCGCTGGTGTGTAGACCTTGATTAGGTCATCAACCTATTAGTCTGCCAAATGTACATACTTAGACACATAGCAACACATCTGTCTCCGGTCAGAGGATGCGTGCCTATATCCTGACAGCATACGATATAGGACTTTGGTTATCTCGATCTCGTTAAGTCAACTCTTTGACCTAACTAATCTGACACCTCCGAATCTCTATTCCTATGCAGAGGACCTGCATCAAGAGGTCGGTCAGATATCAGCCTTCAGAGATAAGGATTGCCATCTCCTACTCAGGCTGGAGATCATCTCTTAACAATCATCTGACGGTGCTTGATGAGTCCTCAATCTAACTCTTTAGATATTCATTCAAGCACCAGCCTCTATGATTCAATAGTTGAATCAACAGCTGTATGATCATCAAGATGGCCATGGTACATAACCCTAATTGTACTAAGGGACCTATTATGCAAATTATGTATTCTTCATTTCAGATTAAGGAGTGAATTGCAATAACATTTATTGCATAATGGCTCGCCGTGGGCTCGCATTTCCAACAATCTCCCACTAGCCCAAAGAGCCATTAATGGGCTAATCATTTAAACCCGCACTCATGTGACAATCATAGGCTATTTAGAAAATAGCTAGGTAAGCTGATCAGTCACTCTGTTCCCGCGAGACTATGCCAAGTCCTTTTACGGCACTTGCATATCCCGAGTAACAGTGCTCGCATCTAATGCGAATGTTGCATCTCATGCAACCAATACTCAATCTAGTTGGTTACATTGTCCCTGACATCATAACCAGTATCCCCATAATCCTTATTAGAATACCTTCATTCCCGGAGATCTCTATCTCCTAAGGTATCTATAGTTTAGACCTTTATAGATCACTATCTACATGGTCTTAAACTTTTGAAGATAAGACTTTGAGATTACTATCTCAAAAATCTCCTCATCTATGAAGATTTTGTTATTACTGCAATCAATTGTTTTATCTCTACAGTAGGATTAGTAACAATTTACTACTCCCACTACATGACAGACATCTGGTATTTGTACACTCTAGCATACACTCAGCTTCTCGTAAATAATGCACAAGTGCAAGTAGTTGTAGCATTTACTTCCTCAACTCTTTGAGGTGCTATCCCTTAAGATAGGTCAGTACCATATCTTAAGGGTTAGAAGCCTTTCTTGGAATTTCTATGAATAGAATATGTCCAAGGTATACTACAAATGTGACAGTCCAATTATCCTCTTCTCTTGGCTTCTGAACAACTTCAGAACTAAGATCTAAGAGGTATCTTTGAAATCATATTTCAAGATATGGAATAACCAGATTATGAAACACTTATTATTATCCTTATATCATTTTAAATGATCAGGATATCATCTACATTTAGCGCAATGAACACATAGGCACTCCCACTAAGCTTCGCATGGCTCATCAAGATTTCATTTGAAATCATAACATTTATAATTTCATCAAATCTTATGGTCCATCTCAAAGAAGCTTATTTGAGTCCTTAGATGGATTCCTTATCTTGCACACCTTGCTTTCCTCTACCATGAAGCCCTGGGGCTACTTCATGTGAATATCCTCAGAGAGATATTCATAGAGGAATGCAATCTGGACTTACATCTTGAAGATGCAATAGTCAAGTTGTGTAGCTAAGGTTAGCAATATTCTGATGATTTTAAGCATATTCACCGAAAAGCAAGTCTCATTGCAAGCAATGTCTTCTCTTCCATGTGTAGCTCATTGCTACGAACTATGCTTTGAAGGTATGTACCTTCTCATCAGGTTCCCTTTCTCTTGAAGATCCATTTACACCTTTACGGGTCTTACCCATATAGGTGGATCCTCGAGGGTCCATATACAACACTTGTACATGAAGTCTACATTAGACTTTTATTGCTAACATCCATCTATCCATGCTATGATCTTCAGAAGCTTCATCACATGAAGTTCGATCATTGTCAGATTTCTCTAACACATGGAATCCATCCTCAAACTTATTTGAAGAGGTTTTAGTGTTTCATCTTCAATTATCCTTTTAGTTTCCAATTTTTAGGAGCCTCATCATCTTTTCAAGATTAAATGAGTTCCTACACTTCATTTTTATCTTGATTCTCAAGAGTCTCAACCTCCAAGAATCACATTATCAGAGATGAGATATTTCAAGAATCTCAAGGTCATAAAGTAGGTATTCAATACCATCCTTTATTTTCCTAATGAAGCAGCACTCTTAAGTGCTAGATTCCATCTTGCATGGAACCTTATTAAGGATATACATTGTAGTCTCTACTACACATATATACCTGGAAACTAAGGGATAATTATGCTAAAATTCATCATTGATAAGATCATGTCACACATGATCCAATTGTATCTGCCTATAACTCTATTGAGTTAAGGTGTGTTAGGAGGATTGAGATAGAAATGATATTCATATCTCTATAAGGTATTCTTTGAATTTATCTAACAGGTACTTGCTACCTAGATTAGATCAAATTCATTTTATCTTCCTTCAAACTTTGGTTTTAAACCAAAAATAATGAAATCTTTGAACATTTCAAAGGTTTCTTAGGTGAAGCGAAGAAATCTCATATCATACATAATCATCAACAGATATCACATATCCATAATGTTTACTGTGATATAGATGATCTACATACATCAATATGCATGAGATCCTGAATACCTTGGCATCTTACACCTTTCTCTAAGAAGGGTGTATTGGACATTTTACTTTGAATACGATATTCATAAGTATGTAAGTTTTGAAATTTTAGACATTCTAAAGTTTCATCTCTTACTAGTCTATTGATCAAATCAATAAACAAATGTCCAAAGCTTGATGCTAGATCATTGTCAAATGATCTTCATCCTCATATTGATCTTAAGTTTTAATTTCAGCATTTAGAAATGTTAATGAGCCATTCATCAATTTTCTAGTTTAGTGGAGTCCACTAGATTTTAGATTACTATCTGAAATATCTCCATCATAACTCTTTATGATAGTTCTACCTCAGAATTCATGTTTATTTCCAACATTTAGAAACAAACAATGAGTGTATTCTTATATCTAGGTCATAGAGACATTCTCTAAGACTAAGGACTCTCCCACTGAAATTAACAAGTCTATTAATCCAACAGAGATTGTTGCAACAATTGCATCAATATCCATATGGATAACTATAAACCTTTAAGATCAAATTTTCCAGTCTTCTAAACATATGCAACCTATTGCAAATGTCATCAGAAGATTGAGATACAATTATTTGACTTTATCTTATCAATGATTTATGTAGATTGATCCAATGCTCCATCCGAGTCCTTCCTTAAGGATTCTAGATAGACTTGATAGTCATACTATCAACACATCAACTTATTGCAGTATTGGCATTCATCCAACTCTTCGGATGACATATGGAAGTCAAAGATGTATAGTTAACTCTTTGACCATACTTCTTATTCGGGTCCAACCCATGCTTCCACTGCGCTCCCTTTATCTATAAGCAACCATTGCTTAAGACTAAGGATCTCTTATGTAAGAGCATTTCAACATTTATACATGCTTCATTAAATTCATACAATATGAATATTATGAAGCTTCATGAATGACCAGAGTATAGATAGTAGAATGATGACACTCATCATCTACATCCATCTAAACTCTTAAAACATAGGTTCAGGTAGGTACTCAAACAATTTGAATACATCATTTCTTATAGAACCACCATTTTGCATGATGCAGTGAACCATCTCATTCATGTTAAATGTCAAGAGCACATATGTATGCCAGAATATCTTCATTAATTTTATAAGGATTATTTGACAATTGCGATCATCATCGACATGTCACTTCCAAAGTACATCCGATGAGAGATCAAGATTATAGAGACACACAAACCCTAGGGTTGTAGTCCTATTATCTATTTAATTGTCATTCCTCATTATTATGAGGAAACTTGCACATTGCAACCACATACATTATGTGTTCAACTGCAAGTACAATATCTGGATCATGAGTCCAATCCAAGATATTTCACTGCTTATTATTGAGTATATCATTGAGTGGGTTTTAATGAAGGATTATCTGAAATAAGAAATTTGCATAAATATATAAAAATATATATTTTACTTTGATTTAGGATTTTTTATATCAAAGTTGTCTTGCCTTGTCAACACTGAAAGTTCATTCCCTTAATCACTTTCAATGTAAGAGATATACTTACCATTATATCTCAACAAGATCTAGGATCTCCTTCCTTATCTTTGTTACATCCCAATAATATGAGAATCTGCAACTCGGATAAAAAAGAAGCGGGAACACATTCCGCTTTGCAAGTCCAACTTGCATTTCCCAATTCGGTCTTTAACACCCGAGCCCACCACCCCTAAGGCGATGTTGACCCGTCGTTAATTGAACCAACCGTCAACAGGAATAGTACTCGCTATACGCAATCCAATATCGCCCCAATAATATGAGGATCCGATATTGGGGTCACTACGTATACGGCCTTACTCTTTCGAGAAGCAAAGAGTCCGATCCAGATGCGCTTGCATACAGGAGCTGTCACTTCGGACAGGCGTCTCCCACATACAATCCCTGGCGACGGAACCCTTCGCCTTGACGGGAGACCATGGATGTCACTTATGTGATCCTCCACCTCATATTCAAATTTTAATTAATTATCGTGAATCACATTCACATAATTAATTCTTCCAAGGGAATTATTAACTTTAATAATTTTAGAGTATTTCAATCTTAATTGGATTCCAATTAATCTAATCATATTAAATTAATGATCCAATTAATATCCAACAAACATTTTAGTAGTTACTTGAATAATGATATTATCTCAAATACGTATTATTTCGAATTTTAATAATTAGAAAAATACATCATGATTTCTTAAGCATTATACTAACCCTACCCGTTGTCATGGCCAGTACCGACGAGAGTGGGACGGACCACATACGTTGCAACCCGCAACCCCAATGCTCTCCGACTAGACACCATATCCACCTCGGGAAATGATAATGCAAAATAGATCATTTTGTACTTGAGATGATCATCGGTTCTTCAACCGAAATTATACCATATAGTAATAATCAAAACAATTTTGATTAACATTATAATGAGATTTGCTAAACAAATCCCAAGTCCTATTCAAGCAACATGTTTGTTGGAATGTTGATCATGTAGATCATGTAACCAATCTTGATCTAGATCACATTTAATCATTTGTTGGTTAGGGCAAAGTCATTTAAGGACATAATTATCATTAAATATTTCACAAATATTTATGCATAATTATTCCAGGAAATTAAACAATTTAATTTCACTAATTAATTAATTGACAATCACTAGGTTCTTGATTAGGAAAGTATTTTCAGCAGTGACCCTCACTTACTAAAAATATCATATCTCAATCAATTTAAATCCAAATTAAGCAAAGTAAATTTCTAAGTTCACTAAAATGAGCATATCTAGAGAAAACGGAATCGAAATCACGCAAACTCATATCCTACGGTTTCCTTATTTAATGGGGAATAAAATCCAAATATTATTTTCGTGTTTAAACAATTTAAACAGTGCCGAAAATAATATCAAAACAGAGATGCGAAAATAAAATGCAAGAAAACTTTCGCAAACCCTAATGAACCCAAGTCGTCCTCGGTTTATGGATCGTATCCAAAAACACCAACCTGGCTCTGATACCACTTGAAGGATATGGTTAGATCCTCAAGCGCATCACGGAAGCGTGAGCGTCGCATCGAATACGACGAAGAACGACTAGTCGCACTAGTTGTTCTATGCAGCGGAAATTAAAAAATTTTCTTGCGACGAAACCACATGATCCAAGAACACTTCTCGGATCGTTTCATCTAAACCACAAACAAGTATTAGGTTTACCTCTTGAAGCGTGGTTGCGATTGAGTCTCTAAACAAAGAGACCTCCTATCTCAAGTCCGATCCGACGGAGGAGACGCTTGCGAGCGCGGGGATGAACCGCGTGCTTCTCGCAATCCATGTTGATGATCCAAGCGGCGGATCTCCTGATCTCGACACACGAGATCTGATGTCTTCTTCACGAGCGGGGTGCACCGAAGGAGACGGAGATCCTCGAGCAAACCATCGGGTAGCATAACGACGATGCCGCAGCGATGGAGAACCTCTCTAGGGCATCCATGGTGGACGGCCACATGAGAGAGATGGAGAGAGGACGTGTAGAGAGAATGAGAGAGAGAGAGAGAGATTTGTTGCCTCAACTTATGTGTCAAGAAGAGCAATGGGGTGCCTCTCCTTTTATAGGGTTTTGGGATCCATGGATCTCAATCCATGTGTCAACACAAATCCAATGGTGCACATCAATTTGTGTTTCTTTCAATGGTCATGATTTGTTGCTAAAAACACAACAACAAATAATTTAATTTAAATTAAATATATGTTGATAAATCAACACAATTTAATTACAAAATTAAATCATCAATACATGGAGATAATGAAAGGAGAGAAAGCCTCCTTCCATGTGGAGAGGGGGGACGACCTCCCTTTCCTAATGGGAGTGGTGGTCGTCCACCCTCCTCCATTAGGAAGGTGGTTATTTCACCTTTTATGTAATCTCCATTATTTGCAACAACTTTTGTTGCAAATTATTTCACAAAAGAAATAAATCCAATTTATTTTGTGAACATTGCAATCATGCCATTGAAAAATTGTGAATCACATTCACAACCCAAAACAAAATGTAAATTACATTTTCAATTTGATGTCCAATGTGAATCCAATTCACATTAACATTTAATTAACAAATGTAAATTACAAATAGCTCTCTCTTATATATTATAAATCACATTTATAATATATATGACTAATATGGATATTACTATCCACATTATTCATATCCATGATAATTAAATCATATTTAATCATCTTGGATCTCTATTCTCTTGTGTCCAAATAATATGAATCACATTCACATTATTTACATCTTTGATAATTAAATCTCATTTAATTATCTATGATAACTCTCTTTATAATATGAATCAAATTCATATTACTCATGATAATTAAATCACATTTAATTATCCATTTTCTCAATGCTCGGATACATATATCAACAATAGAATTATCCATGAACTCCTTCAAGGATAATGCGCTTTCTCCGCAGATACTTGGAGATAAGGACAGGGCGATTGTATTGTTCCACGTATAGTGACATGGATATTGAGATCGTATCTCAAATCCAGATCGCGGGCCTCCCATAGATGCTTGATTAAATCAAGACCGTAAATCTAATCTTCTCATTGTATCTGAATCACATTCAGATCAATGTCCAATACTTGGACCAAGATCAGATCACTTCTCTACTGAGAGGAGTCACTAAAATCCAGACCCGTTTCATCACTCCCTAGGAATGGAAGCGTCATGGTTATACAATCGTTTATGATCACATCACCCTCAGGTATTCCCAATACCTGTACATCCTGCATACTGGAAGACTCAGACTAAACCCGAAGTATTCGATCAACTTTATACTGTCTACTTCATGGTTTTATCAGTAAGTTTCTCATTCGATCATGGGGAGTCGGTATCGATCATATACTTTCCAAAAGCATATATCATACCTAGGTCTTGATCATATACTTTCCAAAAGTATATATCAAACCTACAAATTCAGTCAAGCTTCCAAAGCGAGACGACCGTGCGCACGGAATTTGATTCTTCCCAATATCTCATGAGTGAGCTCATGTCTTCCGGTTCAGTAACTGAACCTGTATGATCCCTTTGAGAGATCGTATTACTCATATGCCCTTATATGCACACCAGCGCGCCGGTGTGTAGACCTTGATTAGGTCATCAACCTATTGGTCTGCCAAATGTACATACTTAGACACATAGCAACACATCTGTCTCCGGTCAGAGGATGCGTGCCTATATCCTGACAGCATACGATATAGGACTTTGGTTATCTCGATCTCGTTAAGTCAACTATTTGACCTAACTAATCTGACACCTCCGAATCTCTATTCCTATGCAGAGGACCTGCATCAAGAGGTCGGTCAGATATCAGCCTTCAGAGATAAGGATTGCCATCTCCTACTCAGGCTGGAGATCATCTCTTAACAATCATCTGACGGTGCTTGATGAGTCCTCAATCTAACTCTTTAGATATTCATTCAAGCACCAGCCTCTATGATTCAATAGTTGAATCAACAGCTGTATGATCATCAAGATGGCCATGGTACATAACCCTAATTGTACTAAGGGACCTATTATGCAAATTATGTATTCTTCATTTCAGATTAAGGAGTGAATTGCAATAACATTTATTGCATAATGGCTCGCCGTGGGCTCGCATTTCCAACAATCTACACTAATAATTGCTTAAACAACAAGCTAAACGCACAGATTAAAGGCTGGAACTAACAGCTAACTAATGAGCAAAAAAATGGACAGGAAAACAAGAAGGAAGTGGACCTCGAGGGTTGAAAAACCCAAGGTTGGACCTCAATGGCCAAAGGTGGCCGGAGGTGGTGGAATCGCCTCCTTGGTCGACTAGCCCCGCCCCTGAGGAGTTGGAGGATCTCCTGTCACAAGAATCAATCCAGAACTCGCTATCAAAGAGGCGAAAGAAGGTCAAAGAGGGTTCAAAAGGGAATGGAGGTGACGGGGGCTTATTTTGAAGAGTGGTCGAGTGGGCTCCTTGATCGAGGCGTATCTGACGAATCTCAGGTTTGAAGGCCAATCCAAGCCATGGGCGTGATTTATTGGTATTCGAGCAACAAGTTTGCAGAAGACCTCGACCTCAAATGGTAAAAGATAAGGCCTCGAAAAATCCGTGAAAGCAGACAAAAACTTGTTTCTGACACAGCCCATGCAAGAAACAGGGAGTTGACCAGCGGTAAACTTCCAACTGGTTGGTCCACGTGGACCAACCAGAAAAATCCCTGAAAAAAACAATTGTAAAATCAATAAAAAAATAGAAAATCAATTTATTAAATTATGGTTACAAAATAAAAAATGTGTATTATTTTATAAATTATTTTATAGTGATTTTTATTTATTTTATGGGGTGTGTAATTACAAGTTACCATTTATACCCCTTAAAGGTATCTATATCTATATATTTAAGTATTTTATTTTTATTTTATGTAATTAATTTATTTATTTTTGTTTATTATTTTATAAATTTATAGAATACTTTTATACACATAAATATATTTTTATTTTATTTTTATGACGTATTTTATACACTTAATAAAATAGAAGTGTTAATAATGTAGGTTTGTATACAGGTATTATACCTATGTATATTATATACAAGTATTTTTATTTTGTATTTCTTTTGAGTTTTTATTCTGATTTTAATATGCAAATATATTATAAGTAATATTTACAAAATTATAAAAATATAAAAATACCAAAATAATGAATAAATAATAAATTGAATATTTTAATCTGTACAAGTATACTACAAGGGTCCAAAACTCAACTTTCAAATCGTAATTCTGAAAAATACGAAACCACCTCTATTAAATAGATTATTTTATGCTATATACAATTAAGTAAGTTTGGTACATTTAGAGTTTTTATTTGCAAGATACAGGTTTGGGAAGTTAGTGTTCTGGAATCTTATTCAGACCATCACTTTTTTTTCTGTACATTATTTTTGAGTGAAATCAATTTTGTATTTTTTTATATTTAATTATCTACAACTTTCATGTACAAAGTTTCTTTATTTGAGGTATAAAAAGTGGAACCAAAAATAGGTCCCAAAAATGAATAAAGAATGAATAAAATGAAAGGAATTTCTATTGCATTTTGACCCTTATCTCCCCCTACTTTATTCCTTGTTGAACTAGTCATCGAGATGCCTAGGTCTCGGGGTTTCGGATCATAAAATATTTACAATATTTTATTCTTTTTCTTTTCTTTTCTTTATTCTATAATTTTGGCTTTAAAAACCGCATTTTATACAATATTTACACAATGATGCACGAATGCTAAAATGCCTAAATTAAGCCTATTTACACGCATTTACTAGGATTTTTAAGGCCAAAATGATAGAATAAAGATGATGAAACATAGATTCATCAGTGAGCCACGCCTCCATCTTCTCGGACCCTCACTCTAATAAATATTGATCGCCCTCCTCCCTTTTATAGCATCTTTGGCTGTGCCACTTCCTCTTGTGCACCCGACCTCCTTTCCTAGAGTGACAACAAGCGAGAGCGAGGGCAAGGGGCTCTTTTTAAGCATGGAAACCCTAGGTCCAGTGAGGTTTCGACCTTAGCTTCACCGCAAGGAGCTGAGCCCCTGTCTACACCGACCATCGAGGATAGAAACCCATGTGGACTCCGTCTGCAACCACCAGGTGACATCAGCCACCTCCAACTATCTTCGATCGCCTCTATTTTCACGTGAATCATTCATTTACATCACCAAATAGAGAACTTTCGATCACCGTACCCATTCCATTATTTTGATGCTCTTCGACATTCATATGCCCTGCTCCGACTTCATTTCGCTTCTGTAATCGCTCCGCAACCGCCCACGTCGCTCTAGCCCTTAGTTTAAAGCAGCCACACAGGTCGAACCCCTCACTTATCGGAGACCTGCTTGTCCACTAACCCCCCTTTGGTTTGTGATGCTTTTGGCATTCTAACACTCTCCAGAGGATTCCCTTCCGAGCATACATTATACCCTGCAGGTTTAGATGCTACCAGACCACATATGGAGGTCTCGAGGAGTTTGGGAGAGCCCCAGGACGATCGTGCACCCCCTGGACCTCTCTCTTGGTCCTGGGTCCATCGGAGCCCTCCTCTAATTGCGGAACAACAACACTGACTGATTCCACACCTTCGTAGCTTGAACGAACATCGAAGTGACGCACCATCGACGATAGAAACTCGTCGGAGGGGAGGTCTTCCAGACTATCCCTCGACCGTCCGATTGAACAATCCCCCAATTCAAATCCACACTGTCTAGTTTCGGGGGATCTCCTACTGTCACATCCATCTGAAGATCTAATCAGAGTCATCCATCGCTGAAGCGTTGTCCATCCATCCTGATCGTTCATCCATTAAGTGGATCGCCTTCAACCGTCGGATAGCCATTAATAAAGGGTAATTTGGACTTAGGCCCTTCTATGTTATGTTGTTATTTCCAAGTCCTATAAATATTTTTCGTAGTTATTTTGCTTTGGATATTTTACATTCGGACTTTACGCTTTTTTATATTTGTATTTTAGTCCTGTTTGATTGAACTCGTGTCTTGTCTCACGTACGTAGCTGGTGTATTTGCATGATATACCCCCGTGCTTTTAACTATTATTTTGAATAGAAATTTACGGATATTTAATGTTATGTCCCTGTGCATGGCTTATTGAGCACGTGTGTGAATTAACTGGACCAATTGCATGATAAGAGCTTTTTATATGTTTTATTAATTTGGTCCTGAAACTTTCATATAATTGTAAGTAGGTCCTTGTGTTCTGTGTTCTTTGTTTTTAATCAAATAATTACCTAATTAACTCCAAAAATCCCATAGAAATTACAGTTAGCTCATGTAAAGGTGTAATATTTATGGTATTTTTGTTAATTAATTTAGTTTATTTTATATTTTCTAAAAATAAGAAACTTCTAAAAATTGTTTTGTCTATTTTATAAAACACATAAAAAATTGAAAAATGTCTTAAAAATTCCAAAAAGATTTGTATGTGCTTGTCTTTATGGGTTTTATCTCAAGTTTTTGTTTGATTGCAAAAACCCTTATAAAAGCACTAGAAACAATAAAAATCTTAAAAACTTATAAAAATCATTAGAAATTCTAGAAAATTCAAAAAAAAATATAATTGTAGTTTCTGGTGTTAGCTATTTTTTTACTTTCTCATAAAATTGCTATCCATGGCATTAGGATAGTTTAAATATTTTTAACTTTTAATTTTGTCCTCATTGTGCACTATCTCATTGTTTAGCTTTTGTTTTATTTTTATAAAATCATATAAAAATTTGAAAAATCTCATAAAATCATCAAAAACATATAAATATTTGAAAAATAAAAAAAATATTTGTGTTTCCTGTTTTTGAGCATTTTTTACTCTTAATAAAAATTATTGAAGCTTGCATGTCCTTTATTGCTTTATCTTGTTTTTTTATTTTGAAAATATAAAAATATTGAAAAATTAAAAACCACAAAAATATGCTTTTTATTCTCTGATTAGGACTACTTCGTACATTTCCATGATTTTTATGTTCGACCCTGGTCACTATACCAGGTTAAATAAATAGAGGAGACAACTGACATCGACTTTGTGCTTGATTTATGTGGTTCTCATTTTTACTTGTTGAGATTTGGCCATTTGATTGGGGTCACAACAACTCGTGATTATTTCTTATACTTAACCCTAGTAGGTAGGCCGCTCATCAGGATCCTATTCCATTGACAACACCCAATCAACGTATGAGATTGATTTGTGTTTCTTTCAATGGCTAAGATGTTGTAAAAACACAACAAATGATTTAATTTGAATTAATTTATATTGATAAATCAACATAATTAATTACAAATTAAACCATATTTGCCTAGAGATGAGATAATGAGGAGACTAACCTCTTTCCCTAAAAGTGGGGGGACAGCTACTCTTCTCCACATGGAGAGTAGTGGTCGTCCACTCTTGAGAGGAATGAGTCAATCTCCTCTATTTATCAAGATATCTCATTATCTTATGATACCTCTTGATCTCTTATCGTGAATATTTTTCACAAAAAATATTTCAAAATTATCTTGTGAAAAAATTTCAATCAAGCTATTGAAATTATGTGAATCTCATTCACAACCCAAAACAAAATATAATTATATTTTCAATTAATCATTTAATGTGAATGCAATCCACAATAACAATAAATCAACAAATATGAATCACAAAAATCTCTCTCTGATATATCATAAATCATATTTTAATATACATGGATAATTGGATAGTACTATCCACATTATCCATATCCATAATAATTAAATATCATTTAATTACATTTGATAATCTTTCTCATGCATTCAGATCATGTAAATCATTTTCACATTATTCATGATAATTAAATCATATTTAATTATCCATTTCTCAATGCTTAGACATAATTCAACTTTGAGATAAGGACAGGGCAATTGTATTGTTCCATATATAGTGACTTGGATATTGAGATCACATCTCAAATCCAGATCTTGTGGACCTCCCATAGATGTTTGATTAAATCAAAGTCGTATATCTAATCTTCTCATTGTCTCTGAATCACATTCAAATCAATGTCCGACATTTGAACTAAGATTAGATCACTTCTCTATGAGAGGAGTCACTAAAATTCGGACCTGTTTCATCACTCCCTCAGAATGGAAGTGTCATGTTTATACAATCGTTAAGATCACATAACCATCAGATATTCCTAGTACTTGTACATCCTGCATACTGGAATACCCAGAATAAACTCGAAGTATTAGATCTCTTTTAGATTGTCTCCTTCAGAGTTTTATCATTAAGTTTCTCTTTTGATCATTAGGAGTTGGTATCGATCATATACTTTCCAAAAGCACATATCATACCCAGGTGTTGATCATATACTTTCCAAAAGTTTATATCAAATCTACAAATTCAGTCAAGCTTCCAAAGCGAGATGACCGCGCACAGAATTCGATTCTTCCCAATATCTCATGAGTGAGCTTATGTCTTCTGGTTCATTAAATGAACATGTATTATACCTTTCAGAGATTGTATTACTCATATGACCTTGCGTACACTAGCGCACCAGTGTATATACATTGGTTAGGTCATCAACCTATTGGTGTGCCAAATTTACATACTCGGACATATAGTAACACATCTGTCTCTGGTCAGAGGATGCATGCCTATATCGTGATAGCATACGACATAGGTCTTTGGTTATCTCGATCTCGTTAAGTCAACTCTTTAACCTAAATAATCTGACACCTCTGGATCTCTATTCATATGTAGAGGACCTGCATCAAGGGGTCGATCAGATATCGGCCTTTAGAGAAAGCATTGCCATCTCCTTCTCAGGTTGGAGATCCTCTCTTAACAGTCATTTGACGGTGCTTGATGAGTCCTCAATCTAAATCTTTAAATATTCATCTAGGCACCAACCTCTATGATTGAATAATTGAATCAACAACTGCATGATCATTAAGACGGCCATGATGCATAACCCTAGTTGTACTAAGGGACCAAATATGCAAATTAGTTATTCTTCATTTCTAATCATGGAATGATATTTGCAATAATATTTATTGCATAATGGCTCATCGTGGGCTCGCATGTCCAACACTAGCAGCAGCCCAGGATCCATCACGATAATCCCGGATTGAGATGGTCTACTAGAGGCATCCCTTCCCAGCAGTAGCCTTCAGCTCAGGGCGGAGTAGCCAGCAGCAGCCACATCACTCCCAGCCATACAGGCATAAACAGCAGTAGGGTCCTTGTCCCTACCATCAAGGACAATAGTGGAGGAAACCACAGCAGCCTCAGCAGTTCTCTTAGCCTCCCCCTCATTACCAGCAGACTCATTCTCATTTCCAGCGAGGCAAACTGCCCGGTTCTCATGGACCTGTCTATGAGAACCTAGCCCTTGACGACCTCGCCCACCTACTTTCTTATCAGCAGACATCATTCCGGCAAGAGATGGACAAGTTCCGACAGGAGATGAGGGAGATCATCAAGGTCAAAGCTGCCATACCCGCTCAGATTGAACTGAACCCGAACAATTTGAAGAGGAACTCTGAGCAAGCACAGTTTACAGAGACTACCACTCTTAATGATATTTTGGGTGATATATCTTCCTATGTATTTGATGCTATTTTGTGACACTTAGGAGCGATATGATGCCAACTGACGGTGCCTCCTCTGAGCGATGATCACTTGGAGATTCTGGAGCACGAGTATAGTGGTACTGATGGAGCTCGTGATGATGATGATAGTGGTGCTGAAGTCATCAAGGATCTAGATCCATCTTACGGTACTAAGGCCGTTGTGATTCCAGATGCATATGGTGGTATTGATGCCACCATTTGTCTAGTTGCTGAGCTAGAGCATGGTATTGACACCGCGAAGATAGATGTCTTGGGTGGCACTAATGCCACTAGTGGTCCTCTAGCTATGTTACCCTTTGTTGTATCTCATTATATTTTTAGAAAAAACCAAAAAAATGAAAAAAGAGAAAAGAACAAAAATATGAATAAAGGAAAGGTTTGTGTATCTTCTTCGAGTCCATACGTGTTGCATGATGATATTGGTATGCATTCTATTCCTTCACATACATAGGAACCTGTGCCTGACCTTATCTCTAGAGGGGTCTAGCCATCCCCTTCCCTCAAGAACTCCACTTGGTGAAGTGGAATAAACTAGAAAACCCAAAAAGAGACACCAACTAGAGTTCAGCCAGCAGATGATTGATAGATTTCAGATTCAACTGACTCTACAGGAGGCACCAGAGCACATCCCCCTCTTCCAAAATAATTTAAGAGAGAAGACCACCATCTATAGGAAGAGGAGGAACCATAATGCAGAGATCCATGTGCTTACTCGTGCCACGTGCTTCGCCATCCAGAACCGATTGCTATCCAAAAGACTTTATGCTAGATCTCCATATGTCAGATGCCATAGCCATGAGCAGCAGTTCGATTATACTCTATTAGATAGCGACTCCTTAATTAAACTTAACCTTCTTCCAACAGCCTTACTCGATTGATTCAAGTTTGGCCCTATTCGACAAAGAAGGACAATCCTTCATTTTGTTGATAGTTCTGTCAAGAAACTGAAGGGGTTATTGACAGACATGGTTATTACAATTCAGGGCCTGAAATTCCCCGTGGATATTGTTGTATTGGACATGGAGATACCTGAGTCTGTGACAGATACCTCCGTCATATTAGGATGCCCATTCTTGGCCACAACTAAGGCAGTCTCTGACCATGATAGAGGGAAGGTATATTTTCATGTCGAAGGTAAGAGTGTACAAATAGATACAATTAAGGAGACCAGAGCGAGAGATTCAACTTGCTCCGAGCAATGGAGTGATACATAGCAGATGACAGATGCAGAGCGAGACATCCACTAGTAGTGTGACTTCGTGATCTCAGGTGATGAGCCAGTTTGGTACGACCCCGTATCACGATCTTTGTCATGTCATTAGACACTACATATTCATATATTTTCGAAATGAGAGTTCGAAGATCACACTCTTGGCACCGGACATATTTGAGGCTGATGATCGTGGTCTGGAGAGCGAAGCAGAATATATTTCATGTTCCTCTTATTCAGATCCCTGGGATTCAGATAATGATTGAGATGATTTTGATGATTATTTACCGGTCTGATTCCCGTAGAGCCAATAGCTAGAATGGAGAGTGAGCCAGCACAGACTACAGACACCAGCAGGGTCGTCTTTGCCAAATTTTCACATACAGCGAGAGTTGTCCCATGCAGATCTGGTAGCCTTCACACAAACTTTTTAGAAGCCAGATTTTCTAGCTCCCAGTTACCCATAATTGAAGACCTTGCCACAGTCGATGAAGTACATATTCCTTGTGGGTGAGCTAGAGATGTACCCAGTCATTATCTCAGTGGATTTGACTGGAGAGCAGGAATCTCGTTTGATGGAGGTTCATGAAATAAACCACAAGGTGATTGGATGGAGTGTATCTCATCTTCAAGGGATAAGTCCAGCCCTGTACTCCCACCATATGTATCTCGAAGATGATGCCAATCCATCGCGTGAGTTCCAGCGACGGTTGAACCCGAATATTCGAGATGTAGTCATGAAAAAGATATTGAAATGGTGGAGCGTTGATTTTATCTTCCCCATCTCCGAATTCAATTGGGTTAGTACATTACATGTGGTACCCAAGAAGATGGGTATCACTACAGTTGTGAGTGAGTCTGGACAAGAGATAGCTACCCGGGTATGCACTTCTTGGAGGGTTTGTATGGACTACAGACTATTTAATCAGGCCACCAAGAAGGATCATTTCCCATTGCCATTTATTGATGAGATTATTAAGAGTCTAGCTGGGAAGAGTCACTATTATTTTCTTGATGGGTACTCTGGCTATAATTGAGTGGCAATAGTGCCTGAAGACCAGGAGAAAACAACATTTACATGTCCATTTGGGACATATGCTTTCAGACGGATGCCTTTGGTTTATATAATGCCCATGCTACATTCCAAAGGTGCTTATTTTCCATCTTTTCGGATATGGTGGGTGATTGTTTGGAGGTCTTCATGGATGATTTCTCGAACTACGACGACGAGTTTGATGCCTGTCTTATCTGCCTAGACCGCATAATTCAACGTTGTATCGAGGTCCATCTTATATTATCTTGGGAGAAGATCTACGTCATGGTGACTCAGGGAACAGTACTTGGTCATATCATCTCCAACAGGGGCGTGGAGATCGATCCAGCCAAGGAGGATATCATCAGGAAACTCAATCCACCATCCCATTTGCGATATTTGCGGTCTTTTCTGGGGCATTTCGGTTTCTGCCGACGACTCATTCACGATTTCATCGTATTGCCCGACCTCGTACTAATCTGCTGACGAAAGACATTAAGTTCATTGTATATGATAAGTGTCTAACGTCTTTCGAGATTCTCAAGGGATTAGTTGTTAAGGCTCTTGTCCTTCAACTACCTAATTGTTCTTTCACATTCGAGATCATGACAGATGCTTCTAATTTTGTCGTAGAGACTATGCTCGGACAGAGGAGGGATGGATTGTCTTATGCCATTCACTACGCTAACCAGATTTTAGATGCCGGTCAGCGGAACTATACTGTTACAGAGAAGGAGAGGCCAGCCGTAATCTTTGCTTTGGACAAATTCAGATCATATATTCTTGGATCCCGAATGACTATATTTACAGACTACACTGTCATCTGATACCTTATGAAAAAGAAGGATGCCGAAGTCAGATTGACTAGATGCATCCATCTACTCCAAGAGTTTGATATTGAGATTAAGGATAAGCCTTTAGTAATAATGTGGTGGCAGATCACCTCTCCCGATTTGAGAACCTTGAGGATTCAGAGCAAATGGCACCTATTACAGAGACCTTCCCAGATGGGGTGATCCTTGCTATCGCCTCGCTTCAATGGTATGCCTGTTAGCAATGTGAGCCCCGGGCGAACCATTTCTACAATAAATGTTATTGTAATGAATAAATTATCAATGAAAGTTATTGATTATTTTTCACTCTCTTTCTGAGATTGAATGAATGAATGCACTATAGGGTCCCTCTGTACAATAAGGGTTATGTACCATGGCCAACTTGATGATCATACAGCTGTTGATTCATTGGATGAATCATAGAGGTTGATGCTTGGATAAATATCTAAGGAGTTAGATAGAGGACTTATCAAGCATTATCAAATGATTTTTAAGTGATGATCTCCAGCCTGAGTAGGAGATGGCAATCCTATCTCATATGGCTGATATCTGACTGACCTCTTGATGCAGGTCCTCTGCATGGGAATAGTGATTCAGAGGTGTCAGGTTAGTTGAGTCAATGGGTTGACATGATGAGATCGAGATAACTAAAGACCAATGTTGAATACTGTCACAACATAGGCATGCATCCTCTGACCGGAGACAGATGTGTTGCTATATGTCTGAGTGTGTACATTTGGCAGACCAATAGGTTGATGACCTAACCAAGGTCTATACATCGACGAGCTGGTGTGCATGTAAGGACGTATGAGTAATACGATCTCTCAAAGGGATCATACAGGTTCACTTGTGAACCGGGAGACATGAGCTCACTCATGAGGTATTGGGACTGATCAAATTCCATGCATGGTCGTCGTGCTTTGGAAGCATGACATGAATTTGAAGGTACGATATATGCTTTGTGAAAGCATATGATCTATACCAAATCCCAATGACCAAGATTGAGAAAATTGATGATCTAACCTTGAAGATGATAGTGTAAAAGTGATCTTTATCTTCAAAATGATCATAAGTCTTCCAGTATGCAGGATGTACAGGTATTGGGAATACCTGAGGGTGATGTGATCAAAAACGATTGTATAACCATGACGCTTCCATTCCGAGGGAGTGATGAAATAGGTTTGGATTTTAGTGACTCCTCTCATTAGAGAAGTGATCTAATCTTAGTCCATGAACTGGACATTGATCTGAATGAGATTCAGATGCAATGAGAAGATTAGGTCTACGGTCTTGATTTGATCAAGCGTCAGTGAGAGGTCCATGGGATCTGGATTTGAGATATGATCTAAACATCCAAGTCACTATACGTGGAACAATGCAATCGCCTTGTCCTTATCTCCAAGTATCTGAGGAGAGATCGCATTATTCTTAAAGGGTTCGAGAATAATTCCATAAGATCTAAGCAATGAAGAAATAATGATTAAATGTGATTTAATCATCTTGATGTGTGAAGAAATATTCCAATGTAATTAAATGTGATTTAATTATTATGGATAAGAATAATATGGATAGAAATATCCAATTATTCATAATATATTATAAATATGATTTATAATGCATTAGAGAGAGCTAATTATAATTTATATGTGTTGATTAATTATTATGTGTATTGGATACACATTGTGTAATTAATTGACAATGTAAATTATATGTTGTTTTGGGTTGTGAATGTGATTCACAATTTTTCCATGGCAATATTGCAATATTCTCAAATATAATTGTGAATTATTTTTGAGAATAAAATCCAACAAAATTTGTTCCAAATAAATAAATAGAGATTTCCATGGAGATATGCAATCTCGTGAATTATCATGAGATTGCCCTCCATTAGGAAAGGGGTGGGCGGCACCAACGTCCTATTTGGAATGGGTGGTCGTCCACCATGTTATACATGGTATTGTAATCTCCATGTATATATTCTCTCCTTATTTATTGGTTTGATTTAGGACTAATTTATATTTGATTTTGTCAAATATATTTTAATCCTAATTTGTTGTTTTTGACAACAACAATCTTGACCATTGGATTGACATAAATCAATCTCACCCATTGATTTTATATGTCCCATGGATTGAGATCCATGGATCCCAAAACCCTATAAATAGAGAGGCATACCATGCTCTCTCTTTACATGCAATTTTGAAGCTCTCTCTCTCTTTCTTCATACATGACAGCCCTCTCTCCCTCTATTTTTGGTGGCCGGCCACCATACCCTAGAGGAGAGAATCGTCGACGCTCTCGCCACCGCGCTGCCGCTTCGACGTTCTTCGTTTCTCCGTCTTCTTGGTGTGCTACGCTCGCGAAGGAGACATTCGATCTCGTGCGACGAGATCAGGAGCAACCACGCTTAAATCAACTTCTTGGATTGTGAGGACAACGTGGTTCATCACCGCGCTCGCAAGCGGTCTCACCGACGATCAGACTTGAGACAGGAGGTCTCTTCTCATAGAGACTCGATCAACCACGCTTCAAGAGGTATTGCATTATACTTGTTGTGGTTATAGATGAAACGATCCGAGAATCGTTCTTGGATCATGTGGTTTCATCACATGAAATTTTTTAAATTCCGCTGCACCAAACAACTAGTACAACTAGTCGTTCTTCGTCGTATCCGATACGACGATCACGCTTCCGTGATGCGCTTGAGGATAAATTCAATATCCTTCAATGCCAACATTGTGAACTATCTTGTCACCAAGAAAGTTGCACAAGGTTGGCTCAGATAGCAACTTGAGACTTTCCTTGTGAAAGCCAAGTTGTACCATTGGGAGGATCCCATCCTTTATCATGAAGGAAGGGATAGCGTCTAGCGTAGGTTCATTCCTCGGGAGGAGCACCATAGCATCCTCACATACAGCCACAAGCTTTAGGCAGGAGGACATCATTTTGGGATGAGGACAGCACAGAAAGTGCTCCAATCCGACCTATGGTGGCCTACCCTCATCAAGGAATCTTATGAATTCGTCAAGAGGGGTACTGATTGTCAGAGGATGGGTACTTGTTGACAGGCGAGATATGATGCCGATGCAGCCCATGCGCTTCTGTGAGGTTTTTGATGCATGGGGCATTGATTTCATTGGTTCATTCCCTAAGAGACATGGATTTAAGCACATTTTGCTTGCTATTGATTATGTGAGTCGTTGGTTTGAGGACATCCCCACCTGAACCACATATGATAAGAACGTTTTCAAATTCTTGAGGAAATATCATTTCACGGTGCAAGGTACCTAGAGTGTTGATATCAAACGAGGGGACTCACTTTATCAATAACAAGGTAAGGGACCTTGCTAACGAGTTCAGCATTGATCAGCGTGTAGCCATGCCATATCACCCTCAGAATAATGGTCTTGCTGAAGTATTGAATAGAAATATCAAAACTATATTGCAGAAGGTCATCTACTCAGACCGAAAGGATTGGTCACAGTTTTTGTATCCGGTCTCGTAGGACTATCAAACTTCCTTCAAGACACCATTGGACACATGTCCCTTTCATCTCGTTTATGGAAAACCATGCCACTTGCCTATGGAGATCAACCACAAGTCACTATGGGCAGTCACTGAGTTATTATTAGATCCCAATAGTATAGGAGACTAGAGGAAAGTAGAGTTGGTAGCCCTGGAGGAGCCGAGAGACACAGCCTTTTCGAGTAGCCTACAATATAAGAAAGAGTAAAGATATGGCATGATTCTAATATCAACAATAAACAATTTGAGCCGAATTAGAGAGTATGGCTATTTAATGCTAGGTTGAGATTATTTCCAGGGAAGTTGCAGAGCAAATGGAAGGGACCATACTTGGTCAAAAAGGTGCACGGCAACGGAAACATCGGCATATCTGGTGCTCATCTGAATCCATCTTTTGAGTTAACGGTCAGCGACTGAAGCCATATCTAGATCATGATCCGGTGGTCGTTGACGTTGCCCCTATTCATTTTGCATGAGATGTGGTCTTTGACTTGCATCATTTGCATCTCATGCTTGATTATCACTTCTTTTCCACGGTTGTATAGATCTGGTTGTCCATATTACACATTCTTTTGTCTAACACCTCATCTTCATCTTATGATTATGCTATACTTAGGGTGTACTTTACCCTAAGTATATGGGGGTGTCAGACTTCTGATCATCTATTTAATTCTTTTTACCTCTGTTTTGCTGCCTATACTTAGGGATATTTCACCCTAAGTATAGGGGAGGTAAACCCTATACATCATAACCTTCAGTTTTTCCCTTATATACAGACTTCTATACTTAGGATTACCTGATCCTAAGTACAGGGGGATCACCGACCTCAATCATTACATTCTTTTATTTCACCGTTGTAGTATAGCATTTCTTTTCACTTTCCAATACTCAGCACGAGTTATGTCTTCCTTTCATTGCTCTTTGGTCACTTTGAGGACATCATTCGAGCTAAGTATAGGGGGTGTCATATATATTGTACATATACATTAGCCATAACTCGTACTTTGTAAGAGTGTATTAATAAATAATATGGTAAAAATCACAAATAAAAAAATCACAAAAATTTTAAAAAAAATCTTGCATATAAAATTCGTTTGTGTACATACCTTTTGTAAAAACATTTTTTTGTACAAATGTTTGTAGAAATGTTTTGATTGTAAAATGCTTCTAAATATTTTTGTACCCAAATTATGTATATTGTGCAACTTTTTTGAAAAATGTTTGAAAAATAGAGTTTTGCCGAAATTTGTTTGTAATTTTTTGTAAATATCTTGCAAACTTTCCTTTTTTCCTTGTATTCAAACATTTTTCATAAAATTTTGCATATCTTCAAAAATTGCACAAAAAGAGTTTTGTGCATATTTGCTTATTTCTTCTTCTTCTTCTGAATCATAGTTGATATTTCAACTAGTCTGGAATTAAAGTAAAAAATGGAGCTTGATTAAGACCTTAATCCACTTAACTTCAGAGGAACCTTATAGGATTTTGGGTTAAGACTTTTAAGGTCCATTAGTGACTTAATTGTTTGAGTCCACTAGGCTATGTTCACATGTCATCTTGATGAGCCTCGATAGAACACTTAATAACACACGCATGACTCTCATAGACAATGGCTTTACTTGGACCAGCACGTTACACATAGCTCCACACGGTTGTAGTGCCTTCTGATCGACCTGAACAACAAATACGTATCCCCTCCACCCCTACTACATCTACCTTGACTATGTGACTCAAAATGGAACGAAATGAGGAACTACTCTGAACCGTCCCCACCAATTCAAACTATAGGCAAGCTAAACCCAAACTATTAGCAAACCCGACGCGTCGAGTACTGATAGTCGTTAATCATTTCCCAATTGCCAGGAGCCACGTCTATTCAACCTTGGCCTTTCCCTATTACCTCTGGTTGTAGCTTTCTAATCTGTCTACTGACATCCCCCCCCCATAGACCCCCCACCCTTAGTACAATAAAGAAATTGGCTATGGGGTCTTTTGACTTTTCTGAGGGTCTGCGAAGAAGGAGCATTTACCTACTCCTGACGGAAGGAAATAATCTTATTCAAAGCCAATCTCACTAGAAGTTGTGGGATGGCAGCTAGACGACTGTGCTATAGTTAGCAGTTGAGGGGAAGAGGCGGGTCAGGTAAGCGAGCGAGTTGAGAAGGCAGAATCCTTTAGCTTGGGGTAGCAAATGAGGGTAGTACTTCTAGGAGGAACCTCTCGTCTTCCTTTAGGTAGGGATGTGCGCTTCAACCTGGACTAAATACAAGAGTTGTTGGTTGCAATAATGTTTCAAAAGAGTGATAGTCTACTAGCTCAAGAAGAAAAACTCCTTATGTATATGTTGCACCATGTAAATATGTTGTACATATGCACATAAAAAAATGCAAATAAAGAAAAACTCCAAAAAAATGATCTGGTTCGATTGAAAATAAAATGCATGCCAGAGTGTATATAATCAATAAAGCAAAGCTTATGTATTACACCTTCTCATCTCATGAAGCTTGCAGCGAGAGACTTACCTACACTGGTTGAGCTCCCAAGGATACGTGGCTACACTGGCCACGATCCATTCTCTTCTTTTCCCTCTTCTTGAGCTGGTTCAACTTGAACTTAGAAGGGAATACCCCGCTCCTCGAGGAAAGAGCTGCTAGACTGGGGAATTAGATTTACCTTGCTGAGGAAGGTTGTTTCTTTATCATTTATGAGGTAAGGAGTTACATATCACTTACACAGTACAAGGAAAGATGCATAGTCATTAGAGTTTGCGTATGTAGATTTGTTCTGACCTGGTTTATTGAGGAGTCTCGACCATAGCATTGTGAAATTTAGAGGCTGTTAAGTCTTAAAACTATGTTCCAGTAAGGTTCTGACAAATTAATAATCTAAAGGGTTGACTGAGCTCCATATTCCAATTTAATGAAGATAAGTTTAATAATCAACCTTGATTCTTTTTCTTTTCTTTATCTTTTTCACTTCTTTTTCAAATAAGTGTTTGCTAAGGGACTAGAAAAGGTAAAGTATAAGTGGGTGATGAATACATGATTCTCACTCTTTATTATTTTCTTTTATCTCCTTTTCTTTGTAAAACAACATGTGAATACCTGTAAATATAATAACTTAGCAAATTGCATAATTGGCATGTTTTTGGATAAATGAAAGAATATAGGAGAAAGAAAAGAATGAGGTATTTAGAATAAATACAGAGTAACCCAAATCCCAAGAGAAGGGCAAGACTTGACCTGATCGCAAAATAAAATAAGTAAAGAGAGATAGGGTGAACTATGTGTTGTACATATTACCTATACTTGTACATATTATTTATATTTATTTTTGATAAGATAAAATTAAATTATTATTTTTACACCCTTGTATATAATCATAGAAATAATATATAAATAAAATAAAAATAAGATAACAAAAATAAAAATAAAAATAAAATCATCAAATACTTGTACAAAATACACATTTATACATTACATTCACTATTTATTATGTACCCTTTAATAATCTATAAAAATAAAATAAAAATTATTTTAAACTCCTAAAATGATGTTATAAATAAATAGATTATAAAAAAAAGTATTTATTAAAAATAATTAAATAAAAATACTTGTATATAATACGTAGGTATAGTATACATGTACATAATACTATAATCCATATATATGTTATTTTGTTTTTCATAAAAATAATTAAAAAACAATAGAAAAATAGTTTGAAAAATAATAAACATTTTTTACTTTATACACTTTTTATTTAAAATCCATTTGCTATTTTTTATTGAATTCTAGGTATTTTGTACATCCTAAATTTATGATTGGTCCACGTCATACCGTTGACCTCGGTCAACGGTCTCTTCCAACCGGGTCAGGTCGCACGGCCTCTCACCGGAGCTTCTTCTCTACTTTTTCTAGCCCAACTCAGACCACCTATTGTCTCGATTTTCGGACCCAAGAATCCTCTTATACCCGAGATCCTTGTGGATCCCTAGGAACATCCGGATCCTCTTAGGGTTGCGTGTTCTCTCTCGATCTTTCCAACCCCTGGAGACCTCTATAAATTCTCTCATAACCACCTTCGTAGAAGTGACAGCGATCGAAGAAGTATCTCAGGACCGTTGAGAGCCTCCTAGAGGCTTGTAGCTTGATGTGCCCAGACCTCTTCGCCACGTGAAGACTCTATCACTCCCCGCAGCAGATCGAGGCCATAACCAATCTGTTCAGGTACCGCTTTCATCCATCATAGCCCCATGTTCACTCCAATCTTTCCAATTCGCACCGCCTCCATTTGCTAACTCCGACCACCAGGTCTAGAGCTCATCATCTACATCCCTCCGTTCGGATAGACTCGCCAGCCCACTCCGCAGCTTCTCACGCAGCCTAACCCCCCTAAGTCTCGACCATCGGGTTGAGCTTAGGTTGGGTCTCCATCCTCCACGTTCGTCGGAGACCCAAAGCTTCATCCCCTCACATATTGCTTCTCCTGTTATGCAATAACATGGACCAGAGCTTCACCCTGAATCCCTCTATCTCCTGCAAGTACCGACGTACGCAAAGGAGCCCTTCTGGGATGCTCATTGCCCCGTCAGAGTAGCTCCAGGTGGAGGTCCTCCGATCTACTCATCTGACCGTTTACTTTCCCATCCGAGACACCCTCTCGAGAAAGAGTCATTCAATGACTGTTTGGACCTTTTAGGAACCTCATCGGGAGCGAGGATTACCTTCCACGCCCAGTTGAAGTTCATCCGAACCTTGTTCTTCCAGCCATTGTCTCCACCATTCAATCTGGAGGGAAGCCCCAGTTTTGATCTGGGGCATCCTTTAGCATCCAATTATGACTCTTGGATCAGAGTTCGGCCCCTCATTTGAGCCGCCTGACAGTATGCACGTCCCCGATCGGATCTGAGACAGTCAGATACTTTCCAGGGAATGATCAAAACTGTTAGAAGCCTCATGCGATATGCAGATTCCCCATGGGATATATTTCCATCTTACCCTGCATGTTTTGTTATTTTGCTTTAGTCTATAAAATAAATGTTGTAGTTAAGAACCTTTGTAGTTTCGACCTTTAGTTTTATGGTATTTGCATTTTTGTCCTATTGGGTCGCAGTCGTATGCGTGATCACGTGATTTCTGGATTATTTGCATATTATTTCCTGATCTTTTATGATATTAAAGAATGAATGGAAGGTTTTAATATTTTCATTATACCCATGTGCGTTAAATATTGAGCATCACGTAATTTGGCTGGGCTTTTTGCAATATCAACCTTGAGCTTTTCCATTGTGTTCCAGATTCGATCCAGAAACTTATTATATTTAAAAAAATCATCCCAATAAATTATGCTTAAATACATGTGGTGTTTTGGGGTTAATAAATATTTAATTAACTCGAAAAATTGCATAAAAAATACCACTAACACATGTTGGTGTGTAATATTATTATGATTTTCTTGAATTAATTTCTTTGCATTTAGTTTTTTATAAAATATAAAAAACACCTAAAAAATCCATATTTGCTTTGTAAAATTTATAAAAATTCAAAAACAACTTTAAAAGATCCAAAAAAATCATGTGCATGCCTTTTTGTGTGTTTTATTTAGTATTAATTTTATTTGAAAATTCTCTCTAAAAACCTAAAAAATTATGAAACAACCAAAATCTTATAAAAATCATATAAAATTAAAAAATCCAAAAATCTCATTCTCAGTTCCTGTTTGTAGTTTTTATTCATACTTTATCATAAAATTGGTATCCATGACTTTAGGCCATTTTAAATATATTTAACATGCAATTTAATCCTGGCTACGCATTGTTTTATATTTTGATCACTGTTTGATTTTTATAAAATCATAACAAACATAAGGAAAATCTATAAAATTATTAAAAATATTTCAAAATCTATCAAACTCAAAAATATTTTCTCCAGAATTTTCTGAGCATTTTTAGTATTGTTGTGTTGCCTTATTGTATTTTTTATTTCATTTCATATTAAGAATTAAAATTTTGCAAAATTAAAAACCAGTAAAAATATTTTATTTGTATTCTTGAAATTTTACTACTTCGTAGTATTTTTGTTCTCCTTGTGTTCGACCTTGGTTGTTATACCATAAATAAAATAGCGAATCGCTTACACATTTCTAATTTGATTGATATTTCTTAGTGGTTTATTTTCTTGATTGAGCTTGGCTGATTGATTGGGGTCGCTCATTAGGTCCTTACCCATTAGGCTCGGTGGCTTAGGTCTGCATTCCTCTATTGAGATTTCTTCATATGCCTCTATGGCCTCTAGAGCTCAATCTTGGGTACTTCAAGACCATATTTTGCTAGACAACAAGATACATGATATGGATTCTGATTTTCTAGATGCCTTGGAGGGCCTACGGTTCATACATCCATCTCTAGATCTTAACTATTTTGCTAACAAGACTACCATCCCCCCTAAAGTCCATAATTCTTTGGCGAGTTCCTTTTTTAGCAAAATTGTTAAAGAAATTGAAGTTGAGTTTGACATGACTGCTAGAAAAAGGTAATTTTCCGATGTTTGTTATTTGATCATGCTCAGATTTCCATATAGCTATTCCTATTAATGGCATTGGAATGCATTTCACCTTTTGATAATCATACTATTCTCATATATCGCCTTATGATTCCTCTATTCCCAGTTGATGAGACATGTTTACTATTCCACAAATCTTGCCTAGATGCCTTTGAGGAGCATGCATATCAATGTCGTGAACTCCCATGCTTTAAATATAAACATGATCTTGTAAGGGATAACCATTATGATGTGATTAGATAGGTTGGGGTTTCTTCAAAGAAAGAAGCACTTATGAATTTTTTAACTGATCCATAAGAGCGAAGATCCACACTCAAACCAGCACATGTTTTAAATTTTGGATGGACTGGAGGAAAAAATGCATGTGTTGATTTGAATGGAGTTTCTCCATTGGTTGGTCCAATAAAAGAGGATTTCATTGCAGGATGCGCTGCATAGAAAGTTGCCTCAGCTAAAGTTGTCAAACATGAGAAGGCTTGTATTGACAATCAACACATTTTCATCCCGTTCGATTTTGACACCTTTGGGTTCTTAACAACTGAAGCGTTAGAGCTCCTTAGAGGGTCCAAAAAATTATGCATAGAAATGTTATGGTTCCTTAGTCTATGGATATTGTAATTTGAAGATTTGGATTTGTAATTCAAAAGGGATTGGCAATACAGCTTATTGCATGTCTTCCATTAGTCTCTCTAAAAAATCTTATGATATTATATAATATCATATTAAATTTATTTTATCTTCATATTATAGTTAATAAAAACACCAAAAGCATTATAAAAACAAACACTTGACACATGCCCGGGTTGAATACACTAGACTAAGGTTGTTGTCACTTGGCTACTAGCTCCATTGCCTCTTTAAGCTTGACCTACGACTTAAATGAAGTAAATAAATATACTCTATACAAACTCGATTGCATAATTTGTTGGTGGATTTTTTATTTGTTGCTTTATATCTTGTGCTACAACAATTGACATAAATTAAAAGAGGTAGGAAAGTTTTTTTTCACAAACCATTACCTTCTTACAAGTTTAAGTAATCATGGATATGCCATCATGACAACTGTTAGAATGAATAATATATTGTAGCCTTTAGCACCACATCGGGTGCTCTTATGTTTACCCCTCTCAACTCTTATTATAAATAAAGGCCAAGGGTCCACATCCCAAGGTACTCATTTTTTGGTCTCTCCCTCTGAAATTCAACTTGGTGTCAGAGCGGGAATTCCACCTCACCTCAAAAAAAAATTTTTTCTGCGGGAAAGAAGGGCTGACAATCCCAGCGTAGGTTTCCTTGCTGTCGTTGGGAAGGGCCCCTTCCCCGAGAGGCCTCCCGCCTCCGGTGGCTGGGCCACCACCTTCAGCACGGTTGCCCTCGACCTTCGCTCCAGTGGGCACCCTTCGGCCACCTCCGGCCTCCGTTCAACTTGCACGCAGTATCTGCAGCTTCGTGGGAGACTCCTCTACGTGCCGGTAACCTTTTTTTCACGCATCAGATGAAGTTAGTTCTTTGGTGATTATCAAATCAGAGTTTTGTTTTTCGGTGCCGCTGATTTCTGTGCATGATGGATAATATGTGGTGATTTTGTCTCCTCCTAATTTTGTGCTTTGAAGTCCGGTGTGTCTAGAAAAATGGCTAGTGATCAAACCGAGGTAAACTCGGATAGGGATCCAATGGAGGTAACTAAGTTGCCCTCGTTTGGTTCGATACCCAAGTTGGACGAATCCAACTATGAGATGTTGTCACGTATGTTTTTAATGATTGTCGGTGGCCATGACAAGGATCACATCCTTATAGAACCGGAACCTCAAGCTAAAACTGGTAAATATGCAAATTGGAAAAGGGACAACAAGATGGTTTGCTCGTGGTTGTTGGTTAGTGTTCCTCCACGCATTGCAAATGAGATTGTGTACTATGAAACTGCCCATGCCATGTGGAATTCTCTTAAGGAGACTTATATCCATGAGAAGAACTCCAGTGCTCTAATTGCTACTTACTATAATATGGTTACCATGAGACAAGATGGAAAATCTTTGACTGAATATTTCTCGAACTTGAAAACTGTGTTTGAAAAATATAATGCTTGTGTGCCATGTTGTGATTGTCCAATGACAATGGAAGAAAGAAAGAGAATGGCTGCTATGATATTTCTGGCAGGCTTGGATCCCTCATTTTTGTCTACAAGGGATCAGATGATTACAGCACCGACTCTTCCGAATTTAGAGGAAGCTTATGCCAAGCTCTGTCGTCTTACTACTCCGCTAGGCTCAGCAGGTAGTACTACACAGGGACACACATCTGCCCTGGTGTCTCAGGATCGTGGGTACCGTGGTCGTGGAGGCGATGCAGCGAGAGGTCGTGGACGCAACATGAATGACAGAGGTAGAGGAAGAGGTAGGACTCAGTGCAGCTACTGTGGTCGAATGGGTCATCCTGAAGCTGATTGTTGGGCTAAACATGGACGTCCTATGATGGCAAAAATAGCAGTACCTGATGTAGAAACAGTTACTGTGAGCAGAGAGGAGTATGCTAATCTTGTGCAGAGGGTGAACGCGATGCTAGGGACAACGACCACCTCTTCTGACACCAGTGCTACTGCCTTCTATGCAGGTAATCCTTTGTGTATGAGTTCACCTGTTTGTAAAGAAACTTGGCTTGTAGATTCAGGTGCATCGAAACATATCTGTGGTCGCAAGGAATGGTTCCATGCTATATCTTCTGATAACAGAAGGAGAGTACAGGTTGCAGATGGTCGTTTCTCTATTGCCCAGGGAAAAGGAGAAATTGCTCTTACTTCCAACATTATGCTTCATGATGTTTTGCATGTCCCAGAATTCCCTCTGAGTTTTTTATCTGTTAGTCAATTGTGCAAAGATCTGAATTGTAGAGCCATTTTTGATGCGACGTCCTTTGTCTTTCAGGATGTTCTGACTGGGAGGACGATTGGTGATGGTCGTGAAGAAGGAGGGGTATATCATTTCGTGCAACATCCTGTCGTTGCTCATGTTGGTTTTTCCTCCAGCACCTCTCCTGTTGTCTGGCATCGTCGTCTAGGTCATCCATCTTTTCCACGTTTGCGGCGTCTTCTTCCATATTTATCCTCAAACACTTATGCTCATTGTGAGGCTTGCCAGCTTGGGAAGCACCATAGAAGCAGTTATCCTGTGTCTACTACATTGCAGTCTACTAGTTTATTTGAGTTAGTCCATGTTGATGTTTGGGGACCTAGTCCAAACCTTGATAGGTCTGGGAGTCGTTATTATCTGGTTATTGTTGATGATTATTCTCGTGTTTCTTGGGTTTTTCTTATGCAGAAAAAATCTGAAGTCTATGACATTGTGGTCAAATGAGGTAAAAACTCAGTTTGATGCCATCATAAAAATTTTTCGATCTGATAATGCATGTGAATTTCTTTCTCAAAGTATGAAAACGTTTCTAAAGTCCAGAGGAACTATTCACCGAACTACTTGTCCTTATACCTCTCAGCAGAACGGTGTTGTTGAACGTAAACACCGTCATATCCTTGATGTTGCTCGTACTATTCTTGTTGATTATAACTTGCCAACTCGATATTGGGGAGATGCAATTCTTACTGCTACTCATTTGATAAACAGGATGCCGTCATCTGCGGTTCAGGAACAAATTCCCATTGAGATTCTTTTTCCGGGGAAACCTATTTTTCCACTTCCTCCAGAATATTTGGTTGTGTTACATTTGTTCATCTTCCGAGGTCAGGGAAGGACAAATTACTTCCACGCGCAGTCAAATGTGTCTTCTGGGGTTATGCCAAGAATCAAAAGGGGTACCGATTCTATGATCCCATTTCTCAAAAACACTATGTTAGTGCTGATGTTACCTTCTTTGAGTCCATTCCATATTTCTCCACCTCTGGACGACATGTATATGCACATTTGGGAAGTAATGAACATGTTAGTATCCCCTTACCCATGCCTACAGAGTCTCAGTCCACAGAGTCGAGTCCGTCTACACCTCCTACAGAGTCTCAGTCCACAGAGTCGAGTTCGTCTACAACTCCTACAGAGTCTTAGTCCACAGAGTCGAGTTCGTCTACACCTTCCGAGCCATCACCATCTCCTGATCAGGTACCAACTCCTATTGACAGGAATAACTCAGATGATATTCCTAAAAAATAATGTTGCAGAGATTGAGCAGGTTGCTGATGAGATGATTGGTCTCGATCTTCCTATTGCATGGCGAAAAGGGCAGCGTACACGTGCCAAGTACCATGTTTCTACTGCAGTGTCATATGATGGACTCGGTCGCTCTTATATGTCATTCATACGATCCTTATCAATTGTGCAGTTGCCATTCAGTCATGTTGATGCTCTGAAGGATCCAAACTGGCGGCATACTATGGAAGAGGAGATGTCGACTCTTGTGTCTAGAGGAACATGGGAACTTGTTGATCTACCAGCAACTCATCGACCAGTTGGAGCTCGTTGGGTTTTTACTGTGAAGCACAATGCTGATGGTACAATAGCTCTATATAACGCCCGATTGGTAGCCAAAGGGTTCACACAAACTTATGGTATGGATTTCTTCGATACCTTCTCCCCCGTTGCCCGTATGCCTACAGTTCGGATTCTACTGTCAATTGCAGTACACAAAGAGTGGCCATTATATCAGCTAGATGTGAAGAATTTTTTCTTTATGGGGATCTAAATGAAACTATGTATATGGAGCAACCTCCTGGTTTCGTTGCTCAGGGGGAGTGTCAGAAGGTCTGCTTACTTAAGAAAGCGATCTATAGATTGAAACAAAGTCCTAGAGCATGGTTCCATAAATTATCTCAAGTCCCTGAGCAGATGGGATTCTCCACATCCACCTCAGATCATTCCTTATTTGTGAGGAAGTCAGGTACGAACATAGTTGATATGTTAGTATATGTAGATGATATTGTTCTGACAGGGAATGATGATGCGGGCATCACCCAAGTTAAAAATATGCTAGCAGATAAATTTGTTATGAAAGATATGGGAATGTTGAGATATTTTCTGGGGATAGAATTTGCTAGGAGCAGAAAGGGACTTGTCATGTCCCAGAGAAAATATGCACTTGATTTCCTGCATGAAACATGGATGCTTGAATGCAAACCAGCAAACATCCCCATGGATCCAAAAGGGCGCTTATATGAAGAAGGGAAAACAATTGATGTCACACGATACAGAAGGCTGATTGGTAAGTTGTTGTACTTGACAATCACACGTCCTGATATCTCATTTGCAGTTGGGAAATTAAGTCAGTTCATGGATATACCAACTCAGTCCCATATAGACGCAGCCATGATGATACTGCGGTACATCAAATCATCTCCAGGAAAAGGGCTTTTATGTATTCCAAGCAGTCAGATCTTCACCCGGTTGCTTATTCTGATGCAGATTATGCTAGTTGCTTAATGGACAGAAAATCCACTACTGATTTCTGCACTTATTTGGGGGGCAATCTCATCACATGGAGAAGCAAAAAGCAAAATGTTGTGTCTCGCTCTAGTGCAGAAAGTGAATATAGAGCAATGGCACATGCTGCAGCTGAATTAATATGGATCAAATCAGTCTTAAATGACATGGGTGTTCCATTGACAGGCAAAATGGAGTTGAGATGTGATAATCGTTTCACGAAAGAACGAAGCATGTTGAAGTGGATTGCCATTTTACAAGAGATTTGATTCAAAAGGATTTACTGTTTACAACTACTGTTTCTTCAGAAGATCAAACTGCAGATATCTTCATAAAACCTCTTGTCCGAGCACAGTTTGAACGATGCTGCTACAAGCTGAGCATGAGCAACATCCATGCTCCAACTTGAGGGGGAGTGTTGGAATGAATAATATATTGTAGCCTTTAGCACCACATCGGGTGCTCTTATGTTTACCCCTCTCAACTCTTATTATAAATAAAGGCCACGGGTCCACATCCCAAGGCACTCATTTTTTGGTCTATCCCTCTGAAATTTAACTACAACCTTCCATCTCCCAAGTTTTGTCAAGTGGGAGCTACAAATTAATTTTCTTAATTTTACCAAAGAAAACAAGTTAGTGGGAGCTACAAATTAATTTTCCTTAATTTTACCAAAGAAAACAAATTAAGGAAGCAATGACAAAGAGAACATGAATGTACATGTAGCAACATTTTTGTTGATGTTGTTGCTACATATGCCAGTGGAGGTATGCCATCTCGTGACAAATTTTTAGTTAGTTGTAAGAACCGATGCTATATTAGTCGTTATTAAATTTATAGCAACGATTTACAAATCGTTGAGAAACTCAAAAAAGCAATAAATAAAATCATCATGGAATAGTATTTTACAACAAATAAAAACCGTCACCATTTGAGTGTTGTTTGACTTGTTTATGCGCAATTCTTTTTTCCATCGTCACATAGAATTTATTATTGACTTTCGTATTGTTCATTGTCATTTTTCGTCGACAAATTTAACTATAATGTTACATAACAACACTTTTGTTGTCGTTATTTACAACTATATATATATGGGCTTTAATGGGGCTTACCACGACCTTATTTTTTAAATTTCTTAAGATATTAAAAAAATATGAGGAATTTACTGTATGACACCAAACAAACATTCATAACTCATCCAACATGGCTGACCAATCTTAATGATCTCGGAATTGCCAAAATGAGCCCCTTTTATATTATCGGATTAGGAGTGTATGCTATACATGAAAATTTGAATGATAACTTGTTGTCATCTAGTAGACTAAATCTTACAGGTATTTTCAAAAAAATAAATTAAGAAATGAAAGAATAAAGGTAGTGGTAACCAAGTCGGCCCGCTGTGATAGCCCCGTGTAAAAGTCACGTAAACAATAATGTGAAGAATTCACATTTGTAGTAGTTCAATAGAAAAAAATCGATCGATGAATACGATAGAGGGCAATGGATAGATGTAAAACTTCTCCTCTATTTTTGGCATTATGATTTCAATACAAAATTAAATGTGTTGAAGATCAGATTAAGATAATCAATAAGTTCGTGTTCTTGAGTGAACCATCTTACGAACTCTCAATCTTTGGCGAATCCCCCAAAACTCCCAAACGTCAGAACCCTTCAATGTGTTAGCTAAGATGGACCCTGTTAGATTTTCATAGATTAGATTCTCATTCAAACCCAGGTATAGAAGAATTTACAGGGGTTCGCGGATGTCCGATCTTTTCTTTTTCATCTTTTATTCATCTCCTCATGAATTCCATCATCTATATACTTTTTCTCTTCAAAATCCGATGCATATATTTATCCACAAAAATGCAACTACGGAACTCAAACACAGACATACACATGTCTACTACATGACTCAGAACCATAGAAAATTGCATATGTAGTCTTCCCAACTCTTCAGCTTCGCGTACCAAGCCGATTCTGCTTCTGGAAATGGATGGAAATTAAGTGATGGACTAAAGATTGCGCCAGTTTCGAAGACTCCTCCTTTGGCACGAGCGGCATTTGGAGAGCTCGATCAGCTTCGCATCCATGCACCTCTCGTGCTGCCACAGATCGCACACCACACAGCACACCCAGGACTCCGCCCTCGTACTCTCCCAAACGCTCTCGCCGCACGCGTCGCACGACAGATTCTCGAGCTCGTCTCCGTCCTTGGAACATCCTTCTGCCGGCCGCTTCCCTTTCTCCTGCCGAGTTGCGTGTAGCGGAACAGCTTCTTCTCGGCATTCATCACTCGCCTGCGGTAATGTACCTTGACTATGCAGACGGAGCCGAGTGGATCGTCTTCTGCAGTACAGAAGACGGAGTCCCTGTTCAGTCTCGTGATGTTCGCTGATCGGCGACCGCTTTCGCTTGTTCGCCTCCCTCGACGGACCGATGAACTTGATCTTGAACACGGGGCTGGATGAGGGAGTTCCCATACCCTCGATTCTGTGTGGTTTGGGAGACATGGTTGTGTCCCGGTCATGTACTGGTGGGGATCTATTTAAAGGCCTACTTCTTTCTGGGGTACAGTTCTATTCCTAATCATATTACACTCTATCCTCGTAACTTAACAAACCAGTTTGTTAAAGTAGAGTACAAACAACTCCTGATTGTTTCCCACGCGCTCAACTAATTTTCTATATTTAGGATATCCGATATATCTTAAATTTGGATATTAGATTTTCTTGAAGAGATATAGTCCTACTCCTAATGAGATTAGATTTCGAAGGTAACATGTTTTGAGATCACTGCTGAAATCTACAATCTCCAGATATACATACAAACAGCCATAGACACACAATCTATCTCCCCCCCCCCCCTTCTCTGTCTCTCTCGAGTGTGAGAATGGGTGGAAGAAGCTACGATTCTGATCATCTCCGAGCCATTCTGAGTCGCACCGGCACCGGCATTTGGGATCTCATCAACACTGCCATATCCGTCGCCGAGAACGATCACCGGCCTGAGTTCGAGAGGAGGAAAGCTACGATTATCAAGCGTCTCAAGGCTTCGCTGCACGTCCGCTTTGACATCTCTAGTCCGGTTACTACAACTATCGAAGGAGACGAAGCAACGGAAAAGAGCAACAGCGGTCTTGGAGAAGCATACAACGTCAATAAAGTTGATTGTGGTGATATTCCTACAGTTCAGGAACTGCTCAATAATGGCGATCAGGTTACGTTCTTCTCTTAGTTAGGGTTTCAGTGTAACGTATTTAGAGCTTCATACTTATATAAGAGATGAACTTAATTCGTGCAGCCTGCCGAGAAGCTGATGCATTTGCTTCGTAAACTCGACTGCATTGAAATGACCTTCGAAACCTTACATGTGTGCTAATCTCCATACTCTGTTTTTGCTGAGGTCTGAATATATATTTCCCAGATCGATTCAGACGTATCTCCGATTTTTAATACTTCTATAAGTACCGAGGTTGCCTTGAGAGATTTGATGGTTATTTTTAGATATAGTAAATTGCATGATTAACACAGGTTCTCGGAGATACATCACATGGAGACCTTTCATAGAGGTTTTAAATTCGGATTCTTACAGTCAAGTTTATTGTCTCATAACAGTCAAGTTACCATGAAATCTGACAGTAATGTATTTTTGAAAACATTGCCCTACTAGAATAACGAACTAACTAAATCATATAAAAGCTGAAAGTATAGTACAATCTCTAAAATTATCCCTAGTTTTATTACAGGAGCGGATCCTCTGCCGTAAGTGGATTGCAGCAGACTCTGCTGCAATCCACGGATGGCTGACACGTGGCGCGGATTTGATCCAACGGTCCGACCCCGCTCCTCCACTCTCCCGAATCCCTCTCGCCCCCACCCCTTCCGAATCCCTCTCGCCCACCATCGCGCCTCCCCGACTCTCTCTCTCCCATCCATCGCC